>VXBJ01004861.1:213748-229211 GCA_013400055.1 Nycticryphes semicollaris | reverse complement strand
AGTTAAAGAAAGGCAGTAAAATTTTGTGGAAGCGAGAACAACAAGCTAACACAGGCATGCCTTTTACTTCGGCCATGGTTAGACCAAAGTAAGCAGAAGCTAAATGTATAAAACACAGAAGTGTGCACAGAAATGACTACAGCCATTTGTACGCTCTTTCTGTGGGCCTTTCTCCATTTTTCTGCAAAATAGCCGATATGTTAGAAACTAATACAAAAAGAAGAAAGGTCACGTGATGAAGATGACAGTCATTGCCAGGAGACTCTTTCGTTATTGCCTCCCTTGGGTTTGTTTACTGTGTAAGAACCTTTTTTCCTCTTTTTCTTCCTCTTGCTCTGTTCCAGGCAAATGTTGAAAAGAAAAATTCTTTACTTGCCTTCTAAATAGTTAGAGAACCGCTCAAATGCAATTTCGTGCAAGATTTCATTAGTCTCATACATCTTCTGTCTTTTCCTGGTCCAATGCAACACTTTCTCTAGCTTTAAGTAATTGGTAAAACTATTCCTTGCAGCCTTGCAGTTATGCCTCAGCTCCTTCATACCCCATCACAGAGAAAGACTCTTTATGTCTGTACTTCATCCTAATTCAGTAAGGAAAGAAGTTTAGTCATAGTCTAGTCCTGAACTTCAACCGTTATGAGACAGACTTTCATACAGTAGGCTTATAACAACACACAGACCTTTTAACCTATATATTTAACGACTGTTGACTTACAAAAATATTTGTGTTATACAATTTCAAATCAGTCAACAAGTAGAACTAGGAACACACAGGGACTCCCGATTCTCTTTGAAGAGATTTGATTCCCACACATATAAACAAATAATTCAACAGCTTGTTTGAACATGTTAATATTGCTACCCTGAAAACTGTTAGGGTTTTAGTTTGGTTTGTTTTTAATAAAGTATTTAATTCCTCCATTACTCAGTATAGAAATTCCTACCGATAGCGATCAGGACAAATCTCAGAAGTTTGAGTACATAGCCAACTTTTAATCACATCTCCTAGATGTCCAAAAACACCTCTGAAAATTCTCAGACGATTGTGCTGGTACATCACACATGTCCAGGCGTCTTCCAGGCAGAGTTACAACATGCTGGAGTTCAGGGACATTTCAAAAGTATTCATTAATATTTCTAGAATATTTGACTTGACAAAAATCTAAGTAAGACTTTTCAAAGGCTGCCAACTTTCTCCTCTTGCTCACAGACCAAGCAAGAACAGGAACTTAAAGTTTCCTCATTACCTTCCAGCACCTACTAAATTGTTGTTTCTACAAGACATGATTAATTAAATCTTTTCCATCCAGTTCCAATGCAAGCGCAAATATTTCCAGCTATATGAAGAACATAAGTGCATTAGAACAAAACAGGAAGTATTTGTAAAGCTCCAGCTTTACTAAAAAGTAATCTTTTTCTGCAACTCTTGCATTTATTTACTAGAACAAAGAAGGACAATGTTTTCCAGTTACAGCAGTCTTACACTCCAACTTCTGCAAAGTTAAAAAAAAACAAAACAAATCAGCTGCTCACATCACTTTTCCACATACACAGAGGATTTTTTGCACTATGTTGAGCCACAAGCCCTTGGAGACAGACAAGGGAAAAGTCAAACAGGAAATCTGTTCCTGAGACTGTTTTGTGACCATTGAGAGGGTCCTGGAAAAAAGCAGACCGCTGTCCCCAGCCACAAAGCAAAACATCTCAGTGTATCAGGAAGGAAGTATCATCCAGATCAATGGCTACGGCCCAAAACTTTTCGTATCTTTTGTTAAAGCCAACACTGTTTCAATTACTTGGGTGTCTGACCAGCTCCAAACACTGTTTTTATGCACCATGCACAACGCCCACCTCTCTTGAGTGGAAGGACTGCAGTGTGCAGTGTTTATTCTCATGAGATAAAAGTGTAGGCACAAGCTCTACCAATGACTTTCAGCAGGCTCCTAAGAGATTTATTAAAAGAAACTTAAGTGGGTTAGAAAGGTAGATGTTCTCATTTAAGGCAGCCTGATGTCACTTGAGGATCTGTCCCAGCAAAACTGGTTTTCAGTCTCTACCATTCTGATGTTGCAGCCTAAGTTTTAGTCTGCATATCAGTATGGATTGTCTCTCTTCAAATTTACTTGCTCTATCACCACATCTTGAAATACATCAGTAGTATTTTATTACACCCCACTAGGGTGTGGAATGGAAAACATTTCTTGGAAAACAAGAGAAAAACCCCAAAACAACAAAAGAGAATACGCAGGGACACTGGATTCATCCCTCTCCCTTTGGAAATGCCCCCACCATTCTTCAGAGTCACAGTCAAAATTTTGCTGGTTAGGACATTCTCCAAGAATGCACGTGCACACCACAGTTGAGTGGACTCTTGCCACAGAACACAAGCAGCAAAGAAGTCTTGTTGACATGTAGTGTGGTACTTTCTCTGATGTGCTTGGCTAAAACTCCAACCTACATTTTCAAGTTTCCTTTTGACTTGTCTTGTTCAGAGTTTGGAGTGAGGCAGCTACATCAATATTCTAATTTAATCAGAAAGCAGACTGCTGATCAAAACATTAAGCAGAGTGTCCCAGATTAGAGTTGGATTAAATGCAAAGACAAAAATATATTAAAATGCTTTGGAATTAAATTCACCTTTCTACCTTCATTTAAAATTAGCCTCTGGGCTTTACTTCAGAGAATAAATTTCAGGTCTCCAGAAAAGCTTAATGCATTAACTCAGTTTTATAAGCCTAAGTGGCAAGAAATAAGCATTGGAAACAGACAAGCTGTTAGGACAGGTACATGATCCAGTTATTAAAATACTGAAAGCCAGAACTGCAAGTACCCACAACTAACTACTTGACATCAATATTCTTCAATAGCTGTATGCTGATGTGTAATTTCACATACTCCTTACACTTCATATTATTGTTGAGTCTAAGCGCACCCAAAGTTTACAACAGAAGTGTTACCATGGGATTTACAGTTCTCTGGATCTTTCCAGTCAACTTTTTCATGTGTTTTTCCACACTCCAGAGTTAAATGTGTAGTTTCTTACGTGTTCTTGGATATTACAAAGTCTACAGTGATGCTTCTCCATATGCATCCTGATATTTTTGTCTGTCAGGATGAGCAAAGTTGAACATATTTTCACAAACACTGGAGAGCTGGCTTCCTGGCTTCAAGTATTCAAAAGCAAAGACATCTTCACAGCAATGCAAGGATGACACTGACAAATACCTGTGGAAAAGACAAGGATACATACCTTGCTGTAGAATGGCACTTTATTCCCTGTGCAGAACGGAAAGTTTACTTGATGTAAGTCTGTTCAGAGTTTCAGTGTAAATAAAATTTTTCCTCAAACTGTTTCAAGAACAGCTGCCATTTCCTTGAACTGTTTGAAGAAGTTCTAAAAAGCAAGAATTAAGATAAATTTCAATAGCTTGGAAAAAAAAAAAAATCTCGAACTGTAATTTAAACTAGCATGTTCAACAAAAGTCACGTTTCTCACATTCTCTCTTTCCTCCAGTTACTATTTGCAGCTTGAACTTAAAGTTTCTGCTTTTCTTTCTGTGGGCTGGTTAGTGTTCAGGCACATTCACAATTAAACCTACACAGGTGATGCCTTATTTGCATGGGTTTGCCTATTAATAGAAGAAATGCCATGAAAGAAAAATGCCAAGTAGCTCATACACCACAACGAACACCAAAAAGCCTTTTGACGCAAGGATTTTTATTCCCAGTTGAAATAATCCAGGCTTCTCAAGTATAACATCTATTTCTTTTAGTAGTTGAACAGCAAATTATTAAATAGGTTTCAGCCAGAATGAATACAACATTCATAATGTCTAAGAATTCTTCTCCAATTCCTGCCAAACCAACTTCCAAGGATTTATTTATTTGGAAGCTTGTACAATATTCTAAGTAATGTATTTGCACTTTAAACAGGAATGACAACAGAAACACCACATTTTCACAAAATTAAAGAGTTAGGTAAGTTCATAGAGGAAGGCATGGCAATTAAGAGCCAGTGGTGACAAAGCAGGCTGACCTCCATTCCTAATTATTAGCAAACATTAGGCTTAACCCAAGTGTTAGATCTTAAGGCTGGGAACAGTTCCATAGATTTAGAATATCCCACCCATTTTTAATAAGGCAGAGTGAGAGCTGACAGGAAAGATCCAAGAGTCTTTCCATTTTCTATTGTTCACTTATAAATAAGAGAATCAATTAACGTTTTTGGATAAGTGATGTAGAACTAAATGCTGTTAAATAAGTATTTAGCTTCAGCATTTGAAATAGTTATTTCATGTTTCATCTTTAAATGACTGTATTAGTAAATAAGCAACACAAACACGTGCACCAAGATATATGGTTGCTCCTTCACAACATCACTGTTGTTTTTAAGAGACAAGTCACACCAATTACAGACCTTGAACTGTGGGATCGTCATTTCAAAAGATCTGCCTGTTATTTGTCCTGAAGGTTCTGCCACTTTTAGTGTCACTGTAACATAAGGGTACTTCAGAGACCTGCAGGTGTCAGAGCTCATCGCAACTCCCAGTTTCCATTCAATATCTACAAACTACAAGAAAAGAACGTAATTAGAAACAGTATTAAAGAAATGGGTAGCCTACCATTGCTATTCTCTTGGATAGAGGTTTTACAGGCAATATAGGACACTTAGAGCTCCAATCCAAATGGGAAACACACACATTCAGATATTGTGAATACAAAATCATCTGCCTTCCATTTAATAGGGAAAAAATAAACAATTGAATCAGTTACTTCACTTAATCTGTTTTCCTTATTCAAGTACTGTCAATAGCCAAGCACAGTCTGTTTAAAGTTCTAGTAGGAGGAGCTTGAGGCTCATAGCTTGAGCACAGAGTTCATCTAGCTTGTGTATCACTTGTGCTCATCCTGTTTATTTAGAAGTTTTTAAAAAGGAAACTCAAAAGGCTTATAACAATGCAAAAAAGGCATTTCATAACTGTAGCATAACTGTAGTTTAGATAAATAGAAGTAGATCATAAAGACATTTCAGATAGGTAAGTTAGCATTTTTAGCCTTTTTATAATAGGCAGAACTGCTGAATAAAGTGAAGGGAGCTTTTAGAAGCTTACTCCAGTGCCTCAGATAAAGATTCCCTCCCATCCCCAATTCCATACTCTTAAACTGTTGTTAGAATAAAAGATCTTGAAATGTAAATACATGCTGCTGCACTTTCAAAAAGGGAAAAAAGTAATGTTGGAAATCAACAAAAAGTACCTTTAACAAAGTTTAAACTTAAGGAAGCCATAGAATGACTAAACACTGTTATCAACTCTAAAGAATAAATCAAATTACATTTAAAATAGATTTACATAAACAGCTAATCCAGTTATCTGCCACACTGTCACTCACCTTCCCTAATAGTACTACGAAGCACTGATTTACTGAAAGCTATGAAGTGCACATTTATCATCCAAACAATACAATTAGAATACTGTTCAGTATTTAGCCTTTACTGTATATGCTTCTTTATTTGGGTTAAGATTTGGTACACACACATATATATATATACACACACATATATATATATACACACACATATATATATATATATAATATATATAGCTTTAGGCAGTGAAGATACCACCACATGCTTGACAATAAGACACATACAATGAAGCACTGATATTCCCAAGTAGTAAACAGATAGCTCAACTGCACTTTGTCTTTTAGTTACCTGCCCCACTGTGGCCATATTTCTTGCATCTTCTGACACACTAATGGATTTGCCCTGCTCATTCCATACATGACGAATAACTTGAACTGCATGCTTTGGCAGCGCACTGACTGCATTGCCCAAGGTGGCGACGAGTACTTCCGTAGAGAGGTTGTTTCTGGCTGCTGTGCTATAGGCATATCCAGAGAATACCACATCAATTCCATTCCCCACAAGTTTGATAAAGTCTCTCACTTCACCCCAAAGAGGCTTTTTTTTATTATTTACTTCTGCATTATGTATCCGCAGCCTGCGATTCATTTTTTCCCCCAGAATATTTTACTAGTCTTTTGTATTCACATGCAAAAGCCAACCTGACTTGGCTTTTGATGTATCTTAACATGAAGAGAATAAGCTCTGCTGGGCTTGCACAACACACAACATTGAAATAAAAGTAAACACAGCCTCCAAGTGCTGTTGCAACTGAAAAAGACAACATAATTCAGTGGAAGATGAGTGCATACAGCAGTTAAACCACATTATTACTTTAGAAACAAGTCAGTTCAATTAAACATTTAGAAGTAATTTAAGTATCACCAAAAGGCAAGTAAGTAACAGTATAATTGTCACTAACAGGAGTCAACAGGATTTCCTCAACAGAAACAGGTGAAAATAGAAATTAAGAGAACAAGATGTCAAAAAATTTATCTTTCTGAAAATAGAAGAATGTACAGCAAAACGTCTCAAAATACTACCTAAAAACTCTACCTTCATCACAGTAGAGCTCAACATTATAAAACTGTATGCCCTTCAAACACAAACATATGCTGATTTCTAATCCCTAAGAAAAAACCAAGAAGTTTTTAGAACACACTTCTTCCAGGCAAAGGTCTAGCTGACTTCACTTTAGAACTGAGCTGAACTTCCTCTTTTATTTTGCCAGTAGGCCTAAAGCTTGCAGAAAGAATCTTAGAACAATTTCTTCTCTTTAGTTTTTTTGTTACAAAAAGCAGCACTACATACTAAGCAACTACACATTTCTTTAGGATCATAAACTAAGCCCAGAAGTCATTTTTTATGTATTGAAACTTACAAACTCATGCTCTTTTCATACCCACATTGATGTCACTTTTTAATACCACACTTAAATTGGGGTGAGGGAAAATAGGCATGAGGCAAAACAAATTATTTTGTGCTTACCTAAATAGAAAGGAAATAATGTTAGCTATTTTTGCCAGGTCACCAATATCAATCTCAATCCCAGATGTCTGAATTCTCTAGAAACAGAATGTTCAAAAAATTACAAATAATATTAAGTTATGCATTAATAAAAAACAATGTGTATACATATCCACACATGCACACAAAAATACTGACTTAGGGAATCTATCCTTTACAGCATATACAACTAATATACTTGATTGTTTTAGAATCCAAACTTACCTGACACAGTTCAGCTGTGTTTACACCTGGGATCTTATGGTTCAGATGTTGAATTATTTGTTCACACTGTGAAGAAAGTAAGTTTGAAAGTATTCTTAATGCACATTTTAAAAAACAAGATAAAGCTAGTTTGCATACTTGGAGATTACAAAACAAAAAAGAAAACCAGTTAATGCAAAAATATATCAAGAGGATGTTTCAAATGCAGAGAGAATAATGAAATCATTGAAATGACTTACTGTAAAGTTACATCAAGTTCAAGAGCAAGTGAACTCAACCAAGATCTTTAGTTACTACCTCACTAGCTAATCTTAACACACCATTTTCATACTAACTGAACAGTCATTCTGTTCAAGTGCGTACTACAGTAAACAAGCTGCATGTTTTCTAGCAAGCTAGCTCAATATCTCATTTATATGAAAAGCAAAATCATGTCTTCTCAAGTCTTGTGTGATAAAAACATAAATTTAATGCCATCTCATTACTCTTAGCAGGACTTGTCTATTTTATGTACCATGTAAGTCTAAAGCTACTGCATATGTAAAATCCACTTTGCAACCAGAAGGCCTTAAACAGAAAGGTTTCCTAGAATTAAAGTACGCCAGAAGCCCTTCCACATCTTATTTATTGCTCTACTTACCAGTTCTGCAAAAAAGTCTTGAGGTATTAAATTAATCTTATCTGCTGCACCACCAACATCTGAAAAACACAAGCATTAGCAGTCAGAAGCAAATCCTTGAAGTGCTACCATAAGTCTAACCTCTCTCTGAAGAATTCCTGGGTCATCATGCATTCCTTAAAAGCAAAGCTTTCTTCAAGGGAGTTTGTTCTGAACTGCATTAATGTAATCTGCTCAGCGTCCTAACTGAAGCCTAGTAAAACAATTCCACAGTACCTCGAATCCCCAGACTAAGTCTATGCAACTGCAGTTTAACAGCCTTAAGTAACTCCCCCGACTCTACGGAGCAGCATCGTCAGAATCCCTCAGCTTAACGGGAAGCTGGGCATGCCCAGAGTCGCCCCGGCAATACAGCATCACTACTCCCCCTACAGCTACACTGCCTCGTCCAGGCATCCACTTCCCGGCAGCGAAGCCCCCACGGGCAGCGTGGGAAGGCCCCCACTAGCCCACCATAAGCTTCTACCCGCGGGAATTACAGGATCCGGGCCTTGGGTGAGGTAGCTCCACGGGACGGCCCCCAACTAAGCCCTCAGGAGGTGACAGCGCTCCCCCCTACACCCTGTCCCGCGAGCCTGGGTAAGCCCAGCTGCCCCCAGTCCCCCCACAGCGTGGTCCCCTCACCCAGCGCCTCCAACGCTCTCGCCAACAGCGCCACGGAACCGGCGGCCATAGCGCCGCGCACCCGCCGAGGCCTGACTTCCGCCACACCACGCCAGCCGCTCTAATTGGCTCCAGGCCGTCTCAGAGCGAGGCAGCGCCAGTGGCCTCACCCTTATTGGCTGCCGGGCAGGGCGCATGCGCTCTTCTCCCCTGCGGGGGGAGGGCTGGCGGCTGCCGTCTCGAGGTTGGCTGAGTGGGTGCGAGGCCGGCCCGATGTGGGAGGGAGGGACGGACGGAGGGAGTTGTCCTTCACGAAATAAATCGCCTAAATAGATCGAACTAAAACCAAGACTGCGTTTTAAGATACTATGGGGCTTGCAGGCAGCGGGTGGAAAAGGTCACCTATGGATGATGGGTCAGAGCCTTGCGTGTCGGGGCCTAGCAGGCCGTGGCCTTGCTGTGCTTCACCTCAGGTCGGCCGTGCCCTACTGTTACAGTCCCCTGTGCAGGTGCTTATGCGAGTGATGGCTTAGGAAGTGGTGCCGGCATGAGAATCGTCTGGGGAGGCTTTCGGAACTGGTGGTCCAAGTCACACCTGCTTTGCACAAGTTGTTTACTCGGTTTTGTTTAGTGTTAGGGCTTTGTTAATGCTTTCTGTTACAGTCTTGGGTACATAAATCTTACGCTTCTCTATGTGTACACAGCATGTATGGTGTATTGAATGTAGTACAGATACATAGAGTGACCCTGCTTTTCACAGGTGTATTGTGGAATCGGCCTGTACACCTGCAAATGAACTGTGCAGTGCATGGATGATTTGTGTAGATAAACTGTATCTTCAGTTTACTGGAAAAATGGCCATTTGTTGTAAAACTACTCTGAACACGTTGAAGTTTGGGGTGTGGCTGGAGCCCTAAATCAACACTGATCCATCACCAGTTTCACCTTTTAAAAATAGCAGATGTTCTTAGATTTCTCTAGTAACCAGTTTTAGATTTGCTTTCAGCTTTTATTTCTATATTGTAATGCTGCAGTCTCAGTAGATGTATTGTAAGACTGTGACAGAGCAGTGAAACAACTTGTCATGCAGTAGTGCTCACTAGTTTAAGTATTTGCAATAAATGTTAATGAAAAAATTAAAAAGATACTTTGGGAGAAGAGTAATTATTATGGAACATGGTGTGTGTTCATGAGCGTTATACATTTATGGTCTGTCTGATCCTGGCCTCTCCCTTTAAAAGTATCTAATTAAGTGTGCAAATGTTTTCAAGTAGTATGTGGTTTTATGACCTCATGATTGTCAAAACACTAGAAATGTACATACTGGTAAGATCTGTCTGTGATAGCGAGGACCTGATTTAACAATCTCTTTGTTCTTAACTTAGGTAACTATTACATAAGTTGTTATCTAGATAGCTTTACATATTATTTTATATTACATTTTCATCGAGTCTCTTAGTAGTGCCTTTAGCATTATGACTAATATTTGTTATGTTCCCTTTCATTCTTTCCCTAAGATCTGGAGGTAGATGTAAAGTTGAATATCTTGGTGGTTTGGTAATTACAGAATCACTTGCTGAAATTTGGAGTTATTTTCATCAACATGTAAACATGCATTTAGTTCTTTGAATTTGGAAGAGAAGGTGGTGAAGTATGTAGTGATTTCAGCTTGTGTCCCCATACGCAGAATTAAACTCTGTATCTCTGGAAAACTCTGCCTTCTCTAAGTGTGCTCTGTGAGGCTTTTTGTGGCAGAGGAAGGTAGATGCAGACTATGATGGTGATGGAGTGAGTGCAGGCCCAACTCTTAGCTAGATATGGGCTGAGAACTTAATATGAGGAGACACTTGGTACAGAAACGAGAAGACAAACCTCATGAGGTGCAAGTGTATCAGAGTGCTGAAGAGATACGCTACGGTATTGTTGACAGGACAATATAGAAGCTTAAGGCACAGGATTTAGCATCACTGTAGTCCTGCTAAGTCATAACAGGGGGTAAAATCCAATAAAAACATCATTAGGTAATTTACTCCATTTCATAAACTTAACATTTGCAGAATGAGGTGTAACAGAGGGTATAGCAGAGGACCACGAAGGTGATTAGGGGCCTGGAGCATCTCTCTTATGAGGAAAGGCTAAGGGACTTGGGCCTTTTTAGTCTGGAGAAGACTGAAGGGGGATCTGAACAACGCCTATATGGGTGTCAGGAGAATGGGGCCAGTCTTTTTTCAGTAGTGCCCAGTGGCAGGACAAGGGGTAATGAGCACAAACTTGAACATAAGCAGCTCCATCTAAACATGAGGAGGAACTTCTTCACTTTAAGGGCGGCAGAACACTGGAAAAAGCTGCCCAGAGAGGTGGTGGAGTCTCTGTCTCCAGAGAAATTCAAAGCCCACCGGGACACGTTCCTGTGCAACGTGCTCTAGGTGGACCTGCTTTGGCAGGGGGCTTGGACTAGATGATCTCCAGAGGTCCCTTCCTACCCCATAATCATTCTGTAATTTGCATCAGCACTGTAAAGAACTACACCACCTCCTTCAAGAGCTTTTCAGGCCAATGGGACAAAATGTCTCCCTTAAGTGTTTTTTATGGTCCTTCAACTGTATGATGGCCCCAACACTCTGCCTTTCTGGCCACCCAGCACTTTGGTGCTCCCATTTCTAGAGTACCTAGACACAGTACTTGCCCATATTGTACTGCTTCATTCTCTCCTGGGACTCTAGTTTGACTATAATGTGGCACAATTTCCATCTTTGCTGCACCGTCTGTATTTGGCCTTGGATGAACACACAGCCACTTGTTTTCAGCTACCCCAGGTCTTTCTGGGCATGTGCTGGGCTGGCCTGGAGGCTCACGGTCTTCTACAGATCTGGGCTGGAGAATGGATTGAGGACAGCCCTAAGGAGAAGGACTTGGAGGTGGTGTTTGATGGAAAGCTCTACATGGGCTTGCAGCATGTGCTCACAGCCCAGAAAAGCAAGCACATTCTGGGCTGCCTCAAAAGCAGCGTGGCCAGCAGGTCGAGGGAGGTGATTCTGCCCCTCTACTCTGCTCTGGTGAGACCCCACCTGGAGCACTGTGTCCAGCTGTGGGATCCCCAACATAAGAAGGACATGGACCTGTTGGAACGGATCTAGTGGAGGGCCACAAAGATGATCATGTATCTCCCCTGTGAAGATAGGCTGAGAAAGCTGGGGTTGTTCAGCCTGGAGAAGGCTCTGGGGACACCTTAGAGCAGCCTTCCAGTACCTGAAGGGAGCCTACAGGAGAGATGGGGAGGGACTTTTTACTAGGGCACCTAGTGATGGGATGAGGAGTAACAGCTCCAAACTGGAAAACGGGAGATTTAGATTAGGTATGAAGAAGAAATTCTTTCCTGTGAGGGTGGTGAGGCACTGGAACAGGTTGCCCAGAGAAGCTGTGGATGCCCCATCCCTGGAAGCGTTTAAGGCCAGGCTGGATGGGGCTTTGTGCAGCTTGGTGCAGTGGGAGGTGTCTCTGCCCGTGGCAGGGGGGTTGGAACTCGATGATCTTCAAGGTCCCTTTTTACTCAACCCATTCTGAGATGGGAAAAGAAAAGGTTTATTCCAGTAAAAGAGCGGCTGGAGCCGGGTCATCCCGCTGCGACCGGCAAATTTGGCGGCCCCCGCGCGCGGTGTTCCGGCTGGGGCCGGGATCGGGACCTCTGAAGCACCACCCCTTGCCCCGCTGGAAGAGTCCATTGCTGGGGGGGGGGGAGCCAAGAGGGTGGGAAGCAGGAAGTCTCGCCGCCTTATTTTGTCCGGCAGCAGCTCGGGAGGGGGAATTCATCGTCGTTGTGGCTCCGGAGCCGGGAAAAGGTTTGGTTGGATACGCGGGAGAGTTTGTGCGTTTTAATCCTCTCTCCCTCCTACCTCCCTCCCCCCCCCCACCCCACAACCCCCACCTCCCGCTGCCGGGAGNNGCGGTCCGGGTTCAGATCTGAGGCGAGGCGGCGTGAGGCGCTGTCAGTGCTGGTACCGGGAACCGTCGCTGCTGCTACTGCTATGGAGCCCCATCGCTGGCTGCCCCTGGAGGCCAACCCCGACGTGAGTGTCCGTGAGGGAGCTGCCTGGCTGCCGGTGGGAGGGAGGGAGGTGGAAGAGGGCCCGGGGCCGGGTCGGGCTCGGCATCGGCATCGTGGGCAGAGGGGTGGCTGGTGTGGGCAGGGAGCGGGGGGAGGCCTTAGCCTGCGGATCTAACTGAGGTCTTAACTCTCCTCTGTTTTCTGCTTGCTTTTCAGGTCACGAATCAGGTAAGCGGCTTTTATTCGAGGTAACCTTTAGTCTCTCGGCAGTTTTAGGCCCATGTCCTTTCATTTTCACGTAGTGAAGGCTCCTGGTTCTCCAACCCCCTTTCTCCCCCCATGGATGTCGGCGCTCAGTCTAATAATACTGGACCTTCCTGGCGCCACCTGAAACCTCGGAGCACACAGTGCCGTGTAAAGATACTATACAAAAGAAAAAACGGTAAAGAAAAAGCAGATATATGTCGAATGATTATTAATGTAATGTAATCTCTGGTGTGTTCCAAGGTGGAGTTTAATTCTAATTAATGATTAAAATAATGTATATATACATATAAAATATGTAATATAATATGTATTTTTATATATATATATATATAACGTGTGCCAGTTCTGGACCTGTACATGATGGCTTTGTGCACTTGTATGGATCTGCTTACATCACTGTGTTGCAGTCTTCTTCTTCTTTAGCTGACCATAAGAAATAATGTCATTTTACCATACTTGTACGGTGCTGCTTATTAGCAACAATATCTGCATTGTTTGTTGTTGCTGACTTTTTTTTTTTAGCCTAGTAGAATTCATGATAGAGAAGAGAAGCTTGTTCTAGGCCACAGAACAATGTAAGTGCTAGATAAACTAGTTGAAAGGAAACCATGCATTCTCCAACCCTGCACCATACTCTCAGTCATAATTTTGAGTATCTTTAGCAAGCACTAGAGGTCAGATGTTGATCTCCAGCAGGTCTATTGATAATATTAAGGATAGTGTTTAAGCCAAAAGACTCTGGAGCTTCTTACAGCAAGATGATATTCTTCAAACTACAGTATTGAAATGTTTGTAAATCGGGGAATTCTGTGTGTGAAGAATGAATTACTTGTTGTTGCTGCAATATACTCAGTCTGCAGGAGAGTGAAGGATTATTTGATCCCCAGTCATTTTGTACTTGGGTTTATAGTTTTCTAGGCAAATAATGTTGCAATTCTTGCAGTATCACTGCTGTGCAGAAATATGAGAAGTTTATAATCCCAGTACTGAGTTAAAATTAATAATGTTTCTTGGGAGCTTTTCTCAAAAGTATAGTATAATTCCCTCATGTTTTAGATTTTTTTGAAATTTTGAAATTCAGAGATTAAATTCCAGGCTGTAAGAAAATAAATAGGAATAAATGACTATCAGAATGTCAAATTTTCTAATTTCTTTTCACTTTCCAGATGTTGAGATGAGCTGATCATGGTACAAATAAAGTCATGTCAGCTATAAAGTAGAAATTGAGGAGGAAAAACTCATTACTTTTTCCAATATCTGAATTATCTTGTATCACTACATGTTTATATTATATGTAATTAATTCTCCAAGAGTGTTAAATAAATGATTCCAGGTCTGTTCAAAACCTATGTCTCTTGCCCATTGGCTTTGCACTCATGGTGGATCATATCTATCAGTTGTGGATGATCATGGATTATAGGAACTTTTGTTCTGCAAGGGCTTTCTTGTTAATATTCTGTACGGAAAAGCCCATGTTAGACTAGTTAGACTTGCTTAACAATGTTTTTGCCACTGTTAAGTGAGCAGTGGTCATTATGATCTAGACTGAGAGGTGTATTTTTATTTTTTTTAAAGGGGAGAAAACAATGGTCAGTGTTGAATATGAATACACCTTGCGTTATTAGTCATTGTTTTTTTAATCTCATCAGTACGCTGGTGAACTGTGTAACAGCAGGGCTGTTAGTCACCAGTTAATCATATCCTGCTTAAAACAACAATAATGGTAATTTGAGATTAAAATGAAGTTGCAAACACACTTTTAAAAAATCCTGTTAACTTAATTGCAAGGACAGACTTCTTTTTTTTTTTTTATTTGTGGTACTCTGTGCTGTGCTCTGTAAAATAGTCTAGAATCCTTCAGGATTAAAAAAACCCAATGGTGTGCCCTTAATAGCTGAAATATGAGTCTAGTAGTAGTTTAATACATGTAGGCATTTAGCTGTGTGCTTCTTCGTTTTTTTTTCCTATTTTTTCAATTGTATTTTATTTGTTTACTTGAGTGTTAGACTCCCCTCGGAACATACTACTTCTGTTAATTTTAAAGTGTGGTAGTGAACTCTTAACTCCCCTCCCCCCAAAAAATTCCAGTCACCCGTAACATGCATGGATTCTGAAGTATTAGATTGTAGTCAGAACTGTCATTATGTTTTAACAAATGCTTAGCCTTTTTTATTCTTTTTTTTTCCCCTTCATTCACTTTTTTAACAGAAACTAGAAAGGAAATGTACTAAATGGAGGTTCAGTTCCTTGTAATATGTTCTTGCCATACTGTGTGCTCCCTAGTTTTGAAATTTAAGTTGCAAATTGGAGACTCTTTCAATTTTTGTGGTAGAAATTCAGATAGTAATGGAGAAGAACTGGTATACCTCAGTTATAGGGTACATGAAATCCTTCCAAAATATCTTGAATGTTTTTCTGTATCTGAAGAGAATGTTGTTATACACATCTAGGAATTTCTAAATCCTTAGTGTATGCTTGTGTGTGTGTGTGTATATTTATAGGATCTTGCATTGTGCCTATGTGTTGGAATTATTTAAAGGTTCAGAAACGGGCGTTTGAGGACAAACAGGAATATTCTTTCCTAGCTTTAAAGATTTCCATTGGCAGTGACTCACTTGGAATACCACAGCCACGTATCTATAGTGATCTTTTTAAGAGAAAAGTCAGTATAGTTAAATGTACCATACAGTGCTGATTTAATTGCCACAATACTTTTTTTTTTTTTTTTTTTA
>VXBJ01004861.1:151094-213068 GCA_013400055.1 Nycticryphes semicollaris | reverse complement strand
GCTGAGTAGAGGGGGACGATCACCTCCTGGGTTCTACTCACCATTGCTGTTCCTGATACAGGCCAGGATGCTGTTGGCCACCTGAGCACACTGCTGGCTCATGTTCAACTGGCTGTCAACTGACACCCCTGGTCTTCTTCTGCCAGGCAGTTCTCCAGCCACTCTTCCCAAAGCCTGTAGCACTGCTAGGGGGTTGTTATGACCCAAGTGCAGGACCCGGCGCTTGACCTCATCCCAATGACTTCAGCCCAGTGACCCAGCCTGTGCAGATCACCTGTGCAAAGCCCTTCTGCCTTCAAGCAGGTCAACACTCCCACCTAACTTGGTGTCATCTGCAAACTTTCTGAGGGTGCACACAACCCCCTCATCCAGATCATTGATAAAGATGTCAAAGAGAACCAGCCCAAATACTGAGCCCCGGGGGACACCACTTGTGATTGGCCACCAACTGGATTTAACTCCATTCCCCANTCCTGCCCCCACCACTTTCTGGGCCCAGCCCTCCAGCCGGTTTGTAACCCAGCAGAGAGTACTCCCATCCAAGCCATGGGCAGCCAGTTTTTCTGGGAGGATACTGTGGAAGACTGTATCAAAAGCCTTACTAAAGTCCAGGTAAACAACCTCCACAGCCTTTCCTTCATCCACCAAGCATGTTACTTTGTCATAGGAGATCAGGTTAGCCAAGCAGGACCTGCATTTCATGAACCCATGCTGGCTGGGCCTCATTACCTGGGTGTCCTTCATGCGCTGCATAATGGCACTCAGGATGATCTGTTCCATGACCTTCCCAGGCACCAAGGTCAGACTGACAGGCCTGTAGTTCCCTGGATCATCCTTCTGACCTTTCTTGTGGATGGGTGTCACATTTGCTAGACACCAGTCAGCTGGGACCTCCCCAGTTTGCCAGGACCGTTGGTAAATGATGGACCACTGGCTCAGTGACCATGGCTCAGTGACCACTTCCACCAGTTCCCTCAGTACTCTTGGGTGGATCCCATCTGGGCCCATAGACTTGTTTATATTGAGGTGTTGGAACAGGTCCCTCACCACCTCCCTCTGGATTGCAAGGCCTTCATTCTGCTCCCTGCCTCAGGGAGCCACCTCAGCGGTCTGGGTACTCGGGGAACAACCTACTCTACTACTAAAGACTGAGGAAAAGAAGGCATTAAGTACCTCAGTCTTCTCTTCATCCTTTGTCATTATGTTACCTCCTGCATCCAACAGAGGATGGAAATTCTCACAAGTCCTCCTGTTGTTACTAATATATTTATAGAAATTCTTTTTATTGTTTTTAACATCCAAGGCCACGTTAAGTTCTAGTTGGGCTTTGGCCTTTCTAATAATTTCCCGACATAGCCTTACAGTTAGTCCACTTCTGATACAGAAAGAGTTGATGATTCAGCATTTACAAAGTTCTAGTTTGTGTGCAGTGATGACAGGGAATGGTTTCTTCTCCTTGATCTTCAGCTTGGGGCCTGACATGACCAGTGCTACTCTCCTTCCTGAATCTCTTACACGACTTTCCCCACTAAATAGAAAGAAAGCAAGAAAATATTTTTTTAATCCAGATCATCTGGTGTTTACCAGATGGCATTTGGCTGTGTATCTTGTTCCCAATTTCTTCTACCACTATATTAAAAAAAAAATTAAAAAATACTGCATACATATTTTTGGAGTGAAAAGATGAGGCACAAGCTGATTGTTCTTCATCAAGGCATTGCTTCAGCCTGCCTTGCAACCCACGATTGATTCCCTGGCAAGCGTAGATAAGCAAAAAAAGTACATTGGTGGATATCTTTCTTAATCTCTCTTACCTTTCTTCATCTCACACATTCTAAGAGATATCCTTGCTTCCTAGATAAGGTGCCATTGTCAGTTCAAACCTTCATTATATCTCAGTAATGATAGTGTAATTGACTGCATCTGATTATGAAGCTCAAGCTCTGGCTTCAAGTAGTTCAGAGTTAAACTGTTGAGAGCTGGCCAGGGCTTGGGCTTCTCTTGCGACATAGGGCTTACTTGCCTGTTGTTAGTTACCTTCCAGCATTATTTTCAGGCCTTTGATCCTACTTAATTGGGTTTTTTTTAAAAAAAAACAATTAAGGTACTCTGAGAGTCAGCTACATAAAAAGAAATTAATTTTAGTCCATGGACACCCTTGACAGACGAGGGGGGCAATAAAGATCACAAAACATAGAACAAATGTGAGAAACTGGATACAGCTGGTCTTCACCCAATTATGAAACACATTTCTTAAGGATCTTGGGCAAATACAGAGATTAATTAAGTATCTTGAGGAAGCAAACTTTATTCTTCCTAAAAGGTAGCAGTATCACACAAGTTTTCCTGAAGGGATCAGCCCTGCTGATCTAAATCATTGAAAAGACAACGTGTCTATGATTCCTGAAGTGCGTTGGATGGTAGTACTTGTAGATGAGCTACTGTGTTGGAGTGAAAGGATGCTGGATGTGAAGAAACAGAGATGTCCTTCTGAAATGCATAGCTAGGCTTTTTTTTGGGGGGGGGCGGGTGGGGTGAGGGAGTGCGAGTTCAACTCTTCTGCTGTAACCAGAGTGGAAACAGTGGAGGTGGTGTGCATGCTTGGAAAGCAGCCTGTTATTATGAGTTTAGCCTGAGAAAGTGGAAGACTAGGATTCAGTTTGTGTCTCTGTGTAAAGAGGACACCCCAGAAAGCCTTCCACAGAGCCAACAAAGGGGAAATGCTGAGGTGGTGGTACAGCACAGAAAAGAATAAACACAAGGAAAAATATGAAAGGGTTGTAGACGTCCACTGTCAGATGGCTTGTTGAATGGCTGCTTCTCAAGCTATATAGACAGACCTCTTATTGAGTTTAAATAGATAGATATGCTGCAAAGGGAAAACTGTGACTTGTTTAGGGGTTTAGAGACAATGGTAGAGCAACTCGGGGAACAAGAAAAAAGTAAGAAGACTTCTGGACAAGAGCTGCAGCTGTGGCTTGGTTGCTTTGCAGTCCTTGAATAGTATGCTTCAATCAGTTCAAAGAGTCACTGAAAGGCCTTGAGTCACTGCAGGCTAAAAATGAATAACTAATTAAAATAATAGAAAGTCAGAAGAAAAACATATTGCAAAAGATATTAAAGATGAAGAATTGCTTGGAAACAAACAACATTATGACATTCATTCCATCAACCTCAAGGCTGATATGGAAGAGGCATTAGCAAATGTGAGTAATCTTCAGTTTAAGCTGGAAGCTGCAGAGAAAGAAAATCAGAGGCAGAAAACTTGAGCCGAGTTGCACAGAGGGAAAATAGTTAAAAGATTGACCAAGGATCTGTCTTTGTGTGTTCCTCGGTAGTTGAAAGCTGAGACAACCATGTATTTCATTCCTCTATACCTGTAACTTCTGGCCTTTTATTATGCTCTTTGCTCACTTTCTTACTTCTGTTTCAATTACATAAACTAAAAATTGTAGCAAGGAAACCCTTACTGTCTGGAACACTGTTTATGTGAATGGGGTGCTGCAGAGTAGAGAACAAGTGATAGTGGGTGCCCTCTTCTGTGTTTTCCTAGCCTTAAAGGACTAGCAGAATCAGTAGAATCCAGTTGGGTTTTTAGCACACCTTTGATGAAACTGAAAGTGTTTTCTTTTCTCCTTTGTTGCAAATTTTGAAAAAATCAAGCAAACAAACAAAAAAAAGTTTGTGGTGATAAATGGGCTGTATTCCTTGAATATTATTACGCAAACCTGAAATACAGCACGTGTGGGTAGTAAAGAATTTGTAATTGATCGTGAATTTGCCAAGTGCATTTATTATAATGGAACATCTTTTGTTTGAGCAAGACCATGTTGTGGCCACTCTAAGTGAGGAGTAGGTAAACAAGAATAATGCACCCTGTGTAAGTTAAAGCCAAGTATTTGCTTCTGGTACACCTTTTGACTTGCTGTATAAAGTTTCTACAGCTGCTGCCATCTTGTCATGTCAGTAATTTCAGTTAACGATCTGAAAGATGCCTTCTCTAATACATATTCAAAAATGATCCCTTCATTTTAATATCATGAATGTCATAATGAAAGAATTAAGAAATATATCTTTTTTTAATGTCCAAACAGTAACATAATGTTTGGGTGTTTCCCTTATTTCTATAAAGGAATTTCACTTCTGAAACAACAGTTTTTTGTAATATGCCTCTAGAAATGATGTATAAAGCATCGAAAGCAAAATATTGGTGCATTTATATTTGTAATATAGAATAGTTTAATAAGGATTGGATACTTAAAGGGCTGAATGCAACCATCTATATATGGATTTATATAAATTTTAATATAAGTGTTCTTCCATATTTTTTTTCTTTGGTGATAATTCCAACATACATAATTTATGCAATGTCTTACTACTTTCTAGGGAAAAAAACATTGGCTTCAGTTTAACAAAGTGCCAAAAATTCTTATGCTTTAATGAAAAAATTACAAAATATTGATTGTCTTTCTTGGTTTATTTAAATGTAATTCTTCCAGTTTCCTAAAGCCATAGGCATGTAGAAGAAAGCCTTAACTGTGGTTTTGTTGGGATACAGTGATGCTTTAATCCACTGAGCAAAAGTACAATAAAATGTGGACTCTGTTGGTGCCTTGGTTTGCATTTGCATTTAGAAGAGGATTACAACAGTGGGTTCTTCCCACAAAAGCTCTTTGACTTTTACATCTGAGTGTCTGGAAATGTTTGTGTGTTTTGCCAGTTTTGTGTTTTCAAGGTTTCAACTTGTATACAAATACCACAGTAAAATGTGGAAAACTCAAAATCTTGAGTACAGTGCCTTAATATTTACAATGTGGGGTTCTTGAAATATTTGCAATTACCATTCAACTTTAATCGCACCTAAATTTCAAAGTCAGTTTTGTTTCAGTGTTTCTCCTTGCTTTGTTTTACAAGCCACTGGCACAGTGGAAAAGAACATGGCTACTTTGGACAATATTTGTGTATTCACTACTCTAGAAGTTTTCTTTTCAAATAAATTGCACTCTTACTTTTTCTTACCTCACTTGTCCTTTCCACGTCTCCATCAGCCACATAAATCCAATCTTCCTACTGGCTGTGTAACTGTGTTGGCAGAAGTGCTGTTTTAAACTGCTGAAGTCAAGTTGCCTGGGTCAAGATGTTGCTAGGTTGCCTTTGTTCCCTGGGTTTCCATTCTACTGTCAAGGCTCGTTAAAAATAAATAAATAAGCATGAACTCTTTTTTAATAATTAAATACATTTCATGAACCTAGGTTAAAGCAGTTGTACTGACCAGGAAAACAGCTTAGGTCATACCACATAAGTAACATGCCTGAATCTGCTTATTGCAATGCTTTTGCTATTAACTAACATTTGGACATGAAGATTTACAGTTTGTGGTGATTTAGAAAAGAATCAGGTAGGCTGGAAGGGACCTCTACAGTTCTGTAGTACAACGATACTCTTTTCAAGACAGATTGCTCAGGAACTTGTTGAGTTGTCAATTCCTCAAAGGATGGAGACTTCACAGCCCCTACAGCAACCTCTGCTAGTATTTCACCATGATCATTATTTTTTTAACTTTATTTTTCAAGAGCATACTCTCCTGAGCAGATCTAGAGAAATATAAAACTCCTATTTGATGTTAACTTGGGTATGTAGTATCAATAATGTAAGAGAAGGCACACAGGTGAAAGTGAGTGAGCCCTCGGATAGCGTGTTGTATACCCTAACTGCTCCATCCAGTAAATATCTGTAGAATAAAATTGCTTGGGTAATGGCTGAATAATTGGAATGCAAAGGAGCAGAGGTCCTCCCTATGAATGATGCTGTCTAAAAAGCATACAGAACTGCCCACTGTCCTAAAACAGGACTGTTTTTCTTAGTAGGGAAGAGGTTGGTTCACCTCTTGGTGCACAACTGACTCCTTTTTTTTTTTTTTTTTTTTTTACCAGCATCTGCCTGGCATAGGAAAGAGCTAGAAAAAGACTGAAGGAGGGGGAAAAAAAAGGAGGTTTAAGTTAGTTATGACTAAGGTATTCAGGTAGTTTGCCAAAACTGAAGCTGTTGTTTGTGACATCTCATTTTGACCTTCCTGTGTCACATCTACTGTGGATTTTTGTTCCTCTAGAGAACTATCCCTGGTTCCTAACAACTTGTTTTTATTCTCCCTTACCCTGTTAAATGCAGTCTTCCCTTGCTTTTATCCATTCAGAACACAATTTCAAAAGATTGCTTCTCTGTCTGTGTCATTGATTGAAATCCTTTTTTTTTCTTTGCATGTTTCCATGTTAAAAATGAGCCCTAATTTTTTTAAGGGTTCTTCCCACCCTGCCATCACTTCTAGCCATCACTGATTGTATACTGAAACTTGTGATTTCTTAGATTGTAAAATTTCTAGGAAGTATTGTAACGTGAATAATGAAAGGCACCCTATATCTGAAGAGTTTTAGTTATATTGAATATTTCATTCAGGAGTTTGAGTAGCTCTTCTTGGATTTAAGGAGCATTTTATTGATTGGGACTTTGTGAGTTTTTTTTATTTGTTTGGTTAGCATTTTTTCCCCCCACCCAGTGTTGTAGAACAAAACAGGAGACCCAAAATAACTTCTTTTTCCAGTAGCTTAATGTTATCCTTCTAGCACTGATGACTCAGGTTGTGGGCCCTTTTTCTAGGTGAGTGTTGGTTTTGTTTTGTTGGGGTTTTGTGCCCTTATTTCCTCTAGTCTTGCAAAATATTAAAAATTTTTTTTTTTCATTTGCATTATTTTTCCCACAGGAAAAATAATGGAAAGATTAGTCATTGGCTTTGTAAGAAAAGTAGTTGGATTACAGATAATATTTTAATGCACTTATACGTGTACTCCCTTCCCCTTCAGAATTTTTTTTTTTTTGCTGTTCACAAGGTGGTAATTATCTTCACAACCTAGAGGGTTAGAATAGGAGTTAAAAAAATACTGTCTTCTTTTTCATCAGCTAGTAAAAACTTAACACTTTCCCTTTTCCCCTTTTTCATTAAAAGATAATAATTTGGCCTTCTTCCCAATCTTGGCAAGACTTAAACGTGGTACAGAACCGAAAGAGCATGGTGTATTGCATAAGCAACCTTCTGAATTAATTTTCTTATTGTACTTCAAAACTGCCTTGTTTTTTCAACTAGTCAAAAAGGGTAGGTTCTGCAAAACCTTAATTATGACTTGTCCCCAGTCCCGCAAACCTCTACAGAAAGGAACAAAATTTCCTTAAGAGCTTGATAAAGACACCTTATTTTTCTTTTCATTTCTCTTTTCCTCTTTGAATTTGTGGTCAATCCATGTTCTTCATTATTAGTAGGTAGCGTGAAGAAAAATGGGGGAAAGTGCATACATGGCATTATGAAAAGAAAATCTCCATGTTTTGCAATGCAATCATAATCAAATACTGAACTAGCTGTGTGAGCTGTATAGTTAATTACTATAGATACACAGAAACCCATATTAAATTTTCAAAAATACTCTTTAAACTTTTTTCAGACTTAAATTCCCTTGCTTGCCCTTGGTTTTGTCATCATGCCTTGCAGTGCAAAATGGAAAGAGAATAATGCATTTAAAATGGCAAAGTGTGGGGCTTGTTGGGTTTTTTTCCTCCTCAAAATGCTGACTGCAAACTGCAGCTTCATTCTCTTACTAAACTTAAGGGCATGTGCGTGCTCTGTTGTTTTGCCACCTTGTAGGAGGTATTTCTAAGTGTTACTGGTAAATATCTTCTGTATTCTTTGTAAAATACTTGTTGTTCAGCCTTTGTAGAAGCTGTCTCCTTTGTATCTCTACATACCAAGAGTGAGTCCCTTGGCTATGTCTCCTGAAAGACAACCACCTTGCCACTCAAGCTGAAACTGGTATTTGAAGGGATCTCAGAGTAGATGAAGACACTTGTATTTCATTGTATGTTCTCGTGGTTTGTTTTAATAAAATACTCATTTTTGGGTATTTTTTTACAGTTAATTCTATGTAGGTATGAATGTGCTCAAATATGGCATAACTGTTAACTGAATTGTTGTGCATATGTGTAAACCTGCTCACTGGGTGGACTATGGAAAGAAGAGTCATTATGCCTTTTGTTTAGGCTTACCGTTTTACGTGTTCCTTAAGCATCTCTGTACTGCAAATCTATCAATAAATAGATTTCCTGAAATAGCATTGGGCAGGAAGTATGAAGAAGCCTGTAAAATAATCTTTCCCCTCTAATAAAGATAACGGGCAAATTACTCCTGTCTTCTACAGTATCACTTCTGGGAACAGGATTGGGAACTGCAGAGCTGAGGTTTGTTGAGAGCTGGCTAAAGAAATGCTTAGGAGTTCAATATTCTTCCCGTTAGAGAGGGCAAAGGAATATTACTTTCTGCATGTTTTTTCAGGCATTTATGTTTGCAGCTGTTTATTAGCAGACTGTCCTTATTTTAAATTTGAGAGCCCTGGGTGACTGGACAAGGTTTTCCTATTTTCATATAGAATGTGATTTTTTTTTTTCTGGCGGAAATATAGTAAGTTGTGAAATGTTAACTTTTTGAAAAATATACCTCTTTTAAGTATTTTTAGTTTTTCTCCCAAATGTATTTCTTTTACCAGTAGAAGTAGTGTTTCAAAATAGGATTTGTGTATGCCAGCTAGACCGTTAGCTTTTTCTTATAATTATGAATGGTCAGTGTGTGTAGTAACAATAATTTCTGAATTCAGTTACATTATTCTAGACTCTGGTAATGCAAATATTTAGAACTGGTTTAGATCATGTATCATTATTAATTGTGCAACTGTTGTTGTGATACATAACTTACTGTTAGGTCCTGGTCCAATTTAATAAAACAAGAATATCTGATGAAAAAAGCTAAGGTTGTTGAAGCTTAGTAGGTGCTACAGCATCTCTTTTGTTCTGAAGTGGATTAATGTTAGGTAAAAGATCTAAAATCCTTTTTTGTATTGTGACACATAGCTCTAGTATTGGAAACAGGATCAGAAAGCCTTTGGCTTGGGTGCTGTTCAGAAGTTCTAAAGAAGCAACTGAGAATTATTTGAGGATTGATGGTTACTCTCTAGCACTTAATCTTTGTTGACAAAATAAATTGCTCTATCATAGTTTGAAAGGAATTTCCACCTAGAAGAATACCTTAAAAGATACACCTACTAAAATCAGTATCTTGTGTCTCCTTGGTTATAACACCATCAAAGGTGACTATTTTTTTGGAGTTGCTGAAACCCTCCAATGTGAGCACTGGTGTCAGGGATTCTGAAGTACTCATGGAGTCAAATAATATCATAGGTTTATTCATATATGCTCAGGCCCATGATTCCTAGGTAAACTGAATATTCATTACTCCTCTATTTTGTGACAAAACACTTTGAAAATGGCTGAAAGGCTTTAAAGCTCTAGTAAATAGTGCTGGGCGTATAAAGCTATAAATAAAACATGGGAATTTTGTTTGTCATTGTTAGCACTACGATTTATTTATTTATTAAAACTTTAATCTCATACATTCTCCTTAAATTTTGGAAAGTATGGGTTGTTGCAGTGTATTTCACATCGTAAATATTCTGTTATGCTTCTAAAAAGGTAGGTATACGAGTATAGTCATTTAATATTATTCTATTTTCTTCTTTTCCAGTTTCTGAAGCAGTTAGGTATACATCCTGACTGGCAATTTGTAGATGTTTATGGTATGGAACCAGAACTGCTTAGTATGGTGCCAAGACCTGTCTGTGCGGTGCTACTTCTTTTTCCAATAACAGAAAAGGTAAGTGTGTATTTAATATTCAACTAATCACTTTTGTTGTAAATGAAATGGGAATGAACAGTTAGAATCTTTTAGTTTGGTGTCATAATAGAATCCAGATGAGACTCAACTTTACTCAAGAGACTACTTAATTGAAGACAAGAACAAAATGCTTCCTTCAGAACCTTCTTTTGGTAACTTCACATGTATATTTCTGATTTCAAGTTGGAGTGGGAAAAGCTAATGTAGAAGCACAGAGAAATGCACCTCACATTTTTCTATTGCAGACTATTTAAGGCTTTTTTTTTTTTTTTAATATGCACTGTGAAATGGCTCCGTTGGCTACTTATAGCAGAAATCTTTAGTAGCATAAGCAAAATAAGGAGTAGGGTGTAGGACTATATCAAATGCAACTACTTTTTGAGTTTTCTTACTGTTGCACTGACCAAACTTCCATCCACTTTTAGTTCAGATGTCAGTATCTGAATGGCTTTTGCTTCTGGGACAGATGGGGCATATTTCTAAGATGAAAGAGAACTCCCCCACAGCTTTTTTCCTCTAAGTGAGACTTCAAAATACTCGATGTGGTTAAATCTTCAAGTCTGCTTATTTTGTGTCTTTGTATGCTTCTACGCGGAGAAGACATCCATCTTGCAAGTGTTCCTTCAAGTGTTACGTAGGCTGAAATGCATGATTCATGTTAATCTTTCAATTTATAAAAATCATGCTATGGGAGCATCATCCCATGGGAAAGAACAACCTTCCTTTTGTTCCAGAAGGTGTGTCTGATTTCATCCTCAAGAAGCGTATGACTAACAGAACCAGAGAAACAGCATATGCTCTGTTGCATCAATAAATCAAGTTTGACCACTAGTCAAATATTTGAGATTTTCTCCAGCATGTTAATCCTCCAGAAACACCAGGGACACAAGTGTTTCTGCCAGCTGTGTAGCCTGAGCATGTGAACATTGATTCTTTCATGTGAATTCCCAATGTTCTGAAGCTTTTGTTATTTAGTGAGAGCTCTACAAGACTCATGAGAACTATTTTGTATTTCTGAAGTGCTTTTCCCTTCTGCAGCCTCCCTTTCAATATGCCTGTCATAATCTGCTTTTATTTAATTTGTTATTTATTTATTTATGTTTCTTGGATGTTTAATTTTGCTGCCTTTGTAAACGCTTTTCTATCATGTCTTTGTTCTTCTGCCCAGAAGTTCCATTCTTTCATAGTTCCTATATATCAATTTGGTTGAACTTGCTTTTAGGGCAAGATACTCTTGTAAGCATACAGATAATTTTAGGATCATTGTCCAGGCTTCTTAGCCTACATTGTAGGCTCTAGACAGAATGAATACCCAGAGTGTTGGACATTTTGGGCATGGCCCAATGAAAAAAACAATTTATTTTTTTTTTGGGGGGGGAAGGGGGAGATAGCTTGGGTTATGAGGGACCTCTTCAAGTGACCTGGTCTAAACCTTGCTCAAAATCGTATTTTTGGCATTCTCAACGTTTATATGCTAATTTTTGCCATGGAGTTTATTTTGGTTGGCAGGGAGTGGATGGCAGCTATATTGTTTACCTTCTCTAATACAAACTTTTGTCTGATTACGCTCTGTGAAATTTCTTTTCTCAATTAAGGCTATTTTTGTTAACTTGTAGATATATTTTGTAAATGCTCTTGCTGTTACTTAAACCATTCAGAGCATTCAGGCAAGCTGCACGTGTGGAATCATGATACTGGAAAAATTTCTTTCTTTTGTTTGTCACTGATGGTACATAGAGTCCTAGAGAAATTTCTCATGGGTTTTCAGGAAGAGTTCCGTGATAACATTCTGCATTCAAACTTTACTGTTATCATAGGTGTATTAAAAGCCCTTCTACTTCAGTATTTTCTGTTCTACAGAAGTACCTAGTGAAAGAGGTACAAGAGGAAGAAAGAATAGCATTGTCTGGAATACTGGCAGTTCTCTTTCATTCTTTTTTCTGTTTGAAATGAAAATCTTAAAAAAAAAAAATAAAAAAAAATTAAAAACCGCAACCAAACATAAAAATTAAAAAAACCTCCTCCCAAAAAGAACCAATGAACCCCAAAAAGACTCTCACAAAAGCAACACACTGTTGCACGTTACAATGGTTTTTAGTCAGTTACGATCTTTACAAAACAAGTACTTTAGATTGTTCAATCAAACTAAGTTCTTTCTTTTACTACAGAAAATAAACATTCACTTTATGAGTATGGATTTTGAAGGGCCTATTTTGAGGTTGTGAGCATTACAGAAATCTTATTGTATATTCCTGGAAAAGTGAAATGTAAAAGTGGAACTTGTAAGAATGCTTTATGCTGATTAAACACCTGAAGCACCTCTTTTCCTTAAAAGATTTTTGGTGGATTGAAGAGGGACAGTGACAGGTGCTCTGATCAAGGAAATATTTTTGAAATAATGTTAGTTAACACATATTTCAAAATGATATTTCAAGTGTGACTGAGTTTTGGCTAGTGGCCACATACTGGTTTAAGAAGCAACATAGAACTGTTCAGTTGATTAAGTTTACATATACTTGTTGGAACACACTAGTTAAGTGTTTCAAATTGCAGCTTGAGTTTTGGTTTTTTATTAATTAGCTGTTGCTTTTTTAAGACTATTTTTGCTTGAATAATGTCTTCAACTTTTCTTCTAGTATGAAACCTTCAGAACAGAAGAAGAAGAGAGAATAAAAGCTAAGGGGCAAGATGTGAAATCATCAGTCTATTTCATGAAGCAGACCATTAACAATGCTTGTGGAACAATTGGGCTAATTCACGCTATTGCAAACAACAGAGATAAAATGAACTTTGGTAAGCGTTTTGTTGGGTGCTTGGGGATTTTTGTTGGCTTTTCTGTTTTGTTTTTTTTTTTTTTTTATAATTGTGGGGAGGTATGAAGGGAAGGATACATTTTCTACTATTTTCTCTGAATGTTATCATTCATAAAGGACAATCTCTATATTCAAAGAGCATTTCTACCTACAATTATAAAAGCAGTATTTCATACTAATCCGCAAACTAAAGCACTCAAGAGGTTGCAAACTGCAGCAGGTAGCAACTCCTCTTGCAGTCAGCCTTCAGTGTCTTAAAGATGTGATGTAATTACATCTTCAAATCTTTTGTTGGATATAGGTATTTTGAAAGCTTTGAATGAAGTTGGAGGTAAAGCATGACTCTAATTATGTCTTTCTTATTTTTTTAAGAAACTAATTCTTCACTGAAAAAGTTCCTAGAAGATTCGTTATCCATGACTCCGGAAGAGAGGGCCAAATACCTAGAAACTTATGAAGTTAGTATCATGTGTTTTTACTTTTATTTAAAATGGTGCAAGAGTTACTTGCATGAGCAAGTGCTGCCCTGAGGACTTAATCCAGTGGAGCATTTAAACAATTCAGTTTCACGTGTGAACTTGTGATCAGACAGTCGCTATGAAGAAAACCCTGTCTTGGTAAAGTATTCCTGCCTGCCCATGGCTCAGTCAGCAGAATAGGTTTTGTCAGTGTTCCTCATCCTTATTAATTCACTGTCTTAGTTTAAAATGACTTTGAAATGGATGAGAAATGCATGCATAATGGTTTTGGTGTGTTCAGGATGCAGTTTAATGGTCAATTTAAGCTGATCTTTACATTGCTGTAAGGATTACATTGCTATTGCTGTAAGGATGGTCCTTCTGCTGCCTCCTAGACATCCCTCTTTGGCTTTAGCAGCTTGGGGCACACAAAGAGCTGATTTGGCTGAAATATAATTTCCTTCCCCCTGTACACACCCCTCCCCCCCAAACAATTAGATGAGCTAGCTGGTAGTGTGGTTAGCCAGATCATTAGTGCTGTTTGAAAGGATGTGGCAGAAACATCTGGCCAGTGGTGGAATGGCAGAATGGTGCTGTTGTTCCTGATGGTAATGATGATCCTATTTCAAAATGAAAATCTTGATGATTTCCAAGCCTGACTTCAATTTGAGTTTATTGTCAAGCCCTCAGGAAGAAGGGTGTTAACATGTGGATATGAGGGAAGTAGTAACAAACAGAAATGGTAGAGGTTCAATGACATTTTCTGTAGAAAAGTTGGACACAAGATGTCTCATCACAGCTTCTATCTAAAGTGTTTTGTCTGCTCAAGAAGTGATATATAACAAAAACATTCGCCCTTAGTGTTTTCTGTGTGTAAAAGTGCTGCTTCAAACTGGTAGGTATTTGATTTGAACTGACTGTGATGAAACTGAAATATTGGTCTTCCTTATTGGAATTGGAGATGATTTATTTATTAATCTCTTGCAACTATTTTTGTTCAGTGCTTGTATCTATGGCATCTCATAAAAAAAAAAGCATATAGTGATTCTTAAAACCCTGAAAGTCTCTCATTTAAAGTCTGATTGAAATATGTTTTAATTTTAGGCTATTCGTGTCACTCATGAATCCAGTGCCCATGAAGGTCAGACTGAGGTATTCATTTTTTCCAAAAAAATCTTTGTTAATATCTGCTTTGAGTTGAATATAATTGAAATGAAAACAATCAGATATTAAAGGTTTACAGTGAAGTGGAGGCTATTGCTTGGTTTGCAGTATTGTGTCGTTGGTCAAAAATCAAGGCACAAAATCAAGTGGTATTGTTGGGGGGGAAACAAACTTGAGGCCTGTTTGGTTTTGGGTTTTGATATTTTTTGTGTTGTTGTTTTTCTGTTTGTTTTTTTTTTAAGCTTCTATATAACATGGATGATCTTTTCAAGTGGCATGTCAGAGTAAAACAGCCAGTAACAGTATTTTTAGTGAAAGTCAAGGTTTTGATTTTGCAAATTTGTAGGTAAGATTCCTAGTAATCATACAAGTGGAACAAATATTTTATGAGAGTCTGAGAAGTTTTACTTTGGGAAAAGAAACAGTACAGTACTTGGTTTGACATTGTGTATGTGCTGCTTGTTTACAAATACCAATTCGGATATAAACACACTTATTAGTGAGGACTTAAGGTTTTATCTCCCTGCTATATTAGGTGATAGATTAAAAAAAAAAAAAAAGAAAAAGAAAACCAAAAGAAAAAACAATGCCAACAACAAAAAAACTTAAAATAAGCCTTAAAATAGACCTAACATTCAATATTTTTCTGCTTTGGTCATACTAAGGCAGTTTGCCATCTTGCCATTTTGGATTTCAGTATCTATACCACAAAAAGAAAAGCAATTAGATTATTGCTAGCACTGCTTTGTTTGACAAAGCAAGGAGCTCGCCTTTGTTTGTCCAGGACTTCAGTGGCTTCTCCACTTGCCTTTTTTTTTTTTCATTAAGTATAGTAGGTGACAATTTCTTGCCTCTCATGACTTGTGCAGTGTCTTCTAAACAATGCAGGAAAAAGCAAAGCAGTCCGTTCTGCTCTTCCTTGCCCTACCATTTGGTAATGAAAATTAAGAGAATTGTTTTAACTACCTCTATAGATGTTCAACTTCCTTTGTGATACTTTCTTTAAAAAACCCCACTACTCTTTCATTCTTACCTCTTTCTCTAAATTAATCAAGGTTCTATATTTCAAGAAGAAACATCAGAACATATTCATATTTCTCTTCTTTTTCTAAGGGAGAGAATCCAAAAAATCTGTTCTGTTTTCTTTACAAATGAGTCCTTTTCTAGATATTCTTGGCAATCTCAGTAAGAGAGAGGCTGTGGAGGTTATTCCCACAAGCTGCTGAAGACTGAATCTTTTCCTAAGATCCTTGTGAAAGAGTAAACGTTCTTTAGTTGTTCTGATGTACTGTGACTTTCACCCAGGGAATGGTTTGTCTGTGCATTCTTCTGACAAAAATGATGGAATGACTGGGGAAGAAAGGGGTATAGAGTTCCTGAGGGTCATCTTAAAGATTCAGGAAGCATCTAAGGGATGATGGAATCTCCTCATAAGGGACAGTTAGCTTCCTGAACTTCCATGAATTACTTTGTTTCCTGATCAAGATAACCACAATACAAAAGATTAGTAAGTGTGTGGAAATATGAAGACTTCTTTTCATAATAAAACTTTACAAGATTGTCTTAGCAACCATCTCTGAACACAAATACTGAATAGGTAGTTTCCTTGCCAAATATTTATTATTCCGTTTTGCATGACTGAATCTGGAAGTAATTCAATATGGATATTCCTTAGGCTGGTAAAATAAGCTTTTCCTGCCCTGTTTCCAACGTTGGAACAGTACAGAGGCTGAACACATGTCCTAGGACTATTTTTCAGAATAATTCTGATCCATCAACCAAGGAGGGAAGAAATAAGTTATCTCAATGGAACATCAAATTGCCTGAAGATCCTGTCCTACCGTGGTATAGTTAAATTGGCAGCAAGGCCTCCCCTGTCATCTGCACAGGAGGAATTGCTTTACTTTAAAGTACAATTCTTCTTAAGCCAAACAAAGTCTGAAATGCGAATACGCTGAGAAGTGTAACTGAGGGTTGGAGTGAGTTAATCTCCTCGTCTTTTTCCTTCCAATGGTACATTGTAAATGTTGCTTCAGGTAGTAGTGAAGGGAGTGAGGGGTGGCAGAGCGCTGCCCAGAGAGGTGCTGGAGTCTGCTTCTCTGGAGATGTTCAAAACCCGCCTGGACAAGTTCCTGTGCAAGCTGCTTTAGGAGGATCTGCTTTGGCAGGGGTTTAGACTGGATGATTTCCAGAGGTCCCTTTCAATCCCAGTTCATTCTGGCATTCTGTGGTTCTGTGACTGATGCACAGCGTGCCCTTGAAGATGTTAAAGTTAGCATATGCAGGTTATACAAGGATGTTGACTTGTCCTGCAGTGTGAGTTGGTAAGTTCTAGCACCTTTGGAGCAAGAGAGAAGAGAACCCCGTTCCTCCTGCATATCGGTATTTGTTAGGATTACTTTCCTGAGAACTTAAACTTCATTCAGAGAACTGGAAAGGAACATGTTTACCCTCCTAGGACCCTGTTGGGTTCTTGTTCTCCCCCTGCCCTTGCACAGCAAGGGCATCTTGCATAGAAACCTTTGCTTTGAATAGAAAGTGTCTTTTATAGTTGCTTAATGATAGTAAGTGCCACAGCTTTGCGAGCAAGAAGTCCTTTCCACTTCTCTTACAGAACTAAAGGTTAAGAAAACGTGCAGGCATTGCATGCTACTCTCCACTGCCATTCTTCTGAAAAAGTTGCTTAAGCTCAACTGCGTTAGAATAATGTCCAGAGGTGGGAGGTACAGCAGTGGGCCTTGCTGATTGGTTTAATTAACTATATAACTGCTCTCAAGATGCTCTTCTTTCCCTCCTCTAGTCAAAACACCCCACCCCACCATAGATCAGTGTGGTGTGATAACAGTAAAATTTTCTGGAATCTTGAGGTGTGGACGGTTTAAAAATAGCCAAGAATACAGACTGGTTCTTCTCAGATAGTATTTCTTTTTTCTGGTCTCTGATTTCTCAGATCTTTGAGGCGTCAGCCTTTAATGCTTTTAACTAAAGCCTTCATTTGTTGATCTGTTTTAACACTCCTTGACAGTCTTGCTAAGCCATCTCAGTGGCTACTTGATTTTTACAACGTGGAAGTCGATATTCCAGTTTTGTTTCTGTTCTGTGTATGTGGGTATTCTGAACCTTGAAATAAAACAAGTCCATCTAGAAATAAAAGATCAGCAGTAATAGGGTAAAGCAGTGCTGTCTTTCTAGTATCTGTGTATTTCATCTGGTCATCTTTTCCAGTGGGTGGCATTTGTTTCTGTCTTAATTTGTAATACATTTATTTTTATTTTAATTTCTTATGGCTTTAAGAAAAGTTGTATTTGGGGAAAAAAAAAAGCTATCTGACTATATTATTTGTGTAACTTGAATATTAGTAGTGGACTGCTAGATTCTACATTCCAGTTAATGATTGCTAGAAGAGAACAATTATGGTGGTCAGTGTACTTCTGGGGTTTATCATTCATGCGTGATCTATTTAGATGAAGCATTAAGATGAATTGCTAAGCAAATGGATTAAAGCTGAGAGCTATGGTGTGTTGTGCCTTGATAGATACTATGACAGGCTTGACAAGTTTGATAGCTGTGATTAATTTGCCTCATCTTGGTGGAGAGGGATGGGGAAGGCTATGTTCCTAGACATTTTATATCACTTTTGGTATTGCACTGAAAACTTTTGCAAGCCATCTATAAATTTGAATACAACTGAGTATTTTGAGGATGTTTTTCGTATTAAAATATGTGAGGTTTTTAATGAAGTTTATTGAATTTTTATTAAATTACTTAGATATTTTTCTGAAAAACAGAGACTTTTTTTGTTCTTTCAAATAAATTAAATTGTAAGGGCAGTCAAGCAGTTTTCATTTTGTTAGCACATTTCAGGTTTGCAAATTAAAAGGATTGTAAATTGGGGTTATCCTTCAAGCCAGGTTTTGGCCAAGGTTTGATTCAAATTTTGTGTTAAAAACTCTTGGATTCTGTGGCTCCATGGCTCAATTTTTATTTTTTTTTTTCTTCAGTAAAGCAAATAAATAGATAAAGCAGTCCTACAGGTTCTTCTGTGTGTAAAAATTGTAGGTCTGTTTAAAATTACTTTAGTAGCAAGCAGTAAGGTCTGGGAATAATCCCACAGGAGAAGCATGGTGTTGGTTTCAAGGGTGATTTGGTTCTGGTCCCATGTTTCAGTACTATAATGAGGGCAATTAATGTAAGACTCTTGTAAGTCTTGCTGTTAAACTTTATGCTGCTGAAGCTTACACTTTCTCAAGTGGCAGGTATTTCATATCCAAAGCTGCCAAAAAAGGGATCTAGGTCTTTAGGACAGAGCTTTGCTGATCCAACTTCTCCTTTCTATGCGATAGCTCCTTAAATGCAGCTATTGCTGAGACTGGAATAGTTGCCAGCTACTCAAAAGTCCTCTTTATTTTTTCATGAGTCTTCTGCTGAGTGTACACTTCTTTAAAATGACTAGGATGTCTGAGGATGTGGAAAATATAACCTGCTTCTTTGCAGAACTGCACGCACTTCTATGCTGGTCCTTATAGTGTACTGAGCAGAATTCTTCTGTTTGTTTTGCTTCTTTTTTTTTCTTTCTGAGGGAGGAAAAGTAGCAATTAATAGCACTGATCAGAGTTAGGTTCGTATTTAGCTTTTTTGCATTACTACCTTGGATTGCTTTCTTTTGAAACAGTCATAGTCACTATTTTCAAGTAGCAGATCAGAAAATCTGAGGGGAGAATTTTTTGAAAACAGGAAAATGTGTCATTAAATGAGAGAGACTTCAAGAGAGAGACTACTCATTTTCATTAACAATAAAAAGTTACTGTATATTTTTATGAATGAGTAGTAAAAGAGGAATATGCAAAGGCACACTTGTTATAGAGACAAACCAGTAGAAATTTTTTGACACAATTAAACAATGATATGCTATGACAGCTTGAGAGAAGTTATTCTAGGTAGAAAATATTATCTGTACTGATTCTTGAAATAAATGACCTTTTTAATATGTGAATATAAGAATGTGAACAGCAAGTTATTTTTGTTCTTCTCTTGTTTTACTGACATGCGTATCTTCTGCTTTGCAATGGTGCTTCATTACAGCTCAGTACTACAGTAAAGAAGATGGCAACCTGTACCATATAAAGTACCTTTTAAAAGATTAATTGGTCTTTAGATAAGAAATTGATCTAGAGAATTATCTGTATTTAGATTCTGCCTTTCTAAAGACTTCGACATGCTTAACTCTTGTTCAAAGACTGTGCTGGTAATAGTATCTGAAGTTTTAGGCAGCCGTGTGTGTCTGTTGAAATAATTCTGTATTGTCAGATTACCTCCAATATCTTCTGTCTGCCGTCAGCTTCCCAAACGGCTTCCTTCAGCAGCTCATCCTATAGCTCCTGTAGGAGCTAGGCTGGCACAGAGGTGTTAGAAGCACACTCCTGGGAAGAGAGGAGGCGGCTTCAGAGACTAGACTTAGATCAGCTTTTGCTGCTGTGGACAGCAGATACTCAAATAGCTGTGGTGTTAAGTAATTGTCAGGCTGTTTGTGATACATCAAGGTATCACTAACTGCTGACACATGGCTTTCCATATCACTTTTTGTTATAAAGTTCAAATGATAGAGTGAACTTTTTATTATGTCTTAGGGTACTTGCAGCATATGGAACCACTTCTGTGTTTCAGGTTGACTTTTTTTTTTTATGGACAGGAGTTTTAGCATGGTTTATGCATTACTGCTTAGCAGAATTTGATTTGTGGTCTTTCAGAATTTTACTTCTTTAACTGTTATTACAGCATAGCTCAAGATAATGTTTCAGTCTAGCAAATAAATACAAGTGAAGTGGCCACTTGAAATACCTATATTTGATACTAGTTAGAGAATAATGAAAGCTTTTTATTTTGCTGATGGCTTAAATTCTTAGGAGAAAATTAGGAGTTCACAAATTCCTGTTTTTTTCTTTTCCTTCCTTAGAGGCTATTGAGAATGTCTAACCGAATGAAGTTTAACCTACAGTGTTTCGGTTACTACCTATTATAGAAGAGACAAGAAAACAGAACTAGAATATACAATATATCAGCTATTTTAGGGAGCAGAGAAAATCCTGCTTTTGGTTCTGTAACTTGTGTTTCTGGGTTTTTTGTTACATTTTTATAGTACAGTTCATACATCTATTTACCAACTGACGGTTTTGGCTTGTAGTACTATATGTTGGGCTAAATGAGGCTCAGAACTGAGCAGACTGAGGTGCTGCATCTGAGCTGCCACTTCAAATGAAAACAACATTCCTGTGCCTCATTAGACCTCTATGAAAAAATATTGATGATGGAAATATTAGCCTTTGAAAATCAAAACCAATGTCTGGCTCTGCCAGTATAAAAGTCACAAGTAAGAACTGCTCTCAGATGTTCACAAAAAACTGATGTGTGCATCAGTATGTTTACTTAGATACACTTTTTATTCACAAGTACGATCAGGAATATTTTTAATATGGCTTGAAGTTGGCAGCCACTGAAAAAAAAAGCTACCACAGTTTGATTTCTTCCTTAACTCAAACCATAACTGCAAACTGTAGTCTGTAAACTTGTTTAGTGTGCTCTGAGAACTATAATCTTGCTTGGAATGCGCTAAGTTAGACTTTGATCACAGTAACAGTCGTTAACATTGGCAAGAACGAAGTAGAGTCAATGTACTCTGTTCTCAGCTGCTATAAAACTTGAACTTTCAAAGATCTCTGCTTCCCTGGGGCATTACAATTTATTGTTAGAGAAGAAACATAAAGGAGCTTCCCTTTCGCTCCTGCCAAGAACATATGGTGGGATTTTCTTCTTAAATAGCCCATATTCCTTAGTGTTTCTTCTGAATAATCCATAGTCTTGTAAAGAAACACTTACATCTTGGGAGAATTTAAAATCGATTCTATAACTGTTTCTAAGATGATTTTTATTTGGCTTAGAAGTACAGAACAAGCGTGTAATCCCTTCTGTAAAGGTGGTGAAGTTGCCTTGATTTGTTAGCTACAGCTTTTTCTTGTTTACATCCTACACAGTAACAGTGTGAAAAATGAGCTTCCTAGAATCGCGTGAAAGGTTTTGGAATTTGTACTTGGTTAGTCTTTGACTGGTTGCATTGCCCTTTTATTTAACATGTCAGTGTTTGAGACATGCATCAATCTGATTACTTTACTGAGGAAGTAACTCGTAAGGTATTAATACACTACTGCTCTGAATTGTTGTTCTTATGCTTAACTGTAAAATCTATATGAAGGAACTCTGATTCCTAGGATGAAACATTACTATAGAGGATATTCCCACCCATAAAGCAGACGATGATTTTAAATAACATGTATATCATAAATAAATAATGACTGAAAGTCACAAAATGCTTCCATGGTCTTGCATCCAACATCTCTACCAACAAACTACCATAAGGTTGGGGGGTTTTTGGGTTTGTTTTGGGTTGGGTTTTTTTTTTTTTTGGCATCTCTCCAATCCATAACGCTCCCAGCGCTGTTCTTGCACTATCCTTGTAAGAGACAGCAAACAGCAGGCTCCAGCCATGTGTTTGCTCGCTGGCATTTTATCAGGCTGACCATGACAGGTGATGGTTGAGTTCACACTCAACCTCTTTACCTCAGGCAGGAGGTTGGGTGATTTGGCTTTTTTTTGTTTGTTTGGGTTTTTGTTTTTTTTGGTTGGTTGGTTGGTTGGTTGTGGGGTTTGGTATTTTTTTTCCTTATTCAATCCTTTACTAGGGGAAAAAAATTATAAGAATTTACAATCCTTAAGATGGTCAACACTTTACCAATAATACTGAAGACTTTGCCAATACAGCTGAAGCTAAACAGTGGGCTAAAACTACTCAGAGAATTGATGTTACATCAACCAACTTTGCTCAAGGAAGCACTCTAAAGTATGGTAATTGAGTGTGCAACAATGCTGTTCAATTTATTTAAGAGAAAAAAAAATTAAGGAAAAATACTTGAAAAAATCTACTTAAATTAGGTTTTGCAGAGCTCCCTAACCTTTAGAATTATTTTTTTCTTGCAATTCCACTAATTTTTGATCACAGAAGTCGCCATTGTGATAATCTAGCTTGACTGTTGCCTAACATAGGCCATAGAACTTAAATTCAGGTCTTCAGAGAGATATAAATATTCACTAATTTTGGGAAGATTTTTTGGGGGTGGGGAGGAGCTCTGAGCTCACCATTTTTCTTGCCTTTAAACTCTGTCTTTACCCATACATCTAGCAAAGTAATACTCTTGGGATACTGTACATTCATAATCATGGACTAAACTGACATGGAGAATACCGTCAAGGTTTTCTTTTTAGCACTGGTGCAGAAGGTTATCAGCCAATGGGTATAGCTCACTTGGGTTTAAAACCTGTATCCTTGGTTTCAGTACTTACTATGTATCAGCATTAATATTGCTGGTGATTGTCACATTTACAAAATGGGTAGGTCTGCGAGGAGTGGAGTTTATGAACCTTAACAATTTGCATGTTGCCCAGGCTTTTGTTGCATGCAAGGGAGTTCTCGTTAGGAACAAGACGTTTCTTGCAGTTGAAATATTCATAGTATCTCTTGTTTGTGTGGATTCTGTGGTGCACTGTTGGAGATGAGCTCGTGAAGCAGCTTCTGCCCCTGTGGAATGCTTCCTTTGTCAGGCTCCTCTTCCCTGTCTGGCTGCTTATCTTCTTATAAAAGCTTGAAGGAACTTAGTGTCTCTCAAGATTTCCCTCCCCACCACCACCAAAACAAGCTTGAAACGTTGTTAAAAGATTAAGAACACTTGTGAAGGAAGGAGAAGGAAGAGGATTTTTTTTCAGACAGTGTGATGCATGGATTTAATTTGCATGTAAAAAAGCCACTGAGGATAACGATGTCTAAGGAAGAAAAACGCTATTACACTTTGAACTGTAATACAGACCCTTTTAAACAATTCAGTAATGAACAATTATGTAAACAGAACCAAAAAAAAAGCCTTAAAAGGTGGTGGGGGAAAAACAATAGGTACTAAGTACATCCTCTCTGAATATAATCTTAAAGCTGCAATAACTCTTATATTGTCCATTTGACTGGAAAAGTTGCACTTAGTGACACCTCAGCCTCCCTCCATCTCTACTACAGTGTTTACTGTACGGGAGCCGTCTAATGAGGCCACCAACACTTCGTTTGTTGGGAGGATTTATTGCATGCTCATGGACCGACTTGACTGAGCAGCTGCAGAACATGTGGCAGGGCCTCTGACGGTGCGGTTGTGCGTATAAAACAGAAGACCAGGACTAGAAGCGTTGTATCTCCTTCTGTCTCCCAAGTTTCCACTGACGTTGGTGTGCACTTAAAGCTGGTTTGTGCTTTGTCCCAGTGCAACGAGCATTTCATTCTACATCGAGACACAACCTCTCAATGGAGAAAAGAAAGAAGAAAGCCCCAGTCTCAGCATAGTTTGTCAGCTGACAGACAGGAAAGCCTCCTTAGGAGGAAGGTGGCATGGGCTTGAACTTTCCACTGAGAGGATCCCTGAACTTGAGCTTCCAGACAGGTTAATTTTTATAACCACTACCCAATTAATCGGTAATAAATATTTCCTCTTAGAAAGAAATGGTCATGCCAGACCAGACACTGCTTTGTCCTGTCGGGTCTTCAAAGTGTTAGATGTGGAGTGAGATACTTTGCTGGCTTGGATTCCCCAAACAAGATATGCAGACACAGCCCTGGTTCTAGAACTTGACTGGTTTTCATTTGAGTCCCAGTGGTGAGCTACACAGCACGATCAAACTTCTGTCCTTTTAGGTATTTGCGTGATGGTCTTTGCAGGTGTTTCCTTTAGATCTTAGATTTAAATGGTTCTAGGCTTTAATAACAGCTATATATAGGAATGAGTTTTGGATTGGGGCAGATGATAATTGCCTGAATGTCTTTTGGACCTATTCCATGAAGCTTTTAACTTGTTTATAATGTAGCTTTTGCATTACAAACCATAAACACAATGTGCTTACTGGTTTATATGACGATAACATTCAATTCTATTTCAGGGTGGTTGTTTTACTGCTTCAGATATTTGACCTCCCACAATTTTCAGCAAAGAAATATGCTCCTGTGATCTTTTCATCTTGTGAAGTTAGTCTAATTCTCTCTTCTCTGCAGTTTCTAGCTGTTAATAATATTGTTTGAATAGAGTGTCTCAAGTTATGATTTGTCTCCCACGCTTTAAATTAAATGTGAAATATATGGCTTTATCCTTTGTTTGGAGATACATATTTAACATTCATTCCATATTAATAGTAACAATAATTCTAGTTTAATTTCTTTTAATAGTAAGTTGAAAACAACTTCAATTGACACAGCTTAATTTGTGCTTATTATTAAAGCAATGCATGAAATTTTATGGCTCTTGTAGCCTTGTTAATTAGATATAATCTGGTATTAACTTTGCTTTTCAACAATTCCTATATACTCTCTGTTGAAATGTAACGCTTACAAATGCAAAAGTATGTTTTCAGTGGGGAAGAAGTTTCTCTTTGTCTTGGTTGATCTCACTAGGGGACCCACTAGTACAGGAAATTCTGGATAAAAAGATTCAATGAATGGAATTTAAAATGAAGACAAATACTGACTAAGGAATTTTAAAATGTCAGTTGCCTTACACTGCATTTTAGGTTATAAGTTTACTTTTGAGAACTGAAAGTGTTTTCTCGTGTCATTACATTGAAACAAGGGGTGGTTTTTTTTAATATTTTTTCATTATTGTAGCAATATTGGCTAGGGAACAAAGAAATAAGTGCAATTATTAAGAAGGGAAAAAGTGAAGAATTGTGGCAAAAATTGTAAAGTAAAAAAGGCTTTATAAAAAAATCAATATTCTGGTCATCCCTATACTGTTAAAAAATCTTAAACTTGGTATTGTTCAAAGTCTTGTTAATTGTTTCACAATAATTACACTAGGAGTGCTAAAAGATAGAGGTTTTTTTCAGAGCAAAAGTATGCAACTTAACAGTTCCCAGTCAATGTAATGCATCAATAAATACCCACTCTCAACATGTTTTTCAGTTTCTTTTCTGTTTTTTTTTTTTACTATTTCTATGTAAACAGTTACTATATTGTGGGTTCCAGGAAGCCTAACAATCTTGTCTGTTTTGACAGCAGTAGCTTACAAAATTGTAAAACATAATGTAGAGTGTCTTGCCTTGTATTGTGAACTGGCTAGTCAGCAAAGCTCTTAAATTTCTGCCCCGCAGCAGGTTCTAATCTGACAGGTTCCTCCCTCCATAAGGGAGGTCTGTGGACTGTGAGGACGTTCAGGAGCAATGTTTTATCAGTCGTCTTTTGGAATTTTCTTAGGCAAGCTGAGAATAAATTGTTTTCAAAGCCATCTGATACGTTATCCAAGAATAAAATTCCTCATTTTAAGTCAGTTCCTCAAGTGCAGAATTTGAAAAAAAAAAAAAAACCAAAACCAATCAGTGGTATGGGTAATAATAGCCATTTAACTCCTTTAAGTTTCTCTGACTTATAGAACTATTGTCATTGTTAAATTCCTCTTTCTTCATATAGTTACATTTTTCATCTGGCGGTTTTCTGGTTTTATCCTCTCTTATTTGGAGCTACTGAGATTTAGGGGTGGATCAGAATGTTGTAAAATCAAAAGTTAATTTATTAAAAAAACAACCCAAATAACAAACCCAGATAACACTCCATGCTTATCTCTGAGCTCTATAGTTTCTACTGTACTTGCTTTTAATGCAGAATTCTTATTCCAATCTTTGTTCTTTAAGGTCAGCAATATGGGATCAGAAAGAACCAATTCGTTGTCCCACTCTTGATAGAAAAAGGAAAAAAAAAATTGAATGGGAAAGAAGATTAATTACTTTAAAAATAATTTAAAAAATGTAAATGTTTTTGACTGGCACTTATGCATTGGTTAAAAAGAGTGAAAATAGTATTTTTTTTCAGAGAAGCTATCTGATGCTTAGTCTTTGAAGTCTTCTAGAATCATTCAATTGAAGGCATAATGTGGGACATACCTTAAAGAGCCTTTCTATTCTGCTTGCATAAATTCCATGGATTCACAAGCAGCTGGCAGGTCTCAGTGCAGATAAGTGGGGTATCATCGATGAGTAAGTATGTTTCCTAAGCGGGGGGCTCTGCAGGGATGGGTTCTAAGACCTGTACTGTTAAACAACCTCGATCAGTGATGTGGAAGGCAACATAAAAATACACCCCAAAACCTACTGGCAGTGTTAAAAGTTCAAGAGGTAGTAAAGCACAAGACGTCAATGCAGGACACTCTGGATTGCTCTTTAGGTTAACTTCAAACAAAGGAGTATTTTTCTGAGGCCAAATAAAAGCTGTGTAATTTGGACAAAAGGTGAAGTTTATTTCCTGGCAGAAAGTGAGGTGTTCTCTAAAAGACTGGGTATGACACTGGGGATTACTCTCTATCTGGTGAGAGGTGGATGATAAGTTGAAGGTGAGCCCCTGGTTTGACATCACGGCTGGATGAACTAATGTAATCTGTTGTTCTGCATTCGTATCAGTATTAAGCAGGTCTAGAAAGGTTGCCTTTTCATTTAGCACTAGTGTATTTAGTAGACTGTATGGATGTTCCTGACTGTCTCAGGAGCTATAGACGGGATTGATTGAAATTTTGATGTGTTCTGATTTATTTCAGTAGCAAAAAAAAAACCATGTTAAGCTTGAATGTTTGTTTCTGTTTTGTGAATACGTTCTGATCCAAACAAAACTTGAACTTGATTGGTCCTGTGGCCTGTGTGGGGCAGAAGATCAAAACTAAATCATCACAATGGTCTTTTCTGGTTTTAAATATATTTACTGTAACTTTGTCAGTTGCAGCTGAGAGTCATTTTTAATACTTCTGTGGTCTTTCTTCTAATAGTAACAATTTGAATGGTTTAACATAGTCCCACTGCTTCCACGGATACTAAAGGGATCCTGAGTGTTAATGGCAATACTGCCACTGGCCTGCTATTTTAGAAGAATAGGTGAAAAACTTAGGAAGTTGCATACCTCACCACGGTAAGCTTCCCTTTTCATTTGCTTTCCTTTTATGTTAGTCGTGGAACAGTAAAGAAACTCTGGGTTCTCTTAGAGTAGTTACTTGATTCGTTTTAAATCCCAGAGCAGCACAACCTAGCTTTCCCAGATTACCACAGAAACTGTTGCTAGCTGCTGACAAAACTGATCACTCTCTGTTCTCAACTATTCCTTCCACGACATGCTACTTAAATCCCCTCCCTCCTCACTTTCCAATTTGCCTGTCTCTTGAATGAGTCAGTTAACTTGGGTTCATGTTATGAAGTTCGCTGGGTGTGAATAACCTCTAGATTATCTAGTGATAAGCTTCAGATTTGGACCATGCTTATTTTCATTGTTCTTTTGTCTTCTCATTGAAATTCCACACATTCTTGATTATTATCTGTTAAAGGAAAGTATAACAAAGAGTGCACATCTTTGCAGTTGCCTTTTTAGGTATGTTACTTCAAGTTTAAGTGGGCTAAGTATGTTCTTTTTTAATGTTTATGTAGTCGTCATCGTCCTCGCTGTCTTCACCACCATCTTCATCGCAGCCTCAGGTTAGCCACAGCAGAACGAAGGCTTCACCATTGTGTCACTCTGCATCCCTCTCCTGGGCCAAACGTAATCATGTAGGTCCTGCAAAGGCTACCAGTCCGTCAATCCGTCTTCGTCGTTGGCGGCCCTTGATACGCCTTCCATCTGTTGGGCTTCATTCTGTTGTAAGTGTAGTCCATCTTCAGTCTTTTCTTATTCTGACACGACTGGCCTTCTGCCATGCAACTTCAGTCCTCTCAAGGCATCATTTTTTGTTGGGGTCTTCTCTCAACCATTCTTAGGATTTCTTTATTCCTTTTTTCCTTTTTGTTTTTTCCTTTTTTTTTTTTCCTTTCCCCCATGTCGGACAGCAAAAGTACATCACTCCATGCTTTGCTGTTCAGGTATTTCTGATTCAATCCACGTGCCAAATCATTTTCAAAGCATAGATGAAGTTTGCCCTTCATGAAGTGGCTTTTTTTTTTTTCTGCCATAGGCTCCACATCCAGCCTCTTGTTTTCACCTCATCTTCATGATCTTTCATTTGGATGTGCTAAACCAAGGGGCTTCTAATTCTTTGTTACATGCTGTTATTTCTTCTGTGTTTGAGACATGGTTTATGTTTTCATATCCTAAACCTAGTCTCCTTTTCTTTCATTCTAAGTCTTTCTTAACGGTCCCTGAGTATTTCAGTAAAGATTAAATGTTTCCTGTAATCCCAAGGGGCTGCCTTACTTTCTCACTTGACATCTGTTTCTTTATCCAGTTTGTAGACATACATTCCAGTTGAAGGTGAAGACATTCTAATAAGAAAAGCTTGTCATCAAATATCATACTTTGACTTTTTTCCTTCTTCACTCACAAGGCACAAATATATCTTGGAAATGTTAGAAAAAACCCGACATGCACAGAATAGATAATATTTCTAAACTGTCCTATGACCGCCATCAGAAACACTAAACTGAGAGTGGTTTAGGGGTATTTCATCCTTCTTTTAAGGACTGATCACACTTTTAGTGCACTCAAAAAATCTTGACGTGTCGAAGTGAATGGTCTTAAATGCAAAACTGGGACAGCAATATTTTTTTCTTAATCATTCTTTGGTAATAAACACCTGTCTTATTAGAAATTCTTATTTGAGGTATGTGGATTTTTTACTGAAGTGAAATAATTATTCTGACTGTGGTCCAAATAACTTCCTTTTTCATACAGATCTGTCTTTCCAGATATGGAAAGCCTTCTTAATGTTTTATTGCTATTAAAAATTCATGTCCAAATGCTTCCATTTCTTTATAGCTTTTATATTTTTTTTATCCGGAGAAGTATCTCGAGATGAGATGCTTCCCCAGACTCTGTTCTCTTTATGTGAAGAATAGTTGATATTATTAAGTGTTTAGCTCTCTTGTAATCTTCAGAACTATGAAACATTCTTGATCTTATCATTTGGCGCTAGTTAAATACCTTGGGATTTGAAGAGGCATGGAGTTTAGCAGAGTTAAATTCTCCCCAACACCTGCTTCCTCTCCCCTCATGTAATAGTTATGCCATTAACTGCTGACATTTTACCTGAGGACTTTTTTGTTTGCTTAGCAAAACTTGGAAAATACTACATCGTATTTCTGTTAGTTGAAACTGGGTTCTTGTATGAATTTGACCTATATAAGCTTGTTGTTAACAAAAGACTTACTGAGAGCAAAGAGCTTGAGTGTGCCTGCCTAGAACAAAAGCATTAATTGACCGTGAGTTTATTTCAATGCTAAATAAACTCATGACTTATCCAAGGATGGACATTACAGCATAATCTGTCGTGATTATACTAGAAAACCACTATTGGCAAGTTGAGAGTTCTGTTTACTTTAGAAAATTTCTAAAAAAAACTCCTCGTCCATTGGCACTGAGCATTTGCTTTGAAAACATTCAAAAATTAATTCAAAAAGCAAGTGGCCTTCCATACAACTGCATCTGGCAAAAGGGAAGCCATTAAAAATAGATTTACAATAATACTCATTAACTCCCCTGGGATCCTGACTGCCTCCATCTGACAGCTTAAAATTATAAATCATATATGCAAAGATTTTGTCACTGAACAAAATACACTCTGATATTTATTGTTAACTAAAATGTTGTTCTTGTCTTTACATAGCTCTTAAAGAAGATTCAAGAACACACAAACTATATCTAAATTATTTTAATATGCAGAAAACCAGCATTTTGGGCATTAAAGCTGTCTCAGCTTGATAATACATACTACCTTGTCCTTCAAGTTTTGCCCTGTCAATGCCTCTCACTATAAGTATTAATATTGCTCTGATCATGTACAAGAAGGCTGGATTGCTCTCAGCGTTGTATGAAAATGCTGCAGGACTGATTTTATTAATAAATCTATGGAGTTAAATTTAAGAGAAGGGGAGAAACATTCTGTGTATTGTGTTTAAAATACAATTGAACTTTTTTGTAGTTCTAAGTACACGTCTACTACTTAAACACTGACACAAAATAGATTGTTTCAAAATTCAAGAGTGAAAATCTTAATGACAGGAGACTATTTATGCTTCTTAATAAAACCACTTTCCCTACATGAAAACTTCCCTTGACTTCTTAGAGTAGATCTCCAGGCAAGTTAAGAACACACAATAGAAAAAAAAGTAAATGGAAATACTGTCCTGATATGTTCTATTCAAACCTGAAAATTGCAGTAGATGTGGCAAATTGGTAAGCTATAGGTAACAACATACTTCATTAGTAACAATGAGTTTTCCTCAGTCCTCGTACTGATCTCTTAATTCTTGCAGCTCATCTGTTCTTGTAGTTTAGTGTCTCTGCTTGCCTTATGGACATTTCGCTCCCTTTTGTACGTCAGCTAATCTCCTAATTCCTTTTTCTTTTCTACACTTCTCAAGTTGAAAAACATGCTCTTTGTTTTTTCCCCATTTAATTTCTGTGTGAGACTGAAATTCCTCTTCTTTAAAAGCATCCAAAAAATACCTATTTAGAGCAGGTATATAACCCCTCTTGCTTACGGATCTAAAGGGAGATGTGTGTTTGTATCAACGTTCTGTATCCAGATACTCCAGTCATTGGTAGAACCCATCTCTGAAGTTCACCTTCTTGCTTGACACCCTCCCATTCAGAATCAGATGCTGCTTTCCTGCAGCTTGGAACTGTACCTCACCTGGCACTTGTGTTTTCTAGCTATAGCTGGGGACATGGATTGTCTACCATGACACCATGGTAGAAAAATAAATTCAGGCAATGCTTAGCAAAGCAACTTCTTGTTCATTCTTAGGTCAGCGCTTGAGACAGTCCCTCAGTACCCTTCTTCTAGAAATTCTTTTTCATTATTCTGGGCAAGGGACACCTTAGTCTAAATTAAGCTATGTATTTTAAAGTGTGAAACTCCAGAACATTTCAGACGCTGGAAACTTCACGGCAGTATATTGAGTATGAATGGAGATACCATTATTCTGTGAGAATGAGACGGAAATAATCTTGCCGAAACTTGTGATCATCATTCCAGTGGTCTTTGTTTTAATTGCAGTATTTTAACCAGGATCCAAATGCCTTTCACAGGACCGCACAGTACATTTGCCCAAGCATGTTCTGTGCTTCACAATGGAAATTATAGAGGCCTAATCTACCCAATAGCAACTGCATCACTTTTCCCCCTTCAAAATTTGTTGAATCCAAACAATACCTAAAGTTCTGTTCTGTAAACTTGGGTTTTGAATATGTTTTTCTTTGGCTTCTTGCAACTCCTCGTGAGTGAAATGGTATAGTTACCCCTAAGTTTATCCCTAAGGTTTTTTCCTTCTCATGGACTTATTTTTGTCGTGATCTTTTAGTTGGATGCGTCTGAAACTTCTTACTTCTCAAGGTTGTGCAAAATTGTCTTTTGCATACCAGTCTCTACCGCTTTTCACCCAGAACCTGACAGACTCTTGATGCCGATTTCTTCACTTAACACGAGTAGTGTTTTTTCCCTTCCCAGTCACTCCCTGTAGTAAGCAGGATTCAGCTAAACTGGTTTGTGAGACTTCTTGCTTCACTCCCTTCTCTCAAGAGCAAGTGTAAGGAAATAATAAACCAAGACTTAGTTTGAAGAGGTGGCCTGAAATCTGACATGAAATATTGAACCTGTTTTTAGAATGTTGTTTTTCCCAAATAAATTTTAAGCAAGGTGTGGTGAGGACTTGTTCAGTATTGCCATGAGAGCAAGATAATTTTTGTTTCTCAGTTGTGTGTTTGTCCCTGAAACGCAGTTTTCAGGAAAAGAAACCCATTGCACATCAAATTTCATGAACGGTTTTATTCTAAGTTAGCATCATTTGAAGATCAAAAAATTTCAAATGCATGTGAAAACTGAATACTGATTTTTAGATTGGGAAAATGATCTAAGTGCATTAGCAAGATAAACTGTGTAGGTGATGAAATATACTTTATTGGATGGGCTGATATGACTGGGCAAACAGTGATATAGGGGTGGGTGTACCATGGAGGTTTCTGAAAGGTTAGTGCAACAAGAAGAAAGAGGACTATTTAGTTCAGGGGAGAGGGCAGCATGCAAAGGTGAAAGGTAAACTCAAGGAATTTCTCAGTACAGAAAGAGTGAGTGGGAATGGTTATTATTTGTACAGTACAAACTTTGGGAAGTGTCATTTTAAAAATTACTGATTGGAAATCTGCTAGTGACACCTGTGGAATAAAGGGTAGAGGTGCTGTTTCAATAACGTGAGCTAATGGGGATTGACCTGAGACAAGTCAATTCAAACTGATTTTTCACAGCAGTCAGCAGTTGTTTATTATTTAACTTGAATATCCAAGTTAGCAGAGAAGGCAGTCAAATCCTCTGAAAAATTGGGACTCAGTCATTTAGGTGCTTTTAATGTGGTATCTGAAATTAGAGGGCACGACAACTTTGGCTGTCACTTTTGTATATGAGACTGAGTATGATGATACACTCTATTACTACCATTGAGCATTGTCACAATACCTTGAGAAAAAGTGACAAAATGTTCTCTGAACCATCGCTTAGAGCACTAAACTTCTTGCATTTTTCCCCTTCTGCCAGTTTCAAGTCTACTGGTCATTATTTTTCAGTTTGTTTGTTTGTTTTCTTCTGGAAAGATACATTGGAAAAATGATGTCCATAAACCTTACTACCAAACTTACTTCTTATACTAAGGCTGGAATCATAACATAAGCTTCTGTAAGCTACTCAAGATGCTGGTATTTGTCCTCTTTCTGTCTTTTCTGTATGGGAAAGAAATACAGATTTTTCCTCACTGTGTGCTACAGCTCTTTGGAAAACTTGAAAAATGAGTCTTGAATCCCACTTGTTCTTTCCAAATCCTGGTTAGAAAATCATCTTATTTAAACTTCTGTGTCTTTCTCTGTTCTTGTGGTTCATACATGCGGTTATTCAAATCTGCTGTCTGCTTTTGCACATTGAGTGGGCTTCTAAGTGGAAAAAAATCTAAAGGAATAGCTCATCCCAACGCTTGACTGATGTTTGTGTTACTGTGGTCTTTGACAAGAAGAGTAATCCAGAGAAATTCCTCTGTAATATTACCTAGTGACAAACACAGTCAGACTTCTTAAACCTATGTTCTCTTGTGCTTTTCAGCATTCACACAGCCTGTTTATTAGAAGCTGAAAACTTGGCCAAAGGTGTAGCTTTTCAAGGAGACCACAAAAGACATCTCCCTGAAGCTGACATTCCTCCTTCTTTCCATTCCTTTGAAATTTAAAATCTTCTGGTTCCAAGTGTTAGAATTTGTAGAGCTTCCCAGTGAAGTAGAAATTGGTCCGGCTACGCTCCTTCTCGTGTTAGTGTCTGGGCGTGCACGTGCCTGCACACATATGCAATGGCTGGCTTTTTTGGTCCCTGAGGAGGGGTGGGGGGGCATTTTGAGTCAGATTCATCCCATTGGCAAAGTTTAATCCAGTTACTTGCTCGCCTAAGTCATAAGTAACACATTTTTATAATATAAATTTTTAGATCATCTTAACTATTCAGTCCCTATAGTTTCTCTGTGCTTATAATTATGCAAATAATTCTCTGTCAACATTGATTGAAATCCTAATTTTTCAAGAAATGTAATAGATCTACTGGGTAGTAAACTCACTAGTATGCATTTAGATGAAAAGAAATCACAAAGGAAGGAGACTGCGTTAGAGCGTGTGGTAGAAACTTAATAATGGTGTGGCGTTTTCCTTCTTTCTATGAGGTTGGGGAATTAAAAATGTGAAAACAACATGTCTCACGAGGTTTTTTCATAGCACTTAATGGAAGAACATTATTTTCATTATTTAGCCTAGGCATGTAAAAAAAAACTCAGCAGGATTCTATAGGAGCAGCACTGTCTTCAAGAAAACTCTATGAAAAATGAATCATGCTTTTTTTTTGATGACATCCTTATCCATCCTAGCTGTATATAGGCTCAGCATTCCAAGCGTGCCAAATATTCCCTCTATTGAAAAGATGTTTGTTAGAAACTGGCAAAGAACACAACGTTCAACATGGGCAAAGGGGCAACTCTTATTTTCTTCTACGTGTGATCAAATCCAAATCTTGAACATCCCAAAGTCCTCTGAAATAGCGATACTCCGAGCTCTTCTAGTAAATGTCAATATGAGCCCAGGTAGCGTGTACTCAAATGCAAGCTTTTAAATGCCAAGCCACGTCCTTCCTCAAGTGAGACTAACTGGTTGTAGTCCTTCCCCTAACCCTGAAATTGCTTAAGCCCAGATTTCCCAGTTGGGTGGCTTAACCGGTAAGGGAGCAGCCGTGAAGTCATGTCTCCACATGGGGATTAGGTGGCAATGTAGGATTTGGCAAGGACTCTCAGCTGTGCCTGACTGCATGCTTCTGTAGCAGCATGGTTTAGGTGCCTCTGACTCTTGGTTGATTGGTGGCACCTTGTTGTTATTCCCATCGATCAACAGCTACTGCCTTGTGCCATTTTCAGGGAGTTACGGAAAACCTGTGCTCCTTGGAAGTTTACAACTGGAGTAGCCAAGCTTTAGAGGCTGCTTATTTTTTATTTCTTTGCTCTGGCTCTATGTGGCCTTCTGTAAAGCAAAATTCTCAAAGGCAATTCCTTATGTCATAGGGGAAAAAGACTCCTTGGTGTTCTGGTGCTCTTGTCCCCTTGATAGCTGCTTCATCTTCAGCATCAGGAATGCTCTTTCTGCGTTCTAGGCCCTCTGAAACAGAAGTGAAACAGGCTATTTATGTCTTTCACACTTTACCAGTCATGGAGATGGATCTCAAACGAGGGTGAGGGGAGGTCATGTGTTTTTTTGTTTTTCTCTTTTTAATTTTTGAGCTTACTACATAGAATTTGTGTAAGCTGGTGGCAGTTTGTCTGTAATGCTTTATTCTTTGGTGTTCTTGATGTATTGAAGGACTTACGGTGGCTTCTTGTCCTTCACTTCTACTGTTCTTGTTGTTTGCTACATTTGTTCAATTTAGATAATCTTTTAAAGCTGTTTGTTTTTTCATGACCATCGGGAAGAAAGAAACTTTTACTCCAGTCTTGAAAACGTGCTGCAACTGTAAGGTTCTACAATTCGGTGTATGCTAATGTGTTTCTGGCAAATTCTTAGATTTTTGGGGTACTTCAAGAAATTCACAAAAGACTAACAGTAGTTGCAAGGTGGAAAAAATTAACGCATGAAATACATCTTCATGGAAGTCAGGTTCTCAGTAGTTTTAAGAAAAATGTAGGTGTTTTTTCCCCATTCCTTCAGACGGTAGCTTCTTAAATTACGGGCCGGGGCTCAGGTGTGGAGTGGTCAGATTGATGAGGAAGTGAGACCATCGGTTGCCACCACAGCAGTGGTGACGTATCTTTTGACTCAGAAGTTCAAAGCCCACGGCTGAGTGGATGTCAGGAACACGTGCTGGCAGAGTGCTGTGCTGTGCATGCCCTGTTGTCTTCTGAAAAACCTCTTGCTTGTTGTAGTTGGCAACTAAGTATTGGGCTAGATAGATCTTTACCAACTTCAACCATTGATTTTTTTTCTTTTTAATGTCACGTCACTTGGAGTTGTCACTGCACTTCAGTCCCTTCTCGGTAAGCAGTGATGATGCCACTTTGAGGTGTCAGAAGTCTCTGAGGCAGAGCTCTAGGCGCGTGTCTGGTTATTTTCCTTCCTTCCCCAGCTAAGGTTTGTGAATTGTACCTTGGGAGTATCTGTTTCGGTCAACTACCTGTGAAGGGGGAACGGGTTAACTGTACTGTACGTGGCTTAGGAGGACAAACTATTTTGACCAAGTGAATATTTTTCAGTTATAAAATACTACAGGTTCATCATTCACCCTTGCATCTCTTTTTATGGGTGATGGTTTAGTGAAGGAGTTATTATTTATATAAATATCTATTTTTAATGTTAATATATTTGAGCCAATACTACTTCTAATTCAGTAACAAAAAATAAAGCTTTTACATGGAGCTATAACTGGAAATACTTCCAGATACTTTACTGAAAGGATTCTTACTGAGCTGTGCCTTTGCAGAAAGCTTCTTTATATTCCAAAATGTTCTGCAGTATGACTTCTGCCATTCTGTGTAGATCCAGAATGTGCTTCTCACTTGTGACTTCTTTTGGCCAGGTGATTTGCGTATTATGGTAATATGTTCTCATTAATCATATTGTGATAAGAATTTTCATGAACAATTTATTTTTGTTTTGTTTTGTCTTTTCTTGCAGGCACCAAGTATAGATGAAAAAGTAGATCTTCACTTTATTGCGTTAGTTAATGTAGGTGGTCATCTCTACGAGTTGGGTAAGAGCACTTTTTTATCCTCTCTCCCCATTCATTTGAAACAAATACAAGTAGTAATGTAATTAACTATCAAAGTTTGAGAGAGTTTACTTGATTAAATATAGGGCTTAGGTTCTTTTCAACTGTATCATAGTGTCCAGGGGTCAGGGCATTCTGTCAAACAATTGCAGCCTTCTTCCCATGGTGTTTTTTCGCATTATCCTTCTCTCAACTTCCTCCAATTAAGATAAAACGGTACAGAATATTCAACTGCCTCTAAACTTCCTTTATGATTTACAAGGACAGGAACCCAGAAAGAATTGATAAACACTCAAAGTTTTAGAAAAGAAAGTACTGTTACAATTATGTTCCTGAATTGCGTGTGGAGTTAATAAATGAACTGTATGCTACCTTAGTTAGCAATATTATTAAACAGCATGGTACAGTTCAAAACGAAATTATATACTAATATAACTCATTTGTTATAGGCTGGTAATTTTGTCTTCTGCCATTTTGTGGTCACTAGACAGTTAACTGTGAAACAGCAGTCTCTGTTTTCTGAATTACAGCTATTTTTTTCCACTCTACGGGTTGTGTAGCACCACGTTCTGCTCGGATATTCTCTAATGACTCCAATCTTAAACATGTTGCTGGGCAACTAGGTTTTGCTGCAGGCGCTTCAGAAAACTAGCAAGCTGATTGGGATTTAAAAAGTGCAAGTCACTGGTCTTTCCTAACATACTGTTTTTTTCAGTATTTTATGGTGAGAACATTTTCATCTTGGGAAAATCAACATGTCATTAAGAAATGCCCTTAACAGGTGGCAGCTAATCATAACCTGGGGCATAAGCGGTATAAAAGAAGTGTTTATGTTAATATAAAGGTGATCTAAGGTGTATTATTAGTGGCAAGTCACGAACAATAGGCACACATTTCTGGTTTTTTTATGATGCTGTGCGTCTATCAGTGACCTAGATCAAATAGTGAGGCAACAACTGTAGGATGCAATATAACTATTTTATGACTAAATTTCCAGGTGTGATGGATGGCTTAGTCTTCTTCTAGTTGTGTGCTACTGTTTCCATATTACCCTTTCATTTTGCATTTATACTCTGTGCTTAAAAATCACACTACAGACTATGATTACCATGTTTAGCTATTTTCGATAAGAATGATGCAAGACAAAACCACTTGAATTTTTTGCTTAAATTTTAGAAAATTAAAAAACTAAACTACAACCCTACCCCCACCCCCAAACCAAGAGGCATTTAGCTCCACTGTATAGTGGAATGCTAATACTACTGTTTCCTTTTTTTCTCAAAATAATTTCTCTCTGTACCAGCAGAAGAAAGCAAAAAAAAAACTTAAAAGTAGGAAAATGGTAGAACGTTTTTCAATTAATTCACTGGCTTCAGCCGCTGTGGCCGGCATGTGGGCTTTGGCAGGCAGAAAATGCTAAAGAAGCACATGATTGTTAAATGCTTATGATGTTTTTGCCATAGAAAACACGTTATTTATAGGCACATAAAATTAAAATGCTGTTCTGCCAAGATGTTGAAAAATAAATAAATAAAAAACTGAGTCAAACTTAGTTTGCAACAATACAGGGCATTCAGTGCTGTTTCCCTGCCACGTTCTGAGGGGGTTTTACTGTTGTATCTTCAATCACGTTTGTTACAATAATGAATAATCTCTTGTTCATGTAAACCCAGAAGTTTTCTAACATTGAATCTATTTTTAACTATGGAAAATGTAGTTTGGGAATATTGTCAACTTTGATGAAATTCTTGGACAGGGAAAAGGCTTTAAAAGGGAGGAGAGAGCCAAAAGGCAATTTGGCCTATCAAATACTTAGGATATCCTGACATGTGTTCTCATGTTGTTAGCTCTTCACAAGTAACCTGAAACATATTTCTAGGAATAAAATTATTTTTAAAATTCTGAGAAAGATAGCATTATTATATTGCAAATGGGAGAAAAAATAATTAACTATAGCAACCAATTTTAAATGCTGTGAAAGAACTTGAAGCGATTAGGTTTGTTTGATGATGATGATTATCATTATCATTATCATTATTATTTAATGAGAGTGACATTTCAGTTATGCTAGACTCTTCAAACTGGTGGGTTTGGTATTTGCTTCTGTTGTGGAGTCCCTGATCACAGCTGTCAAAAACCACAGATGTACAGCTGCCTGGGTAAATCCATTAAGTGTAATTGAAATTGTTCTTTACTTGAAAAACCGAAGTACTATACCAGGACTAAAGCAATCGCAACTTACAGCCTTAAAATTTTCAAATGGAATACTAAAAAATATTTCATTGGTTTGGGTTTGTGTTTGTTTAATGCAACCGACCGTTCATCGTGATAACCTGTTGAAGCAATCGACAGTGGAGGAGAGACCTGGCAATAGCTAGCTTCACGTGACATTCTTTTATGAAAAATGGGGTAGCATTTTTTTTGAGTGAAGAGCAAAAAATCTGTTCAAATAGCTTTAACTGGAAAAATGAAGCTTTTCTAATTTTATAAATGCGTTGTTCAGTCCTCCTTTGTGTTTCAACAGATGGGCGCAAGCCATTTCCAATAAACCACGGGGAAACTAGTGACGATTCATTTTTAGAGGTAGGAATAGAAAACCTTCTTAAATGGTGTTGTACAAAATTCTTGCTATATTTACATAAAACTTATACAAATATTTTTATGAATATTTATACGAAAGTCCTGCTGTATTTATGGTTGGATGAGGAACAGCGTGAGTGGAATGGTGAGACAAAATTAGGTTTACTCAGTTCTAAAACAGGTGTTTCAGAACGCTCATGTTCTGACTCTGGATGCCAGGCTATCATAACACCGTAACAAGACACGTCAGAAGGGTTGACTATCACAGAAGATCAGACTGACTTTTCTGTGCTGAGGTTTTCATATACCCCTGCTCCTTTCAAATTGTATGTGAGATGAAATCATCAGATCAAAAATTTAGGATAAGTTTTAGATGTAGTTTGATAGGTGCCATGCTAGACGTGAATTGATTTCCTTTCTGGCACTTGCTAATAATCGGTCTTCTCCAGTTTCATGGCTTCTTTTGGGTGCTTCTTTGTGTCAGGAGCTGTTTAGATGAGAAATGAATTGGAAAGGAGTACACTGAATCGGGAGGATAAGCTGTCATCCCCACAGAATGATGAGAGAAGGCAATGCCTAGATCTGACTTTTATGGTATCCAGGCTGGATTAGCTTTACAAAAGGAAGAAACCAGAGAAGAACTAAGAAACCAACCGAACAAAACCTTTTAGAGTTTAGTAGCATAGATTAATGTCTGTAAAGGCTGCATACAATTTGTGCTTGTTTGGGCAGGGGGAGAAGTTGGATAAAGCTTTCCTTTTTTCTTATGAGGCTTTTTCTTTTTTTTTTTTGCTGTTTTACTGATAACATGTGTTCTCCAGATTGCACCCTAAAGCTAGATGAAGGAATTACTTACAATCTTTCGCTTACCCCACGCCGTTTAGATTCATCTTGAGACAAAGGAAGAATTTCTGAATAGAGCAGCACTAGTAGAGGCCAACTTCAGAGATGCTTTTAGGAAGTCAGACAAGGAGCACAACTGTTGTGCAAAGGAATATTCAGTCACTGTTGCTAAGGTTCTGCATATGACTCTTGGTCTCTTGTTATGCTGCTCCTATGTGCACTGTAAATAATCTTGAACAGTGGTAACTCGGATCAGAAATACAGTTTATGTAGATTTGTCACGCTTCTTAGTAATCTTTTATCAAAAATGATTTTGAGCGTATTTTGTATGAAGCATATCTTCGTATTTAAGGTGCGGGGTTTTTTTTAATAAGTATGATTTATTGTGTGTTTTGTTTTCTTTTTTTGTTTGTTTGTTTGTTTTTGTTTTACTTTTTTCCTTAGGATGCAATAGAAGTTTGCAAGAAATTCATGGAACGTGACCCAGAAGAATTAAGATTTAATGCAATTGCACTGTCTGCAGCTTAAAAGCCTTTTCCAGCAGGGCAAATCTATTGCAATGTCTTGTAACAATAAAACTGTTGCCATATGTTAATAGTACAAATTTTGATACTTCCCTAACGTTGATTAATTGTAGCATACGTGGAATAAACTTTGCATTTGTCCTTGCTATATCTTGCTGCTTGTTCCTGAAGCAACGTTGGGTATTTATATACACGCATGCATTTTGTGCAAGACTTCTTTCTGGTGGGTTTTCCCCCCTTCCACCCCTTGAAAAGTTATGGGAATTACTGTCTGTCATATTTCATCATAATAACCATGAGCTAGTTCAGAGCAGGTTTATCATTTGTATCTCTCACAGATAATGTTTTGAGTGGAGTATGTGATATGTTAATGGGTAAAAACTTGAAATATGAGGCTGTCTCCATCTTTTAATTATGAACATACAAGAATATTATGAGAACTTTTACAGGTGGCTCAAAAGACAAATGCATTTTTTTCAGTGCATTATTTATAAATAAACATATGGAAGAAAAAAGGCAGAAAAAGGACTGTTTCTTCTTACTGGTGGTGAGCACTAACATTTTAAAATTATCTTAATCTTTTCCCATTTTGAATAACAGTTGATTTTGTTCCTCAAGCTTAATAATAAATTTTCAAAAAGCTTTAGTTAAACCAGTGTATGCTATACATATACGGGGAAAAATAACATGGATTTTTTGCCTCAGAAAAGTCACACTAGTAGTTACTACCAGTTGAAATGGTAGGACTGCAGAGGGGACACACAGGTGAATACAGCAATGTAGAGTATCCACATTCATCTCGCCTAAATGAAAATAAATGATAGAGAAGTAGTGATCATTGTAATGAAGCTTTGCGTAACAAGAACAGACTACGTATGTTAAGATCACCATGATGGTCATACACCCTTTTTCCCCTTTAGGAGTACCTATTGTAAGTTTATCAGGTGGCATTACTGAATGATATGTGACACTCTTCCTTCCCCTCTGCCATCCCTTCCACCCCACCCACTGGATCTTAAGGTACCGTTGACCAGTTCCTCCATTTCAATTAGTAACAACTTGGTTGTTTGGGGGTTGGTTTTTCTTTTTTTGGGGGGGTTGGGGGGAAAGGTGTTGTGTGGAGTTTTTTTTGACTAAGCAATCTTACACTTCAGTATTCTTGTGAGGGCTGGTTTTGGTTAATGTCCATCTTTTGACATTCCAGAAAAATATTCTTTATTTGTTTGCTTTGAAGTGAAATAATTCAGGTTTGCTTCCAATCAAGATCACTGCCAAAGGAAACCGAACCCTCTGCGTCCCAGAGGGTGCTTTCATTCTCTGTCAATTGTCATTGCAGGAAAAACGAATGGGGTTATGCCAGAAGCAATCTGGCAGAGTTTTCCTTCTGTATAGAAAAGAAAGAGGCCTGAGAGTCTGTCTTATCACCTAAGAACATCTTTTGCACTCTAAAGAAAAAGTCGGAGTGTTTGTCTAAAACATGGCACCCTAACAACCAGAGCCTGTTTTCTATAAGTGAACTGGTTCGAAAAGTGAGGGAGAAGAACAGCACTAATGAGCTTCTAATTTTGAGCACTTTTTCACCCCAATAAAATGTAGTATCATTACGGCTTGCTTTATGTTGCCATGCTCATTAGTAAAATTCTGAATCTTGTCTTTAAATAAAAATCAAAGGCTTTAGCAACCAAAGCCGCTGCATTGCCTTCCTGCTAATATCAGAAAAATGAAATAAAAGTTGTCACAACTTAGTTGGGATATTGCATATCTTATGCTAAAGGAGACCTGAAGGATTACATTTAAAGTAAGCCATACTTACATTCTTGTCTGCCTTAGGGAAAATTCAAACCATACTGTGCTCTTCAGAAGATTTTGGTGGGTTTAGTTAGTAAATGAGGGGCTCTGATTTTGTGCAATTATTTATTGCAAAATAACTTCAGAACCGGAACTTTGAGTATTAGGACTTATTAATTAATATGTGAACTAATGACACAGGATTAGATTAGAATAGTAAACTCGGGGTGGAATTTTTCATGGTCACGCTGGCAAAATGTATCTTGAATCTTAAATGAAAAACTCTAAGAATTATTAGTATTTTGGCAATATGATAGTTTTGCTCAGCCTCTTTTACATAGTCCTTAAATCAGTTGTGCTGTGTGCTGCAGGGTAAGGCTTCCTTCTATTTTGTTTTACTTTCAGGGTTAATTTCTGGTTTATTAATATATAAGGTGGTACTTTTTAGTGAACACTGCTTTGGGAAAGGATCGAGATGACGAAGGAAGAGCAATGCACCAGTTTTTATACTGAACTGTATCTGCTCACCGCATGGTCCCTCGGTAGATGGAAATTTAGTACTTCTGCAGTGCTGTCTTTCAATCTCACCTAACATGTACCATCTAACGACCTTCCAGTGCTTATAAAACCATCTCCTGGCACAGGCACCGGTGACCATCTTGAGGAGCACAGGGAATAAAGGGATCTAGAAGGTGCTGGAAGGCTAGAACCTTTGTATCTTGGACACAAGGAGTGAGGTATGAACGCTTGGCCAGCTTGTGTAGCTCAGCAAGGTCCTGGCCAGGGGCTGATGAGCCCTGCAGACCACGTGTGGCTTTTGGCTCTGCAACGCCCGTGCAGACGTTGCCTTTTCTGTACAGCCTGTGCCGATTAGCTCAAGCTCTGTGGGAAAATAACGCTGTATTTCCAAACTTGGACAGTTCTGCCAGAGCCTCGCCACCTCAGTGGCGTGGAGCACGGTCTGGCCGCAGGCAGGCAGCCCTAGTGACTGCCAGGACGTCCCTCTTCCGCTCCTGCAGCCTAGGCCAGCCCTACTACACATCATCTTATGGAAGACATGATGTACGCTCGGTGCTTCTCTTGATTTTAGCTGAGTGGAGCTGGTGTGCTATTAAGCACTCAGGACTGGTCAAGCTCTTTTAAGTCTATTGGTGTGAGTTTTCCGGTGTTATTACGATTGAGAAACTCTTAAGAATTTAATAACCGGTACAATGCCCTTTCCTTTGTCACGGCTGCATGATTCAGTTAAGGAAAGGAGGAGGAAGGAGTGTTTTCTGTCACTGAAATGTAAGTTTTAGAAAATAAACACACTTAACAGCCCACATTTTAAAAAATAAACACAGTCTTTGCTTAAGGGTGGAAGCCTGCCTTGGTAGAAAATATTATTGTATCAAATATTTGTAGAACGCTCTATGAGAAGAATATGACGTAAACTGTTGCTTGACTTACCACTGGGAGCACACACAGTTGCTCAGTAGAACAATATTGTGTTTGCTACTTCTGACACCAACAATTAGCAGCTCTATCTGGTATATGGAGTATTTTTCTGACCTAGGAGTCTGGTGACTTCCCTTGTTAGTGCAAAGGAATATTTAACTATTTTGGTTGTTTGGGCTTTCATAGAGAAATTAACTGTGATAGTCAATTTAAAATGCACTTTGAGGAAATTTGCATGTTGGAGCTGTTTTTTTTTTACTCAGTGAATAACTTCAACTCGAAAGCTGCTGTGATCCGTGCAGCTTAGTAAAAGAAGGATTTAATCCAAGTACTTGATTACTCAAATTACTTGAATTATTTGATCCAAAACATTAGACGCTTGATTTGCAAGAAAAGTGATTTGATTTGCCATTAAATAAAATAAAACAGCCAGAAGTAAGTGAGAACTTGGAAACTGTTTATTTTTTTTTTAAACATGACCACTTTTGAAACCTGTTTCATGGAATTTTATTTTCAAATTTATTTAAACTGTTATATTATTCATAGTTATTTCCACCTACTTAGGGACAAGCATCATTGACTTTTCACTTCATATAAAAATAGGCCTTTAAAATCTGGGAAAGGCTGTAGTACTTCTCCAGAAAAATGTTCAGTAATGACAGCTAATGCAGGCTGATGTCAGCCAGCAGCAGCACCACATACATTTAGACTTTTTTTTTTTTAGCCTTTGTAGTCATAAATATTAAGTAGTGAGACGAGAGGGTTGTTTTGCTGATGCTCAGGCTTCCCCCTCAAGAACAAGGCAGATCCTTCATTTGTCTTGGGGCTGATCTGGTTTGGAGCAGGAAAATAACTTCAAAATTACAGCTTTGATTATTCCTCACTGGCTCTATGGCATAGTTGTCTCCAATCACACCACTGTGAGGAGCTAACTGCATCGTTTCTATGCATCTGGAACTTTAATGAATGCCAAACATCTCCTGTGGAACTGATTTCAGCCGGAGTCACTGAGTTTTCCTGCCTGTGTACACCACGGGTAACACTAATCTTCACATACTGCAGACACTGATGGCTAATAGCTTCTTGGGACGTCGAACACATCTCCCAAAAATCTTCTTTCCTATTCTAAGAAAGATGTTTACAAGATGTGCTCCCAAGAGACACCTTAGGAGCAGCTAATTTGCGTGCAGTACAAATTTTAAGTTCTCTTTTCTCAGTAGTCCTTTAAAAAAGTACCATTGCGTGTTCAGCCTGCACCATTTAGACCCTACGTACAGGGAAGACAGGGAAGGGTGGAAGAAACGTGGATGTGCCGTAGCGTACTCCCAACTGACCCAGTGTTGGTGGTTACAGTACAGTTAGGGTCACCAGCCACCTGGGCTCTGGAGGAGTTGGGCTGAGACAGAGCTTCAGGACCCACAGGAGAGTGTGCAGAAGTGATGAAGAAACTGTTGTACTGTGTTCTGGGAGGGCAGAGAGATGAGTGAAATAAAGCAATGGGCCCTCCTGGGAGTAAGTACTATGAGCAAACCCAGGATTGCTGCAGATGGTGCCAGGAGCAGGAGGGAAGTGTTGGAGGCTGCACCACGTGGCTCCAGCTCTGAGCCTGGCATCTCTCCTAGGGTCATTTTGTGTGAAAAGAGTTAAACAAAGCGTGGTCCTCTCCTGTCTTCCAAATCACAGGATGGTAGGAGTTGGAAAAGACCATTGGAGATCATCTATTCTAACCCCCTGCTGAAGCAGGTTCACCTACAGCAGGCTGCACAGGAATGAATCCAGGAGAGTTTTGGGTTTTCCAGAAGCTACTCCACCACTTCCCTGGGCACCCTATTCCACTGCTCTGTTACCCTTAAAGTAAACAAGTTTTTCCTCATATTGAGATGGAATTTCCTGTGTTCCAGTTTGCGCCTGTTGCCTCCTGTCCTTTTCCTGGGCACCCCTGAAAAGAGCCTGGCACCATCCTCCTGGCACCATCCTCTTGGCACCCACCCTGTAGATATTTATTAGCATGAGATCCACTCTCAGTCTTCTCTTCTCCAGGCTGAACAGGCCCTGGTCTCTCAGCCTTTCCTCATAAGCAAGATGCTCTGGACCCTCAATCACCTTCATAGCCCTCTGTTGAACTCCCTCCAGCAGTTCCCTGTCCTTCTTGAACCAGGGAGCCCAGAACTGGACATACTACTCCAGACGTGGCCTCACCAGGGCACAGTAGAAGGGAAGGGTGATCTCCCTTGACCTGCTGGCCATACTCTTTTTCATGTGCCCCCGGGAGACTATTGGCCGTCTTGGCCACAAAGGTACATTGCTGGCTCATGGTCACCTTGTTGTCCACCAGGAATCCCGGGGCTTTCTCTCCAAAACTCCTCTTCTGCCTTCCAAAAGGCTCCTAACCTCATCCCCAAGCAGGACAAGGCTGAAGGAGGGCGTGGAACCCTTTCCTTCCTCTCGCTGCCGGCGCTGTCGACGGCCGCAAGGCAAGACCCGCCGGTGAGGAGTTGCGGGAGACGGCGGGCGAGCCCCAAGGCTCCGGCTGCCCGGCCGGAGGGTGGGCGGGAGGCGGCCCGCAGGGTCGTCCCGGCCGGGCGGGGGCGGTACGCGGGACGGCAGGTGGCGAGGGGCCGGGACGGAGGTGGCCGGCCCTCAAAGGTGCGTTTGTCCCCAGCTATTCCTGGTATGCGGCGGGGCGGGAGCCGCCGGGGCTGGCCTCCACTGGGCGGCGGGAGGACGAGGGGCCCGGAGGGACGGAGCGACCGCCACCGTCGCCGCAGGGGGGGCTGCAGCCCCTCCCGGGCGTCCGGGGAAAGGGGGTGTGTGTTGCTTTACAGCCTTCAAATTCTTGCGGTCGCCGAGCGCCAGCGAGCTCCCTCCCAGGAGGGGGAGGAGGCGGAGGAGGGAGGGAGGAGACGGCGCGGGGAGCGTTAAAAGGAGGCAGCTGAATGACAGCGGTTGCTCCCCGCGCCCCCACCGGCCGCTTTACACCCCCCCTTCCCAATCCCTCACTCGCTGCCGGCCATGGAGGGGAAAGAGGACGTGGAGTGCGACTGCCAGGCGGCCTTCGCCGAAGCTCGGCGATGGGTAGAGGTGAGGCGTCCCTCGGTCCCCGTCTGTCTGTCTGTCTCTATCATCCCTTGTCATCCTTCCCCCCCCTTCCCCGTTTCCTGCCAGGTGGGTCGGGGATCTCGCCGCACCCCCTGCGCGGACCAGGGGCAACCCCCCGCCGCCGCCGCCGCCGGTTGCTGGGCGGGAGCGTCGGGGACGCGGCTCCCAAACTTTGGTTTCTTTGTCAGCAGCTGCGGGCTCCTATTTTTAGAAGGTATCGTGAACTCTCTTTCAGAGATCCGTCTCTGCAAGTATCGCCGACGGCCCCCTCCCCAAAAGTCTTAATTACAGGCTGGTAGGGCTGCCCTCCTGTCATTAAGGCTCGTAATTTCTTGCCATCTTGTAAATTACTTCTCCCAGCGCTTGCTCTGAGACAGTCTGAATTAAAGGCACTCCTCGTTTTCCTGTCTCGCAAGAGCTCAGGACAGAGAGCAACCTGAAATTACAGTAATTTTCTTTCTCTCCTGTTTTTAAACATGAGTGTCTTGACTGTGCACAGGGCTTGATGTGAATATCTCGTATTTCTGTGTCGTTGCACAAAATCACAGTGTGTGTTCGTGCACGGGGGACGGAGTTGCTCGTAGTTGTACCTGAGTGTGTGCGAGTACAGTCACAGAGTAGCTGATGGCATGGAAGGTGGTAGGAGAAATGTTAGAAACATTGAGCAGCCCCGCTCAGGAAGCAGTGTGTGCTTTTAGAGAGGAGCTTAAGCGTGCTGGTGTATACGTGTTTTAATGTATTTTGGGTTGCAAACGGGGTACAAATGGTCTTTGCACCAATTCACTTGAGATGGAACTTCCACTGGTAGAAATGCTGCCCCAGTAACTTTCAGAAGAGCGAATGTTCAGAGAGGGGTGTCTGTTACTTTTTACCCCCCATCTTTGCAAGCTTGTCAAGACCCGAGTCTGGGCTTCTTTGTTTTCTCTGTAAAACGATGACATCTAGTGCTTAAAATATACTGAGAATTTTGAACCGAGAGCACCGTAGGCGAGGGTATCACAAATAACTTCCACAAGTGTCAATTCTGTAAGAGCCATCCATGGATGTAGCTAATTAAAGCAGTCCTGGCTTCCCCAAGTGTCAATTTTGTTAGAGCTAGCTGTGAGTTCAGGTAATTAAAGCATTCCTCTCCAGCGTATATGTTTCTTACCTTGCTTTCTTTCAATTGGCAAAGCTTTACTTTAAATGGTTCCAATCGTTAAGGTGATGTAATGTTGTCTTTGAAAAAAAAAAGCAAACAAAACATTTTAAGGATTTTGGGATTTGTTTTATTCTTGTTAATTTTCACTGGATACTGGCTGGTTGTACCATTCCTACAAAAGGTTCCCTCTTTGCCTGCCAGTAGCACATGGGAGCGTTAGCAAAGGGATGTACGTGTAAAGCGCGCGCTGTTTCTGTAGTGGAAAAAACATATGTTCAGCTTCCCCCCTCCCTTTTCCTGCTTAATTTGCGTGGCTATACTTTGTTTCTGATACGTATAAGCTGTTCTCATTTAAAAGTGACTTCTAAGCTTACCCCTTGGAGAAACGTTTTATTGTAAGTTGTGTAACTTAAAAACCTGAAGGTATTGATAAACAGGATGTTAAGAATTCCATAATGTTGAAGGAAGATGTAAATATTTATTTCCCTGTGAAATGAGGCTTGCCTTTCAGAGAGTCTGTTGTGTTTCCCTAGTCTTTAAATCCAGATGCATTAAAAAGCCACAGGCAACCATTTCCGTTGTATGTATGATCTGTAAAGGTAATGAGGTTCGGTCTCAAGGTTTTTGTGAATCTTGGTCAAATGCTGTGGTGTGTATGTGATTGAGAGTGGAACTTGGTGAGTCCTAATCATTAAACAATTAGTTTTGAAGATGAGGCAGACTTCCAAATATTTATCAAGTTGAAGTTCCTATCTTTCAGTAAGGTTTTGTGTGCCAGCTTCCCTCTAATGTTAGAGGAAGATGAAAGCATACAAACACTAGCTACTATATATTTAAAAGAACAAGCAAAAATATTTTTATAAACTGTTACTGTTTCCCTTTGCAAGTAAATTCTGTGTTACTGTTTTTCTGTATGTCAATACAAAGCTGTTTGGACTCCGAGACTTAAAAAAAAAAACTCGGAAGACCTGAACTCAAACCTTGAAGCTGAGGGCTTTCTGTAATGGGAAAGAGCAGCTGTATTTGTCAGATCTCAGAGGGGAAAAAGCCCACACCCTGAAACATCAAAAGTTTTCACCCCATCTGTTCTGGAAGCTTTTGGTGGGAGAAAATTGTGTGTCTTGGTCAGGTCCCACTTCTGCCTGTTCCCAGCTGAGTCTCTGTTTTGTATGGCAGCCACTGGTGGGTGGGAGCTCAAATATTTGATCCTAGTTCTTATGCTGTACAAAAAAAAAATATCACCAAAAACCTCAACAACTTAATCAAGTTAACAGCAATAACAACAAAAGATTGCATCTGATATCTGGTGTTCATTAATGAAAGACTTTGTTCTTTAATTCAGATTCATGTTGAGGCATAGTTTATGGTCACGCAGACAAGGCAGGTCTGTAGTCTTCACGGTGCAGAGACCTCTTCAAGTGAAGTCCCCAAATGCTTGTGTTTTATGTGCTGTGGTGAACTGGGAGAGGAGATAATGTTGCTTGACTTGGTATTGGTTACTTCCACTGCTAATGGTTAGTCACTCTGGGAGAGCTGGCTGTTGAGGACATGTTTTGGGGCAAGGGTAGTCACTTTCTGTGGCAAAACTTAAGCTCTTCTCCGGTGTCCCTGATCCAGAACCCAGCAATGGTTAGTGGTGGTGGGTTCTTGCATCTGGGACTTCTGGAGTCTTCCAAGCTGTAACAACTGGTGCTGGTCAAACTCATGTGCAGCTCAGCCTTTACTTAGCACCTCAGCTGGGGCTGATGGTGTGTGGCGAGACCAGAATAAAACACTGAAACAACACAACTTAGAAATAGTTTCTCCAAGGTAGAGCTGTGTTTGCCAAAGCTAGAAATAGCTGGGTTAAAATTATTTTACTGCTTTCTGTTCCATATTATAACTTAAGCAAGCCAAAAGCTGTTCCTCCAAACCAAAGCATTCTTCCCCCAGCTATTAAATATCCCAGACTGCCGGGTCTGTTTTCCTGCCTCAAGATGTGGGAGGGCAGTCTGCCTCTTCTCTGCAGCCCACCACCAAGTTCATCCTTGCAAATGAAGGGGAGACATCATCTCTCTCCCCCAAGATACCCTTCACCATTTTAGGGGTGATGCCCCTCTCAGAGTTCAAGAGGGTGGGTGCTGTCTCCTTGTAGAAAGGTCTCAGCTTTTGATTTGTGTTGTGTGTTGTAAATAAACCCCAATCTTCAGGTAAATGTCTGTGGTTTGAAATTGTTTGCCAAAGCAACTTGAAACCTGACCCACAAAGTCTGTAAATCTTTAGAGTGCCCTGAGGCAAATAACGCTTGAATTTTTTGTATTTTTTTTTTTACACCCCCCACCCCTGCAAAGCAGTCGAATGTACGGATCCGGTCTGAGGGCGGGTGGGCAGTGAGCGTGTGCCTGAATCAATTGTTGGAGGGAAACAGCAGAGCTGTAGGAAAGCACATGGAGCAACCTTGGCAAATCCACTGAAGTGAAAAATAGGTGTTAGGCCAAGTAACTCTTAATATCGCAAGCTGTTTCGGGGCCTCTTGGGAGCTGAATTTCTTCCACGAAGATCTGATCTAGAGCTGGCAAAGTCAGATGTTCTGAGAACTACTGATTTCTTATGATACTGACGTCGAGAGCATCAGTCTCAGTCACAAGCAGGAACCTGTGGTCTTGCAGCTGTTCCTCATGCAGGGACACTGCAGCAGAACATGAGTCCTTTCTAGCACTAACACTGCCCAGTGTTGATGGACGGAGGTGTTTGACCATTAGGACTTCTGTAGCAAGATAAAGCTTTTATCGTTTTCAATTAGGCAACGTCAGAGGAAGAGAGCCCAGCATGTCTGGATGGCAAATAAAGATACCTCTTGTTGCTCATATGGCCATCAAATAGGTAGTGAAATAGCCTACTTCATCTGCATGCTGTTATGTGTGCTAACAACTTCATTTAATGATTGCAATGCAGTGTGCTTTTCAGAGTCCCAAACTACCTTCCTTTGTGATTTAAAAGTATCTATCTGTTACATTTTGAATGTCAGAAAATTATCTGTGGACTTGTGGTTTTGGGTCTTTCCAGGACAAAAAACACCCCACAAGCACACACCTTCCCACCCTCCCATCCCCTGCCCGTTCAGAAGATTAAAAAAAGCAGATTTGCAGAGTAGCTTGGTAGAAAGAGTCAGCTTGAGGATAAAACTTGAGAGCCAGGACTACTTGCTGAAGTTCGGACCAACGGCATAGCCATCAAATGCAGCGAATTGTTTCTGACATGTGGTCACCAAATGTTTTTATCTGTTGGAACTGTTCAGTGTCTGCTTTCCTACTGTATATTTTTTATGGCTTCTGCAACTGCCCCACGAGGTGTCTAGCAGCAACGTTTTCCCTGTATTTGCATAGAGATCTTACCTCAGCGATTATTTTGTTTTGTTTTTTTTCCCCCAAGCATGAATCTAATGCATACAGTCTGGTATGGCAGATGGGAGGAATAACTGTAGAGATAGAAAACTCATCTTACTGTTCAAATCCTCCTCTCGTAGGTATCTTTTTTTCAGTTGAACTAATCATTATGAAAGGTTTGGGGTTTTTTGTGTATTTTTATTTCCTCTCTGTTCTGGGTAAGATGTCTTAGGATAGCGTGTAGAGAGCCAGTCAATGTCCTGGATGGCGTCAGAAGGAAAAATGTGTGAAGGAAAAAGCAAAAATTTATATATTGTGTTGCTTAAACTATGCCTAATACTGGATAATTCTGTCAAGTCATAAAACCTGGGTGGGCTGGTTTCTGGAGAACTTCTTACAGCACGGCTGCCAAAGTCCTGGCTCACGTCTACATAAGGGATGTATTTAACTCTCCTTTAGGTGGATGCATCAATATTTCATTATTGTGTGTAGATTCTTGGCAGTGAGCCCTTGAATGGAGTGAATCTAAGTGTATCCGATTAATGTATAAATATGAATTGATACGTAAATATACATGCTGTTAAATAAATACTGTGGGGAATGTAAATCCTAGAAATAATGTTCTCTGCTGGCTGTGGACTATGGAAGTGCTGTGGCAAAATGTCATATAACAGGGCTAGCAATAATGTTTTAGTGGGAGAGGATGACAGTAATACTGTTTTTACTGTTTTATCTGGCTGAACATTTTTCTCTCTGTTACCTTGTCTTCTTCTGGACCTCAGGGAAGATGTCTGTGATCTGTTTGGGAGAAAAACAGGAACGATTTTTTTTTTTTTTTTTTTTTTTTTTTTTTTTTTTTTTTTTGCTTGAGAGTAGAATCTATCTACCTGATTTCTGCAAGGTGGGTTTATATATTTTCAAATTAAGTCTGTATTTTTTGATTTCTTAGAGATGCTTGAAGTCTATCTTCATGCAGTCCAGCACAATGGGCATGCATAGCTTTGAGCTGAGTTCACAGTGTAGTTTCATATGTGGATGGTTTATCTTTGTTTTGAGCATTGTTTTAAAATTTCACATGGAAGCAACTTCTGCAGATGCTGCAGAAGAGGAAGAAGAGGAAGAATTAACTTGTTGACTATAAAAATGGCTGTCTTCTATACTGAGGAAATGTGTTGCAGCTTAAGGGGATCTACAGACAATTTGGAGTGGACTTTTGTTTTCTTCTGTTCTGTATTTTGTGGTTACCAGCTACAGTTAGGCATGGTGTTACTTCTGTTCTTTTCCTCCTGTCTTTCTGTTTGTTTGTATTTTGAACAGTGTCCTGATCGTTTCTTCAGTTTTATTTCTTGTGAGGTCATGCTTTTTTCTTTTTCCCTTTTTTTTTTTTTTTTCCCCTCCTTCCCCCACCCATAGTCTGGGAAGGAGGTGAGATGATTTCCATGTTTAGTATTCTCCCTCTGACTTGTTATTATGGACTCCCTTTTAGCACCTTTTCTTTGTCAAACACTTCTCTTTTTTGGGCAAAATTTGTAAGTTTTTAATGAGCACTTAGGTGTATTACATTAGACGGTGACCTTGCTGAGCACTTAGGTTTTATTGTGTTGTAAGAACCAGATATATTCCAGCTGTTTGTTGTACCTACCACTCCTCCTCTTTCAAGTTCCTCTGTCCACTCCTGGAGAAGGTTGGTTTTGTTGTGGTTTTTTTTTTTTTTTTTTAAAAAAAACCCTAAACAAATAACCCCTAACCTTTTCTGCTTAATGAGGCTAATATAACTTTTAAATGGGCTTTCCAACTTCAGCAATTTAAAGAAAAACAGCATGTACTTTTAGACCCAGTGTTCTAGAAATGTATCTGCTGGTCTAAGGTGTGCTTGACACGCCTATCCTATTATCCAAATTACCTTAGGAGGAGTGTTTTGGTTTTGCTGTTTTTCATGTGTCTGAATACTGTCAATCCAAGTGAAAATATAACTTTAAAGGAATAGAGAGAATAAGCTACTTTAAAATAGGTTCTTTGGTTCCTCCTGCTGTGAGCTTCTGCAAGCAGTTGTAAATTTAGCATTTATGAATAGTGCTAAATTTGTTTTTTTTCCAATGAGAGGAAAGATGTATGGATCTGACTCACAGCGTGCTAGCTTCCAGTTGGATATTTAGCTGTAAAACTTTCATTTGTGTTACGCTGAATAGAGAAACGTAATTTCAACAGTGTTTTGCATTTGTGGTACAAAACATCTGGGATTATCTTGGAAGGGCATGAGGATTATAAAACTAGTTTTAGTGTTTTGGGTTTTAGTTTGGTTTTTTTGCAGCTGCTGGGTGTGTTGGCATTTTTTTATATTTTTTTTTTTCACCAGCTTATGTGAAAGTCCTAAGTTTCATTCCTGGACGTGATTCAGCTTTCAATTGTTACTGTTAGGAAAGAAACCTGATATACTAACTTGGGAAAATACTTGTTACTACATTGGCCAAAAGAGTCAAAATCATTGTCACGTAACACAGCGTTAAAGGAATATCTAGGTTGGGATCAAGGATCAAGTCAACTAGCATACACAGTGAAAGGTGTCAGCTAGGCCAAACTGTCCTCCTGGGTAGATCCCATAATGAGGTGGCTTTGTGTTAGTGCCACGATGTTATCAAAGCAAGGTGTCATTGAAACTCCAGTGCTTGGCATGTGCTTCTGCTGCCTCTTTTTGTGGTGGTAGTGGTATTCGTCTGACCCTCCCAGTCATTTGTCTGAGGGGGTTCATCTGGTGATGGATATTCAACCTGTTTTGTGATATTTGGCTTCTGGGAGGTGAGATGGGCACTAGTGTTCACGCCGCAGAAGAGGTGGTGTTGGTGGAGTTGGCCTTTCGGTGGCAGTTTGCTGTTGGTTTGCAGCCGAACTAGTGGGATGACAGAGAGGCAGACACCTGAATTTAGACAAGCCATCTCTTTCCCTGGAGGCTTCTCAAGTCGCTTGCTTGTGCTTGTTTCCCGTCACTCTTCCTCATGTGACTTGGGAGCCATTCGCTAGGCACCCAGGGTCACCTAGACACCTGAATTAGGGAGGCTGGCTTACAGCCATAACTAAGTTCTTCAGGATGAATTTCATAAGGCTTATAAATACAGTTGGAGCTGGTTTAAATAGAAACTCTGCCAGGATTTTCGGGGCCAAAGCATTTGAAAGCATTTGATATGCTTATACGCTGACTTCTGCTACGGCAGGAGCAGTCCTTGCGTCTTGCTGGAGTCTTGTTGGTTGGGAAATGGTCCTTCAGGGGTGGTGGGCCATGTGGCCCAGCAGTTCTGCAGTGATCATCACCTGCCCTTCAGGGGTACAATCTAATCCCAGATCTAATCTCCTCTGTTAGTTGCAAATTCTTTCCTGGAAGTATTTTATTGCCCCTGCCATTTGTCACTTAGTTATTATTTTTTCCTTCAGGAAGGAATTTTAAAAATCTCAATTGAGGAGTTTGATCTGAGACTTTTTATGTGGTCAAATGACCGTGTCAGTGCGATGTGATAAAGAACGGAAACAAACGAAACCAGATGTTGAAGTAACCGTGGAGAAGAGGAAGAAAAATTAAGATCCAGATCTGACACTATGCGGGTGGGGGGTTCTCTAACAACAGCTGTTGCGCTGCCCTGCAGTGCTTCTTTGGATGCTATTTCAGGGTAGATGAAGACAGGCATTCCTGCATTTGCACTCTAACAAAAACCTCTCTTCCTTCTTGTGTCACCGTGTTCCGTTTGCCTAAATGGTGCTGCTGACAGACTGTACTTTTGTGATGCAACTTAAAATGTAATCCTGAGCAGAAATGTGCCAGACATTTGCTTTTGCAAATAGAAGGGGCTGTAACAGAGTGATATCGACTGTCTTAACTAACTACAGAGGTCTCGCCTTTGTATAATTTTTCTAAGATTTTAGGTGGGTATCCTCATTGTGAGATCTCAGCATTCCACAAAAAGGTTGCGTGGAGTTTGCTCTTATTGGGACTAATTGGAAATGGTGAGGGCGAAGGCACGAGCTCTGGGCACAGATGAATATCTTCCACAGACATTTGCCTGATGCTGTGGAGGGGGAAAAAAATCCAACCCTGATGTAATAAACATCCACTCAGTGATTATTCAGGAGGGCATTGCTTCAATGCTACGAGTCTTACCTGTCGTCAAATTTTTTTGATAGACAAATCCTCCATTAAAATGCACAGACTGGGTTGTTGCTCACTAACGAGCTAGCTTTCATGCATCTGATAAAATCCACAAGTCCTCTGTGACGCTGGGGTAGGTCTTTGCAGGCACGGGCTGTAATCTCATTTGAGAGTATAGTTAAAGGCTCCAGGAAGTTCTGCATGTCGGGTGTCGGTGGATGGGATTGGGAGCTCCGCACCGTGGAGGAATGACAGAGGAGAGAGGCTTAGAAAAGGAAGAGGAGAAATGTGCACCTAAGGTTATTTGTAAATAACTACTTTTTCCTCCTTATTGGAATTAATTTTTTACCTTGTAAGTATTTAAATTATGCAATTTTGTAGAACATACTGGTTCTGTAAATCTGTGGTGTTGTCTCTCTCTTGCATTTATTTTGCATTTTGGCTGTTTCAAAGATTGGTGGAATGCGGTCTCAGACTGTTCTAAATTTCTGAATGTGTTATTACACTAACTTTTTGCACTTGGCTATTTGTAAAATCAGTACCTTGTCTGATGCACCTACCATGGGGCATGGGAGCCTACTGTTAGACCTGGCTGAAAAATGCATGTGTGTGTGTACCTATGGTTCCCTTTTTGTTTTCTTCCCTTCCTTACCTCCTTGGTTAAGAATTTCTAATTTTTTTTTTAACGTGGCAACTGAAAACTTGTGGCATTCCATTTCCCAGTGGAATCTTTGATCTTTCGTTAGGAAAAGCGTCTCCCCTTGAAAATTCCAGGAAGAAGGTGAATGTTCTCTTCCTAAACTTATTTGGATATACTGTAGTTAAGAAGAACAATGCTATTAAATCGCATCTGGTTCTCAATAAATATAATGGTTACTTTTGTCAGAATACAAAATACTTAGCGTGCACATTTGGCAACGGGATTTGGTCTTTGCACTTGGGCGAGTCCCTTGCAAGAACCGTATCTGCTGGTCACTGTAACAACATGCAAGGTTCGAGCAGCATTTTCCAGCCTCTGAGCAGACGTGGTCGGGAGGCTGGCAGTAATTTGGTTTCCTGTGTCTGGTGCGTAGATGGGTTAGATGGGATCCAGCCCTGCAGATTTCCAGTGGTGACTCATCTGATTGTTTCCTTTTTTCTCTGCAATCAGCTGGGGGGATAGGATAGAGGAGGGTGTCTTCAGGCAGGAGAAGACATCTCTAATGTCACGCTACTTTTCAGACACGGGGGAGTGGAATATGGAAAGGATATTGGCAGATCCCAGCTGTTTTTAAAGGTATGCCAGCCCTCCTCACCTCAGTCTTTTTTTCATTTCCTTAGAGTATTTTCCTTTAACCCAGCTGTGCTGTGGGTCTAGCTCGGCCACAGCTTCTCTTTATTTTGGGAACAGAAGAACCTGATGCAAGCTCAGTGTAACAGACATTGCTCCTGGGGGGAGGATATCCAGAAAAATTCTGGATCTCTGGATCCTCCTCTTCCCAACCTCAGCATGTTGTTCTCCCCTCAAGTAAAGAAGTGTGTGTGTCTTTGTTTCTTCTAGAGGCAGGGGATATATATTCCCCTTTGGGAAGGGGCAGTCTTATGCAGACTGCTGGTGGAGGTAGACGTGACGTGCACCAATTCTACCAATGTTTTAATCTACCGATGTATATATTGTTGCTTGGACTACACCTGGGGGTTTTAATTTTTGTCAGAGATGCAGATGAGGACCTTCAAGTGCTTTGGCTGTGTCTTGCTTTGTGGTGTAGGCTGGGAATTGGAAGCAGTGTGGTTGATGTCACACACAAATCCACGTTTAGATCTGGCAGGAGTGCCCACGTATTCCACAGCGTTATGCAACATAAACATCCTTGGAGATTAGGGTGCTGCAAGTTAATTGCAGCCGGACACAGCTCATAGTCTTCTTCATCTAAAGAGCCTGGATGGTGCTTGCCTTTCTGTTTTGTGGAAGAAGATTTAAAGTATGAAACGTGCTTCTATGTACCTTCTTTTGTGTGTCAGAACACTGTTTCCCGCGGTGCAAATAATATGTAGGTTCCTCAACTGTTGTATAATGGCTGCTCATCTTTCTAAGAGCTTGGTAGTCTTAGATATAGAATGTAACATTTGCACCATGAGAACTGTCTACTGGAGAAGCTTCTCTTGAGAAAGCTGCTTTAAATCCTCTCATGTTTAGAGGTAGGTATGTGGATTTCATATGCCCCTTTCTTTTCTGTATTAGGTGTGTAATACCATGAGACAAGTATTAAAGTCTCAGTGTAAATGTTAGCATTACATATTCCCTCCCATCTACTTTAAAAATAGTTTTAGTTCTGTGATTTGGAAGGGAAATAGGTAACATAAGGGAGATGCAGATAAAAAAACATCCTGTGGTTGGGACCAGTCTGGCAGGCAGCATGATGTATTGAGGATCTTAGCTTACAATAAGGATGACTCTGGGGATAGAAAGTTATTTTAATGCCAGCAATCAGGTACCAAATATTATTGCACATTACCACATGTGGTGTTGTCACATTCCTCAATTTAGTAAGTGAAGTTTTGGCCATCCTCTCAACTTCCACGAGCAGCTCCTGTTTACTGGTTCAGTTCAAATTACCTTTTTTTTTTTTTTTTTTGGGTGGGGGGATGGGGAGGAGTGTGTGTGCAGGTTTTATGGCCATGATGCACTCTGGTTTTCTGCTGAGAAAAATCTGGTTTTAATCTTGAATTCTAAGATGTGTTTTTTGGGAGGCTCTCAGAAATGAGCATGAGTTTTCAATATGAGCTAAAAGTTTGATTGTTTCCTGGATGTAAGTGCCAGGACACTTTCTACTTTACACTGAATTTGACCAGGGTCTGTTGCAGCAACTCTCAGCAGTTATTAAAACATCACTTTTACTGCTGATAGTTCATTCCTACATGGAATTAAAGTGACATGTTTTGGAATATTTACACAGTGCACTTCTCTTTATTTAGCTTTTTAGCATAATTAGGCTACAGCAGTGTCATGAAAAACACATATTTGATTAAACATTACAATGAAGTAAAGTCTTTAATGATCTCTGGAACGTTGTATAAGCACTGATATATCATAGCTGTCAGGCTGGAGCTGTGAAAAAAAAATCTACAGCAGTGGCTAGTTTCAGGGAGAGGGTTCTCCAGCAGTCAGAAACTTGGTATAATGCTCTTTTTAGACCCCCAAACTCATTGTGTCTATTTATATATCATGTCAATGGATGCTTGTTGATGATGCTTATTGCAGATGCCACTTGCCACAGTCTCAGACGATGGGGAAAGTGCTGCATGGAGCAAACAAGCAGCTGATGTTCTCCCTCTGCATAAATTCATAACTCTAACCAAGTTACTCGCATACATGCAGTCTGGAAATACTAGAGGTCTTTGATCTTTAAAACTTCATGTTTGAAAATGTAAATGATGCAGTTCTTTGATCTGCTGCTTAAATTAAATGGTAATTGTGAAAATTACATTAGGCAGCTTTCCACTTAAAGGCTTGTACTTTCATTTCACACTATGTAAATTTTAAGCTGTATGCCATTGCTGGTTTTTCATCAGCAAATTATGGTAAGGAGAAGATCCTTAGGTTTCTACGTGGCCTAATTATCAGCACTGTGTATATTTAGGGCTTAGACCTTAACATGGAATTCCTCTAATGCCAAATTTGAGGGATTGCCAATATTGCCTGTCTGTCTGTGCATTAATGACTGGGGGACTAGGATTTCTTCACCGAAGTGGTCGGGAAACGCTTGGGCACGTGCTCCACTGCGATCTGGTGATGTGTCCTCCCAAGTATCTGGTGATAGCAAAATAGCAAAATGTTTTTGGGGTTTTTTTTTTTGTTTGTTTGGTTTGGTTTTTTTTAATCTGGATTCTTCTGTGCTACTGGGCTGTTTGCTGTTGCCTTTCCAAATTGCTGTCATCTTCTAATCAAAAACCTACCGCGTAATTCAGGGCTCCTAAAACATTGATGAAGCTCATGCAAAATCTGGTCTTTTCCCTTACATCAGCTTTCTAGTACATAGTAGATTTGTCTATCTTATTTACCATAAATGATGATAAAGACCTCTCTGCCTTTTGTCCCCTTTTCTTATAAAAGGGGCCTTTGAAGTCTGAGGGCTGCGTCAAACCTCCAGCCAGTAACTCACAAGGTTATTCAGAATCCATGTGTAATAGGTTCTTTTTAAGCTGCTGTTGGTTTCACGCCAGCTGAAAATCAGCTGCTAAACTGCAATGAAGTTGTTAATTACCCCCTCAGTAAAATCACTTTGTGTGCTTTTCAATTATTAATATTTGTTTAGCGACGCGGAGATTAAGTTTGTGGGGGAGAAGGTTCAAGGTGGTTAGCATTGTATGTCTGCCACAACAGCTTTAAGATGTACTCATGGCTGGAGGAGGTTTTGTGGGGTTTTTTTTTTGTTTTGCTTTGGTTTTGTTGTGGGTTTTTTTTTTGGAGCAGGTAAATGTTCTTTGTTCCAGATACAGAAAAAAAAAACAACCCCAAAACCACCATAAAACCTGAAATACTCCATGGGAGTGGGTTTTCTGTTTTGATTATCATCATGTGGACCTGCTGCTGCAATTCATGCTACAGTCCCGAAGTTTGTCTTTCTTCCTGTCTCCTCTTGATTTCCTTTGGAGATGTTTGTATTAAATTCAGCATCGTGCTGAATTACCATATTGCTGCTTTTTTTGCTAATTTCCATGTGTATGCGCGCTGGTGGATTTGAGCATTCATCTCCAGTAATTTGCATAGGATGTTAAAACAATCTGATTGCTTTGGTAAGCACCCGTCAGAGTTAGGAAATGGCCCAGCTGAGGTGAACAGGAACATCTCCACTTGGGAGCTGCTACAGCAGCCTGCCTGCATATTTGAACTTTTTTTGTTTGTTTGTTTTCTTTAAGCACAAAAGCAAGAGAAGATATTTCCAACTGGGGATAAAATCAGTTGCCAGGGAAAAGAAATGTGAAATACCTTTTCTGTGGTTATGGAAACAATCCTAGCTTGGGTTTCAGTGCTTCAGTGTGATACCTTCCTCATTAAAATTTCTTTTAGGTGAATAAGGTCTTATAAAACTTGCAGATGACTGCTCAAAATAAAAATGACCTCTTCTAGGTATTTTTGTTAAGCTAGGAATGCTTAGAGTTTATTTTTCTTTGTCTAATTGTGGAGAATTCTGGATCATCCTTTCTCAAAACTTCTTTCCCCTGTGTGTTTTCGTTTCTGTGTCCTTTTGAATAAGGAAGACTTGTAGGATTACTAAAAGCCTAATTCTTATATATATGTGAATTAAAATTATCTGACAAAAATGTTTGGATTAGGTGCAGAGGAGGCCACGGGAGCCCTCTGTCCTCTTCTGCTGCGAGGACAGAGGCTGCCGCAGAAGGGAGGCTGGACAGGAGTGGGACCACACAGCAGGACCATTCCCTGTCACTTGTGAGTCTTCAGCCTCTCTTGTTACCCAGGTGTCAGGGTTGTCTCAATGTGGTCACTATTTATTCTTCCTTTCTTCTTGAAGCAAAATGTGAAGGTCCTGTGGTTTGAGTAGAGGTTGACTGAACGCTAAAGTACCTTTTTAAAGCTGTTACTTTAAAATATCAACTGTTGCTGTACTTTTTTTTTTTTTTTTTAATTGTTCTGTCATAGTGAATAAACACCTTTAAAGTCAAGTTAGAGCAAGTCATTAATTACAGTAGGGAATTTTTGAAGTCCAGATTTTTTTCTCAGACTTCAGGAACTTGAAACAAGTGTACTCTGTAGGCGCCTAAGAGCAAGTAGCTTATATTTCCTGGTGAATGAGGTTGCCAGTTTTGAACCTCTCTCAATGTTCCTTTAAGGCTAGCCCAGAACTAAGTAAAATAAAAGGCCTTAAGGTTCAGACCAAAGCTTTAACTTTGAATGAATTGCTCAGAATGAAAAAAAAGAAGTGGTGGGTGTGTTCTGTTTCATGGATTTAAAAAACAAACAAACACAAAGTAGTATCTGTTGCCCCATTCAAAGAGGTTTGCTGCCAGGAGACCTCTCCTGGAGCCAAACTTTGTTAACCTTTCTGGGGCTCCCAGCTTTTCCCTGTATAATTCTATTTTTATCCTTGTTTGGGGAGTTTTGTGACCTCTTGAGAGTTTAAGGCTTTTCCAGAGACCAGAGCTACTGCAGTCCTATAACCTTCATGCAGCTGCCTGTGATGGAGCACAACAGCCAAGGCTGTTCCTCAACAGGAACAGGAATCTGGTAGTACAAATCTCTTCCCTCTTTAAGGTGTGAGGCTGCTCTTAAGCACAGGAAACTCTTGTAACCAGAAAACCAGATATTTAAATAGCACAATGCTTAATCATATTCTTCTTTCCCTCCACTCTTACTCACATTAGAGGAGAAAAGTTTGACAGTGGCATCTCACACTAAACTTGCTCTTCAGGGGTTTCATTACCAGCAGAAATTTGGGTACTTGTTTGAAATCTCAGGGATTTCTGCTCAGGCCAAGCTTTAGGCTTAAAAGGAAAAA
>VXBJ01004861.1:117361-151067 GCA_013400055.1 Nycticryphes semicollaris | reverse complement strand
AAAAAAAAAAAACCCCAGTAGTTGTTCCTGTTGTTTTGTAGGTATATATCATACAGATGACTTCATTTTCAATTTTACAATAAGTAGCATATGCTGGGTTTTGGCATTAGAACTTGAAATTGTATTTAAATTAAACATTACTAGTCAGATGAAATGGGCTTAGACAGGCTTTACTTTGTTTTGGTGCTCTATAGCTAATCATTTACAAATTGCTGAGCTAAGGGGCACAAATTAATGACATTCCAGCATCTTAAAATAGCCCTCACTATGTCATACTGGAAAAATGTGTATTCGACATCCAGATGCCATGAATTTCACAAATGTTTCATTTATGTGGAACGAAAAATAGAATAGGATCAAGACACAGAAAGGAGTTGAGTTGATGTTCTGTATCAGTTATTTTCTGTTAATATGAACACTACAATGTGTTTCAGAGCAGCACAACATTCTTTACAACATTTGCCAAATTGCTTTATTATAAAGTTCTACAAAGAATTTTCTGCGGTAGTATTTTTTTTTCTTTTTAGCAGAAATATTGCCATCACAAACTTGCTCATAAAAATCTTTCATTAGCTAGGAAAATGTTTATTGCTTAATCCAGTTTGACTTCGTGCAAAGTTTTCGGATTTGATTCAAATAAGTTTCTTCCATTGCAGCACACTGTGACTTCCCAAGGACACAGAAGGTATTTGGCAGGGATTCTCACCTTCCTGTTGTATTGTTTATAAGGGTAATTCCAGCATAAGATGTTTTCAAATAATGCTGAATACGAGTTTTCAGAATTGCTTTCTACTTTTTTTTGCACTTCTTTTTTTTTTTTCCTTCTTTTTTGTGGTAAGAGGTATTAAAAGTGTTTAGTGAAGTTCTGTTGTAGATTTGTTCTTGTCTATATGGAGGAAAAAACATTAACAACCTTCTGGCTTTTGGTTGTGGGTTTTTTGTTTTTTTTTTTTTTTTTTGTTTTTACAGAACAACCATATCACTNTTTTTTTTTTTTGTTTTTTTTTCCTTTAGGACATCTATTTGCTTCTTAATGCCCATTGAAATATGGAACATTCACCTGGATTTGCTTTATTAACCCCCAAATCTCTCCTTTGGTCTTTAGCAATAAGTCTAACACAAAGAGTGTACAGTCGCTTTTCATAGACGTGTCTTTTGGCAGAGACCCTTACGTGTATGAATTTGGCACACGCTGGTGTGTATTAGGCTTTGACAAAGCTGTGTCCAGACAAAACCTGGGAGGGTGTTCTCTGATCTGCCAGCTTTTGGCTGTCATATTTGGGAATTTTTTGAGGTTCTTGTGCCAGCCACCATTACTATGAAATGCTTGGTTGTCAACCTTGTTGGGATGTCTTTTCTGAGTGGGTTTCTGTGAAATCTCTCTAAATTCAGCGATAATGGTGTGCAGAACTGCTGGAAGCAGCAGTGGAACTTTACTTACCCAGACTTGCATCTTCTCCAGTGTTAAGCATAGACAAAGGCAAGAGACCAAGGTGTAGCAAAACTCATATCCCCACTACTGTCCTGAGGCAGGTTTATGTGCTGGACTCGCTGGCAGGGGATGAGGCAGACAACAAAGGTGGTTGTTCTCATTTTTCCACCCTGGTTTCTCCAATGCAAACATGAACAGCAGATCTTCAAGGGTTTTCTATTTTTGTCCTTTTCCTTCTGCTCCTTCATCTGGCAGCAAGGTTGTGTAGGGTTTTTACATCTTCTTCCTTGAGGTGGCAAGAACTTGAATTTTTTATTTTTTTTTTTTTAATGTGTGTTTCTAAAATGATGCCTTGAGCAGGTGGATTCATGTAGCACCTGTGACCAAAAGCTATGTAATGGAATTCATACCTGTTTTTACTTAGTGTTCCCTTCCAAAAAATATGTTTCTGTTACTTTTCTTATGTGGTTTCTGGATGCTCTTCAGAGAAAACACTGTAGTAGCTGTAGCAATCCTTTCCGCTGATACCTGCCTCACTCCTACTTCTGTCATTGGAGGTGCTCACGGAGAACCCTTTCTCCTTCAGAGCTTAGAATCATAGAATAGTTTGGGTTGGAAGGGAACTTCAAAGGTTATCTAATCCAACCACCTTGCAATTAACTGGGACATCTTCCACTAGGTGACATTTCTCACAGCCCCATCCAGCCTGACCTTGAATATTTCCAAGGACAGGACACTTCCTGGGCAACCTGTCCCAGTTTGTAGGCCAATTATTTTTATCAGGTTAGGACAACCTTCCACCACAGAAAGGGAAACCAGAACTTTATTTAGTTTGTTGTTTTCTGAAGCAGTCACATAATATCTGTGGAGATGTAGAAAGTGCCAACGGTATGTAGGCGTCATCAGCACCAACATGTTGAGCCTCTCCTGTTTCTCTGCAGGTATCTGCTGTGGTTCCAGGACTGCAGCCTGCTTGAGAAGCAAAGTTGGACCACCAAGAGCTTCTCTAAGCGATGGGATATAAATAACCCTGTGCATAAAGAGCAGTCGGTTACTTCCTCCCCATCCCCAACACGTGAGGAGAATTAACAAGCCATACAGAGGAATTTATTTTGGGAACAGAAGTAATTAGTGTGCATAAAACAGATGCAACCAATACCCCTCAGCCTTTAAATTCTAATAAATCATAGTTGCCTATGCAACTTTTACCATGACATTAGAGTTACAGAGTCTGGTGTTTGGTTTATATATGGTAGCGTAACTGCCTCTTAAACTGTGTGTCTTCAGAGTTGGTAATGATCCTGTTCTGCGCAATTATAGTTACTTGAGGGGGTCATACTTGTGTCTGTTCCCCTTCCATGGGTGTATAGTTTTTCTTTTCTTGTATTAATAATGCCATAATAGGTATTATAGGTTTGAAATTCTGATTTGACACTTAAAGTATACATCCTAAAATAAACTGATGTATGCATGGGCATTTTTTTGTGTCGAGGTTATGATGTGTTTTGAGCAGTTGCTGTGAAGTACTTCATTTCCAAAACGCCACCAAAACTCCCCCCGAAACTCATTTTGTTCTGTCTTATGCCCTAAATCCTGCAGATGCATACATGCTTAACTAAGAATTTTCTCTTGGTTTGGTATTCAGATGATGAGACCGAGTAATAAGCTCTTTCATGTGGAAATTGCATATGTGGCTGGAAGGAGCTCAGAGGTCACGTAGTTCATGAATACTCTCTTGTAAGACCGGGTATTCTTATACCCGGACCTTTCCTGATATATATATGTATTTTTTTAACTGCTTAAAAAGTGGCAAACTGGTCTATGGTACATAAATCTTATGGTTATTTTTTCTTCCCTAATACGTGAAAATTTTCTTTTCTGCAAACAAAAGCAATTAGTACAACTTTTGCTTTCATAAAGTTGGAAAATAAGTGTTTCCTCTGAGTCTTATCTCTTCTTTATAATAACTAGTCCTCATACTCTTAAGCCTCTTTTCTGTCTTGTCTTGAAGTGTAACAGCACATACCAAACTAAGAGTAGGACATCTAGTGCACCAATAGAAACTGGTGAATAATCACTGAGGACAGTGACACTGCATAAAAGGATCTCAAGACTGTTATAAAAAAAAAAACAAACCCAACCAACAAAGTTAATATTGTTTTGAGATGTATAGGAATATCCTATTTTCATGTTCAATTGTCCTGTTCTGAAAATAAGATTTTTTTTAACTCAGCTCTGCTGAATTTTCTCTTGCTGAACTTCAGACCAGTGCTCCCATTTAGGACTAGAATGGCAAATTCTTATCTCTCCCTATAATGCTTATTCAATATCTGTTTGGGTTTAAGTAATACAGTTGTAGTCTGTCACCTACTTCTGTTGAAGAACATACAATCATAGAATGGTTAGAGTTGGAAGGAACATTAACAATCATCGAGTTCCAACCCCCCTGCCATGGGCAGGGACACCTCCCACTAGAGCAGGTTGCTCAAAGCCCCATCCAGCCTGGTCAGGAACACTCTCAGGGATGAGGCTTCCACAATGTCTTTGGGCTACCTTTTCAAGAGTCTCACCACCCTCACAGCAAAGAATTTCTTTCTGGTATCTAATCTAAATCTCCCCTCTTTCAGGTTAAAACCATTACCCCTCATCCTATCACTCCACCCCCTAATAGAGGGTCCCTCCCCATCTCTCCTGTAGCCCCCTTCAGGTACTGGAAGGCTGCTATAAGGTGTCCCCAGAGCCTTTTCTTCTCCAGACTGAACAACCCCAGCTCTCTCAGCCTGTCCTCACAGGAGAGGTGCTCTGATAATTTTTGTGGCCCTCCATTGGACCTGTTCCAACACACTAAAGAGTCCTGTAAGTTGAAATAACTTCTCTTGTGTCCAGTTTAGTACCTTATCCCAGTCTGATGTTTTACCTTAGAAACCTGTTTACATGTGATCTTCTTTCTACTGTGACATAATGGCATTTTGATCTCCTTACCTTGCCTGTATTTCTTCAGTCTGTCTGTGTTTATATAAAATAGCAAGGCTTTTCACCAGTTGCATAACTTAAGTCCTTCTATAGCCCACTTACTGCTTGTCTTCTTGCATATTAAACCAGTTACTTTGCCAAAGCAGGAAGAAGAAATCCTATTTATATGTGACTTTTTAAAACTAAAGTGTTGTCTGCCTTCCAAATGGCAATGGTGTGGTGGTGAGACAGCAATATTCAATACCCTTCCAGAAACTAAAGTTGGGGAGATTGGTCTAAGTGTTTTTCTAACTCTTATTCTGGTTTCTTCTTGTGTCATCACACCTCTGAAGGGGATCTTTATTTTCAATTTTTCAGTCAATGAGACCTTTCCAGCACTTTGAGTTGAAGGTAATTGCTAATGGCTTAGAGCATGCTCTAGAACACAGAAGAATATAATTAAGCAAATTTTGCCAGACTTTGACATCTTCAAAACTTTTGCTTCTACTCTCAGTGGTTGTTTTCCCAGCTCCATGCTTCTCTGAAGAATCTAACAGTCCCTTTGACCACACATCATAGCCATCTTGTCATTAACTATTTACTTACTTTCATCATAGCCAATCCATTCTTTTTTCTTCTGGCATGGCTATAGAATTTCTTCTACGTTTTGTTTTTAGTTATTTTTTCACTTTAACTTGCCTGACTCTTTTTATCGTGTTAATTGTGTTAATTTTGTTCACTTCTGTTTGTGCCGATTTGGTTACTCAAAGAGTTCCTCTTTTAATCATAGTACTGTTTGGTTTAGGCTATTCGGTTTCTCATCATGTTTTTGACAGAATACAGAATTAAAGTAGCCATAGTACTTTATTGATTTGATTTGGCGCCTACCAGATTCTGTAATAGTCTTTAAGCCTATAAATACATTTTTGAGCCCCATTGCAAGGTAATGCTGAGTAGTCTCTTTACACAGACAGCAGAACTGAGGCTTCCTCCTTATGTCGTGCAAAACTGTCATCTTTATTAATAAATTTTTTGAGTGGGAAACTGAGCTACCTGTCTTGACATGCCTTATTTAAAGTAGTCCCATATTTTGAAATATTAATTGTAATATTAAAGCCTACAGGACACTCGTGGTATTTTGCATAACCCATTGTGTAGCGTCCTTGCTAAATAATTAGGTATTTGTTTCGTGAGTCAGTGTTTCTTCTGCAGGAACATTTTTGGGGGCCTTTTCTGTTTTAGTTACCAGCAGATGATGGTTGCAAGCAAAGGTAGAAGAAAAACACATGAGGATGGCTGTTGGAATGGTGTGTATATGTGTGTAAGCTAACAGGCTGTCATCTGGGTATCTGTGCGATGGAATAGGGTGGCGTGCTGAGTTTTAATGACTGTTTGCTTTATGGTTACAGTTGAGGCTCCTTTAAGATTCACTGATTTGTTCATATTGGGCTGTTACATTTCCTGCTTTTACTCCACTGAAGGTGTTATGGGAAACTTCCATATGTTTGTCCCAGCAGAAGCAAAATCTTCAACGATCAAAAAAACAGTCACATAACTACATGCATGAAGGTGAAACAAAAGTCATTACATGCAGAACAATAATAATAATAAAAAAATCCATTACTTTTCTTATTGCTGGTAAAGACCACAGCTGTTGATGAAAACAGGCACTTTTTTGTTGTGTTTTTTTTGTTTGTTTGTTTTTTTGTTTTTTTTAAATGAAATATTGCCAAAGAACTGAACAAGACCATTTTCTACTTGGTGCTCTAAAAGAGGTAGGCCCTTGGCCTGAGGGTGAACTTGCCAATTTGAGATTAGGGTCTCTTTCCTTATTAAACATTGGGATAAAAAGATCATGTGGTGCTAAAACACTTATTGGGCACTGTGCCACTCTTTCTGTTTCATAGTCAAAAATGTTATCTGACTGGGAGATACCGTCTCCAATTCATACTGTTTATAAATATTTGATCAAATATCTCCCAAGCCATGGGAAATCAGCAAGTCAGAAATAATGCAAGCTGTAGACGCAATTTTATTTTGAAGTGTACCAGGTGTTATGATGGGAAAGGAAGAGCAAATGTTCTTTGAGCATTTGTGATGAGTACAGTAAAGGTTCATGCCTTAATCTTCATGATCAAGGTCTGAGAAGAAACTTCTTAACCAGAAGGGAAAGAGAAGTTTAGAAGTAGAGCGCTTCTCAACAAGGACACTGCCTTGTTTCTTCTTTTTTCCCTCTGAGTGTACCTATGACTGGAAAAGTGGCGTTTTGCTGCCTTTTCTTGCCAACCAAATATAATCATAATTCACTCAGATTTACGCTTTCACTGATGGTAATGTGTTAGTAACTTGGAGTATTTCTTTACTAACCAGTGCTGTCAAAATTCAGTATAGAGTCACAGAGTTGTACATAGTTAAGGGAGCTTGCTAGTCTACTGTAGAATATTTTTATAGTGAAAATGCAACTTAAACTAAATAAAAGGGGAAAAAAAAAGTGCTGCTTAAAACTAGTTGTTTGCATAGTTCCAAATTAACAATAGTATGTATATTGCTGTGCTCAGCAAAAAAGCCCAAGCCTTTGTATTATCAAAGAAAGAAGATGTTGGGACAGTCTGGTAGCATATGCGGAGTCGAGATGCAAAAAGAACAGGGTATGTCTATTTATGTAATAGTCAAATATGCAGCTTGTAATAAATGTCAGGATGATAGGAACATGAAGGGGAAAGAAGAGCTTAGATGCTTTTATTTTTGTGTTTAGTGGTGTAACATAAAAGTGATTTTCCTATAACTTATTTACACTGAATAACTGAAGGTATTGAAAATGCTAATTCAGCTGAAGGCAGTGTTTTAAAGAAAATTATTGTCAAAATAAATTCCACTTTGTAACAGCAGAGGTCAGAATATGTCAGGAGATATGTGAAATAATTTCTGCAGTGACACCCAGATTCTGTGTGAATTCACACCCGATATCTATGCAGGCTCTCGAACTGAGGAACAAGTCGTGGAGAACACTGGCTGACAGAAGATAAATGAGTTTTTAATGGCATATTCACGATTACACACCTTAGTTAAAGGCATTGTACAGATTTAACACTGTGGATTTAATACAAGTTAGACTTGTATTGAGTTTTTTCTGAATACACGTTTCCATATCTTACTGTGTATCACAGACAAATACTTAAGCAAGTAAGTATTAAAAAGATTGGTGTATGGGGGTAGGAGGAAGTGATGGGTGATATTTCTCCTTTCAGTAATGATTTCTGATGCAAGAGAAGTGTTTGTGAAAAGATGTGCTGCTCTCCCTATCTGTTTTTTTCCCCATTTAATTACAGAGAAGGCTGGAACTCCTCTAAGTATGAAAGTACTGGTATCCTCCCTCCCCACCCTGTGAACGTGCTGACATACCTGGTACAGGTCCCTGTCAGACCGAGGATGCTGGGCGAGGTGGCAAGTAGTATAACTCAATGGGATAATTCCTTTGTTAGTCTGCAAATGTTGTGCAAGTGGTGTCTGTGCATGCTTCAAGCTGAAGTTATATCCAGCTTTTTGTTCCAGCAGACAATATTTAGGAGGACGTGAGTCCAACAAAACGCAGTAATTTTGCGATGCCCCCAAACAGAATTTAATCTTGCATCAGAAATAACATTGGTGGTACAAAGTACTGTTCCTTTCTCTCTGGAATTTTGAATAAAAAAAACCCCAAAGACATCATTCCGCTTTGATAAAGCAGTGACCTAATGTTAAAAGCACTTCCCAGATTTGTTTTTGTTAATGGTAGGGAAAGTCTCTTCAGCTGCTCTACCAAGCTGTTAAGTAAGATGGTTGAAATTTTCCTGTAGAAATGGCAATCGTGTACCGGATCAAGCAGCAGAAATTGGCATAACTTCATGCAATATGTATGGAGGGAAATGTTTAAATTGGGGGCATGCTTTGTTTCAGTTGCTAGGCAAAACTTCAGACATTCCTGAAGGCTGCATGCCCTTGAAGGCAGCTGGTCATAGAAACCATTGTGACTTGAACCTGAAATGCTTGAGGCATCTTGCCTATGGTGGAAGAAAAATCTCAGTCTTCCGGGACATAGATATTCTCTACTGATGAGAAACTGTATGAATTGCTGATAATATTGCTCCGTTTAAAGCATTATTATTTTAAAATACAAAAGCAAGTTAAGCTAGAGATGAAAAATGCCCAAAGCACATGCATCGATTTATAATCCTCTGGATTGTAATATATATAGATACATATAAAGTGCATCTTTCCTGTCATTACAAGGTACAAGTATAATCCTACTAAATGAATGTATCAAAGTAGTCTTCCAAGACCTTTTTTTTTATAGCTCTGGATAGAACATTTTCTGGTACAACTTGTTTGCTTGCATCTTGGTCCTTTTCTTGTGTGCATTTTGTGTGGCGTTTTTAATCACAACTTGTGTGGCTGTATCTTTAGGAGAGGTTTTATGAATACATGTAAACTGTCCCACTACAGTTTGGAACCTCTCTGCGTTTTTTGCACAGGATTTAAGGTCAGTGTCTCCTTTTTGAGAAAGATTTATCTGCATGTGTATGATATGTCCTGTCAGCCATATGTATATAAATTATTTAATATGCTGTTGTCTGTCTTCCAGAGAAAAATAAATGAATGTTTTCAGCAACATGGAATTTTTTAATTATACGTACATATATATATATAGATATATATATGTGGGTGTTGAGCATTCAGATTTTAAATGCTTAGACGGTTGAATACGGAAACTATGGGGCAAATTTCTGCCTCTCCCTTGCAAGGTATGGAATTGTTTACAAAGACTCACGAACATTTCTCCAAGCATGTCATAATAAATATAACCAAATTATGATTGTCTTCTGTAATAAGGGGGAGATTGGCTGCCTTTGACTAGTAATTAAATCCTACCTCTGGGCAGCGTACGTAGCAACTCTGTGTAGCTGCTATGACAGTCAGTCTTATCTTGGGCTCTTCTAAACACACCCAGGGGAGGAGGCAAGCACTTGGTAAAACCAGTTTGGGTCCTTAAACATTTAAATAAATAAAGCTGCATTTGCAGAGGCGCAATAAAATGGCTGGAGGAAGTGTTCACACTGGAGGTGGTTGGGTAACACTTGGGTTGTATCAATGCTCAGTCTGAATCAGAAATGGAGGGGTGAGTGACAGCGTTGAAGAAGAAAGATAGTAAGGGGGAAGTGCTGGAAGAGTTTGGAAAGGCAGCAATTGTCACTTGTGGCTTCCCTTCTGGACCGCAATCTCTCCTCTGTGCTCGTCACCTTAATTCTTTAATTGAAGTGCAGCAGTTACCCCTGCGTGGAGTCACCTGTGACTTTGACAGCTGCTAATACTTCTTCTATCTGTGGTTTTGCAAACCAGACAGAAGAGTTCCATGGAGAATAAGAGTTTTCTAGTGGTATATTTGGCTTAATAAATACTCAAATAACTAGACTGAAACATTCAGGTAGGAAAGAGGGATGACACCACAGTGTCATGTGTAAAGGAGACCTTTTTTTGTGTCACCTTCAGTCTTTAAGTAGAGAAAAGTCCTGATTTTGAAGTCAATGGTAGCCTGATCCCTGAATTCTGTCAGCAATGACGTATTATTTTTGTAAAAGCAAATACATCTCAAACAGTGAAGGAGTTACATCTTTGAGGGGGGATATATATAATTTTAAGTAATGGATAAGTAGTGTAAGCTACTGTTCAAGGTGGAACTAAGTCTGCTATAAGGTGACAAAAAGGTCTTGAAGGAGGTGTAGCGGGAATAAGATCTGCTGAAAAGCTAAAAGCTGTGTGATCAAGCACAAGCGCATGGTTTTTTCCCCCCCGAGTTCTCCAAGTATTAAGACACTTAAGTAACTTGCTACGTGTTCATCAAATATTCTTTTATATTTAAAGCCTTCAAAAGGGCAGTGTTCAAATATTAGGTTTATGAGCAGTTCTAAACAGAGCCAAGAGTTGGTCAGCAAAACTTACTGAGCCCAAGCTTTTTTATTCCTTTGGCCAGACTGATATTCTGACTCCCCTGGTTGTGCTCCTGTCATCTTTTCAGATGCGCACCATCCTTCTGTGGCTCCCTTGGACTTCAATTTCCTCCTTCCTCCTCTGACTGCAATTATTTAATTTCTTTGCCAGAGGCGGTTTCTTTCATCTCCTGCCAAAGAGAGGGACTGCGTGTAAGCATAAAGCCTCTGGTCATATGCCATACCTGGCGTCTCTCATTAGATGGTGCTGCACGGCAGTGGTGATGTCCTCTCCTGTCCAGCACTCTAATGTAGGAGCTCATTGCCTGTAATGCTGTGTATTGCTGTGAGCCTTGGGCAACAGAGCCTTCAGAAGCCTTGCTCCCAGCTTAGTAACTTGGTGTACTCACAGTGTACTTCAAATATCCCAATTTAATTGTGTGTGTGGGTTTTTATTCCTTTAAACTTCAGATTTTAAAAATGCCTAGAATAGCTCCCACAAAAAACCCTACATTACCATTTTTCTTGACGTTGCAGTACTACATAGTTTCTCCTACAGTTTCCTCACTCTCATTTCTTAAAACTTAATTGTAGTTGAAAAAAATCCCAGCTAATAAACATAGTAGTATTCAAGAGCTTTACGGTCTTGTTTTTATTTTGAAAAAGAACAATCAAAAAGACCGTATCAGTGAAGTTCTCTTAAGATAATCCTTCTCCCTGAATTATTCCAGCTCCAGAGAAGAGCGTAATATTTCTACAGCTGAAGCTGTCATACTTAATCAGCGTTAATTTCAGTGACTTCCACCTGATGATTTATTTCTACATAACTTTTGCTAGATAATACTGAAATTTCTAAAAGCTGTTGTTTAAGCACTGGAATTAATGCCAAGTGCCATAGTTCATGGGAAGTGGGGTCATGGCTGTTTTTTCCAGGCTCCATACATGACACTAATTACCTTTATGAGGTCTTTTGACTCTGTTAAATGTCCGTTTCCGCACAATTTCTTTGCTCTCTGTCCATCTGCCGCTGTGTTAATGAGTTAAGTAAACCTGGTGAAATGGGTTGGAAACCTGTGGGTGTAGGAGGAGACAGAAAAGGGAAGGGATGTGGGGATGGGAGGGAAGATGAGGCGAGAGATGGCTGCCTGTTCCCCAAACCTGATGTGCACGCACGTGGGTGAATGGGTGAGAGAGAAAGGGGTGGTGGTGGTGGTGAATGTTTTTGGCTGGAGCTAACTCAAACCACGTCTCAGTATGTATTCTGCTCAAAGTACTATTTCCAGTAAAGGTTGAAAAGTTTGCAAAGATTGACAAATCTCCAGTAATAACAAGCAGCGACTACCATGGATGAATAACCTTGCTCAACACGCGAAAGCAATTGTAGCTAAAGCATTTACTTCTTGGGTGCATATTCTTTTCTCTGATGCCTTTCTCCTCCTTCTGCCAAACATAGTTTCAGGACCTTGCAGTTCGATCTCCAGTTCGCTCGTGGCACCGCCCTCTGGAAAGCCATGCCTATTTAAAATATATGGAAAAAATAAAAATATTAGATACCCCCAGGAATCGAAGCAACTGATTTGTAACAGAGAACTGCAGTCTAGGGCAGAAGTACGCTCTGGTTTTGGCCACTGCATTTGGCATCTCTGTACTGCTCAGCCACTCACATAAATCATCCCAACAGGGGGACCCGCTTGCAAATAGGAGTGGCGTTTTAGTATATTCTTTTTAATTAGCATAAGCAAAGGTCTTTTGTATAAAAATAAATGTTAATGAACTGTATTGCAACTTGCAGCATATACTCTCTGACCTGGAATTACAACAGTAGTAAAACCGAGCTATAAATTTAGGAAATACAGACATCAGAATGCTCTTTACAACTTGTGTTTGTCTTTTGTTCTAAATGAACAAGAATAAAATATTTAAAGATTCAATTATAGTGAAGCAGAGACGTTAGCTAAAATAATAGATTAAACTGTTAGACAAATGTGGGTTTAGTATCTCTACAGCAAAAAAGTCCAAGTTTGTAGTTGCTGTGTATCTTTATTTACATTTGCTCTAAACAAATGTAACTTTAACATTTTATCTGTTAAAATTTCAAGTAATGTCTCTATTTTAATTGAAGCTTGTAAAAACAGGGTTTTTTTTCCTCATTCAGCAGAAACCAAAGTGCTGCAGCTGTCATAAACTTTGTTTTCTTCCTTTAGCAGGAGGGATGGTATAAATGGATTTTACATGGAGGTTTTTGGGGTGGGGTTTTTTATTATTATTGCCTGAACTTGAAGTTCTTTGAGGGCATATGGCTGGCCATTCCATCGGTCACGTACCTCGGTCGCTGGCTGTCAGGGCGCTGAATCACCGGATCTTGGGGTATGTTAAGCCTCTCAAGAATCTGCACAAAGTCCAAATGTTATCCCTCTCATCTCTGGTGTGCTGTGGCTCCAGCCATGTGGTGCCCTTCCCTGGTGCCTGGAAATCCTGGCTGGCTCGTTTGCCATGGTCATTTTGGGGCTGGGGAGAAGCGGTGAGATGTTTGAGGGGGTTATGTGGGGAATGTTTGCAGTTTGTGTGGGTTTTTTTGTTTTTTTTTTTCTTCTATTTTAGTACTATATTAAAACACTAAGTCATCTGGGTGATTGAAAGAGATTTTTCTAAATGCAAACCCTTCACCTGGGTATGAAAAAGAGGGTGGAAATGGAGGCCCTGGTGCCATTTCAGGAGGGCAGGAAGATCACAGTTTTCTTCTGTGACTGCTCAGCCAGCCTTCCAAGACCTCCTTTAGTGGCATGCCTAAGTCTTCTCACAAGTCCTCTTTCCTAAGCTGTGTTGTTGCTGGTGTTCTCCTAGTCTTTTTATTTCAACATCCTAAGGAAGATGTTGAGAATGTACTGATTTTTCTGTACAGAGCAAGCTTTTTGTATGCCCTGGGTGGACACTAGGTAGGAGTCCAGCTGAGACACAGCTATGCATGGATTTGTTTATCTTTCGATCCCTTATTCCCCTGCTTGGAAAGGCATTAGCAACTTGAGGGCAGGTAACAACCAATGCAGCACTGAAGATGTTTCAGAAAAACAGTTTAAGAAATGGCATACGGAGTGACTGGCTTTTTACAATGGGCAAGTTCAAAAGTTGGCTCATGTGAGAACACATGCAGGATGAAACAGGATCATTAAAAGATATCTAATCAGTGAAACTGGAGTCTTTGCTCACCACTTCTTCTGTTATCTCAGTCAATCACTTTGTGAGAAATCATTCCTTTGCATTCCTCATACCCTGTATGTTTAACCCTGTTTTTAAACTTTCCCCCTCTCCCTGTGGCAGAAGCAAACAGCTCTGGTACACCACCATTACACTGTGAATTACTTTAAAAAGACAACCTTCGATCAACCAGGTTTTTTGCATATTTGAGGAATTCAGTGGTTGGTTTCTGTTTCTTCATGGGTGAACTGGATGGTTGGTTGTCTGTGTTCTCATGATGATTTTTTTCCTTTTCTGTACTTAACTAGGAACACTTATGGTTAAGATGCCCACTGCCACCCTTCTTTTACTACCAGTCATTGAACTAGTATGGAAATCAGTTGGCAAATCTTAAAATAATCATGTTACATTGTTTTGGGAAGGTGCATAAATACTCGCTTCTGTTGAACTGAAATAAGTTGGGAATATACGTGAGAAAGTAAATACTTGGTTTAAGTTGAAATCAGCATTGCATCAATTAGGAGAGCAGCTTTAGAACTCATGTTCATTTAAACCGTCTATGGAATTAATAGTTTCCGAATAAATAAGATGTGCCTATATTATTAGAATAAAATGTCAATGATTTTGGTTGTTTTTTTTTTTTTTTTTTTTTTTTTCCAGAGATTCCCAGTCGTTCAGATTTCACTTTGCAAGTTTTAAGTTCTTCTGGAGCATTTGCCTCCATCTAATTTATGCTGCTCATCTCTGCATATCCAGTGAGACCATTTTTCTCACGCAAACTAATATATGTTGGCTTTCTTAGTTTGACAGCTGTCAGTACAGTCATCAGTATAAACAACAGTTTACTTATCTTGCTGCTTTGCAGGATGATGTTGTTTGCGGGAGGAAAGAAAAGCTTGTCTGAATTGATTGATCCTAAATGTTTATCTTTGCTCTTTTTGCAGTATTGTTCCCTGAAGTCAGGGATTCCCTTAAGTATTGGAAGAAAAACTTCACTTCCGTCCTTCAGTTTGTATTTTCGTATGGAATTTGACAGAAGAGCTGAAAAAACAGTGTAAGCGGTTGATTTGTGCTTCTTGCACCTTCCACAGCAGTAATCAAGTGCCTCCTTGCTTGCCCCTTATTCACTGTTTTTCTTCATCTTTTGTAAAAAATGTATGTTATTTCAGGAGTCTTGGCATGTCAGTCCAGAAGGCATACCACAATAAGACCCCATCATTATGTTGATGACAGAAAATAACAGTAAGACTCTTTCAATAATCAGTCATTTCCTTTTATAAATGTCTGTTCTGGTTTGTTATCAAAGGCAGTTTTGGCTGAAGGCTGAAAAATTTCCACATCCTCTGAAATGAAACGATGCCCAGGGATTTGGGGTATGGGATTAAACAGGAGAGTACAGCTTTGCATTGAGCAATAGAGTAGGAATTATTCCAACTGAAGAACAGAAGCCTTACAAGTACAAAGGGAGACATTCATGTGGGCCAGCATAAGAGATCAATGGCAAAAATATTCATTTCCTTCAGCCCTCTTACTTTTTTTTTTTTCTGTGCTAGTTTGATTATAGAGCAGATTTTTTGTTAGATACTTTTAATTATTATTTCTAGGCACCCCAGCTCTTTTCCTTAGTGGAGTTCAGCAATTAATTGCAAGGACTTGAAAGGAGGAGCTTCCTTCTGTAGAAATCCAGGCCTTGCTCTTGACTTCTGTACTGGTGTTAGGCAGGGCAGCATAAGAAGTTCATTGCTGGACAGCTGACCAGGAAAGCTTCTTGGGTACCAGCCTCTTGACCTTCTTGTTGACGTCTCAGGAGGTAAGGACCATGAATAAATTTTGATCAGCAGTGAAGACAGCAGCATGGTTCCCTCTATGACAGTAACTGCTTTAGACCTGACATCTCACCTCCTGCAGCCGGAGGTGAGATGCCAGCAGTGTTTTCTCATGGGTGTAGGATATGAATATCCACTCTTTCTGTACTTCTTCCCAGGGCTCAAAATTCAGGGAGACAGACCCTGATTGCTTAAAAAATGAGCTCCTTTTTGTACCACTTGCCCTTGAGAAAGCTAGTGACTGCTGCGGTCAGGCTGTTTGCTGCAACACCAAACGTTTTCTACCCAAATGGTGCATTTTGTCATTTTTGTGTTCAAGATGGTGTGCACCCAATCCTCTGAACATGGGTTCTACTGTCTGCCCTTTGAGAAGGATTTGGATAGATCAGTTGACTACTGGAGCAAATTCTGGCCATGTTAGGTTTTTTTGTTTGTTTGTTTGTTTGTTGGTTTGTCTTTAAGAAAAACAGAAAAAAATTGAGGAAGAACTAGGGAAGAGAAAACTGGGAAGTCTACAAAGGCCAAACACCACAAGCTGATTACTTCAAAGCACAGTGGCATCGTTTTTGTTGACAGCTCCCATGTACACCGTTCAAGGACAAGCTCATATCTGGCATGGCATTTAAAAAGGACTTCAAATAGCTGTGAAGTGGGGAGGCAGGACCTCTTGCAGGACTTTGGGTGGTGCATCTGAAGTGTCCCACAAAGCAGCTGCTCACGGTCACAGTCCAGCATAACCACCTGTTCCTACTGAAATACAAGATCCTAAAAGGTGAAATACATCAGGCTGAGGTAGAGCATGTTAGTGACAGCTGTATATAAAATGCAGCGGGCTGGAAATAATGTATAAATTATGTCATGAATCTACTGCCAAACCATACAGATGCCAGAGCATTGGGAGTCACTTGAGCGCTTGCTTGTTGACTGTGGGTGTAGTCTATATATCTCCTTGTGTGTCTTACAGTAACAGTGCTGTTCTGGAGTGATATATTGGACAAGTGTGGTTAGAGCTAAACGAGTTCTGTAAATAGGACTATGTAAAGCTGGGATTATGTAGGGATGGAGCCATTTGCCGTGTCATCTGATGCAGATGGTAACTGTGGGGTGGGAGGAAGAAAGGCCATTAGCAAGGTAGTATTCACACATTGATATGTATGTGAGGTGACCTGCCAAGGCGGGCACTGTGATGGGAACTGGCAGGCATAACCAAAATTCTGTAGTGGGGATGGTACCACGGCATCAGATTCGTATCATTGTCACATTTATCTGCAGCACGTGAGCAGTCAGTCCTCTACGCAGCACAATAACCTTGGGTTTTCTTACTGTGGGGACCTGAAGTTGATAAATGAGCACAGTCCTTGAAGTTGCTGTCTGATCAATTGCTTGTCCCGTGATATTCTTGCATGAGCCGGCATTAAGGCTGTTGCTGTCATATGTGGTTCAGTATCCTTCTTGAATCTCCCACCTCTAACCTTCTACCTTACATCAGGGAGCTGTGTGCTTCATGCTGGTGCAGGCAGAATTTCTCTCAAAGTGATGCATGGGGTCCTTACATGGTTTGAGGTGGTGTAGTCTACATGGGGTGGTGATAGAGATGCTCTGAATGAGGTAGAGCAGGGCTGGCTAGCGTGAGCTGTCGAGCCAGTTGGATGGCAAGTACTTGGTTTCTCTGCAGCCAGGCATTGTTTAGGTGACAGGCTGGTCATGATGCAGTGCCACCTTCTTGTTTCTGAGAAGCTAATGGTTTTGTGATGGAGCCAGTGTTCCTGTATATGTGGTGTCAGTTATGTATGGGATGGGGAGAGTCTAGATTTGGTGTTCACTCCACAGCAAAGTTTAATTGACAGACCTGCCGCTTTGAGTTGCACATAGTGGTATGTATGGGAAGCCAACCCACTTGAAAACATCTGTCATCCTGTGATGGAGCTACCTTTCTGCTGAAGCTGTTGAAACCAGTGTAAACCACGGAAGCAACTTCAGATGAACTCCCTTAGTATTTTTTACTAACACTGAAAAATCTTTTGATTTTGAATAGCTTGTAAGGCAAAGAAGGCCTATTATGATCAGCTATATTTGGTGTGTAATAGGACAAGCCAAAGCAATGTACTCAATGTTAATTTTGGTACTGAGGCGTATAATCAGTGTATTCTTCTGTACTGTGTGCTTTGTTTGGTCCATCATTATTTTGATGTCATGCCATCTTCAGAATGGCTGATCTCTGGTTATTTCTTCTTGATTTGCCTCCTCCTACAGAAATCACAGCAAACCTGAAATTAAAGTAGACCTCTGCGTGTGCGTGTGTATAAGCTTTTTAAAATGTCTAAATTCAAGTAAAGACTTAATTTGCGTACTGTTTGAAGTAAATTGCTTGGACCTGGCAATTGCAAGTTACCAAAAGTATTTGGGGACGCTGACTTACAAAAATGAAATAAAACTATTTTACAGCGGCAATTAAATGTGATTTTATGATACACCCTTTAATTATGTTATTGCTGTCTTTCTATCAAAAAAGCAGAGAACAAAGCAGAATACATTCAGCTGAATGTCGGAGAGAAAAGAGACATAATTTGAAAAAAGATGTTGTTCAAACATGGATAAAACCAACTTTGCACGATATCTTCTTTATTATTTGGTAGCTTACATGGCCTAAGTGGCTGAAAAATTGTCCAAAATCAATTATGCCTATTACATATGAGTACCACACCCAGCATAACCAGCTTTAATGAATAAACAGTGACTCACGCATAGTAGACATTGAAGATGTAATATCTCAGGATGGGATTAATTTTGTCTTACTTGAGTTCTTAAAAGTCAGAGAACTCTGAGCTACTCCGTGGCTTTCTATTTTATTTTATTTTATTTTATTTTATTTTATTTTATTTTTTTTTTTTTATATTTTATTTTTTTTTAATGATACCTAGTTTCTGTGAAGGCTGTGCTTGGTGCCTTGCAGTGGGCATAAGCCAGGTGAAAGTGCATGCTGAGAGACGTCCTCCCTCTCTGTACAAAAGCTGAGTTTAAAACGGAGTACTTATTTTTGTGACATCAACAAAGTCAAGGTGTTGTGCAACTTGGAAAATGTTTCGGTTTCAAGCCATCAGTGTTAAATTGTTCCTTGAGAATACCTCTTAATTACTTAATTATTAGTTATCCTTTGAAAGTCAATATTAATGAAACCTAACTTGGCAGTACCAAAGCGTTTATTTTAATGTCAACAAACCACGTAGTCGTCAAAACCTGGAGGTCACAAGATCGGTCTGACAGCTCGATCCTGTATATCAAATCAGTGTTGATTGCCACAGCGGCTACACAAATAATTTAGTCAAAATGCTTCCAGGTAGTGCCCTCTAATGTAGTTTCAAGAGGTCTGCAAGTCTAATAGTAGTATTTGCAAGCTTGTACGCCAGTTGGACTCTCATTGTTCAAGGGTGGCTTCTAGTTACCTGAGGTCATGTACCTGAAGACTTCGTGGCAGTGAAAGTTCCACTCACCTTTTTGGAGACTGAGGTGGTGGTGGGGTTTTTTTGGTGGGTTTTTTGTTTTTTTTTTTTTGTGTATGTGTGTGGTTTTTTGGGTTTTTTTTTTGTGTGTGTGGAAAAGACCACAAGATGCACTATAAAAATGTGATTTTTGCACTGTGGCATGGCACTCCTGTATACTAGAGGGGGCTACACTTAAGTTTAATTATTATAGTTCTAATTATTCTTGAGAATAGTTTTTGAGTGATCTCCTTAGCTACATGCTGCAGTTCTAGGATTACTTTTTTTAAGGAATTTCAGTGTGAAGGTTGTTTCTGGGTATATAAGACTTTGCAGGTTTGGGATGGGTCCAACTCTAGGTGAAGGAAACATCTCACTATGTGTTGCATGCATGGCTTACCAGTAAACTGTCTATATAAAACCAAACATTTGGACTGTGTAGACCTGTAGATGTCAGCAACTACTCCAGAATGATGATAACGTTTGGACTCTTAAGAATTGATTGGAGTTTGAAACATAACCTTAAAACTAGACCCCCATCCTCCAGCTCCTTTTACAGTAGAGTTCTGTGCAAACTTCAAGTTTCTAGCTTGGAGAATGAAGGGCTTAATTTATAATCCATATTCCCTATTACCTAGGGAACACAAATATTTATATTTAAACATTCAGTGATGTTATGTTACATTCGCTAGCTTCCTCAAAATCATTATTGCTAAATATAACAGCTTTCTGTACATACTTGGAAGAAAAAGGCCATACTTTATTTGAGATAAGGGTAATTTTCAGATGCTGTGTTTTGAAATTATTCTTGAAAATTATATTGCTGAGATGCAACATCTACTGTTTTGTAAAAACAGACTGTTAAAGAAATACTGTATAAAATGAAGTGCTCCCAGGGGAATCGCTGTTTGTTTTTAAAAGCTTTGGCATCGCTTCTCTTCACCCCCCTTTACCTGCATGTTGAAATTTTTCCTATCTTGAGTTGATTTGTCCTAATTCTTCCTCCTTATTTGTTAAATCTTTGGGCAAAAAATTTAAATCCTAAGGAAGGTTTTTGTAACCTAAATTTATTCTCAATAGGGAGATATGTCACAGATTTTTTAATTAAAAAAATACATAAAAACTACTTGCTTAAACTGTAGTATTTCTGGTGTTACTATAATTCCTTTTGCAATTTAGGAAAAAAAATAAGGTGATAATGTAACAGGTCCTTAAAGAACTGCAGCCTCTCCCTTGCTCTTTTACTAGGCACAGCTCATTTGTTTCACTACTAATTTCATTAATTACTGTGGTAACCAGTAGCTTTAGTCTGGATGCACGCAGGTTCCACAGCATATTTAATGGTGTGCCTTGAAGTCCTGTGAAGTATCAGGAATGGTCAAGATCCCTAAAGGGAGCTTTGTAATTAGCTGGTGACCTCCAAGCTCAAACACGGTGACCTCCAAGCTCCAATAAAATACCCTTCCTGGCATTTGATTTCTATATCCAACTGGGATAAAACCCCATTTTGGTCTTTTTTAGGAATATTGACTCTTTTTCTGACTTGCATGTGGGTTACTAATCTGGATGTTTAGAAGAAGTCTGCCAAATTTGGTCTCTTCAAGGGACATGAGCAGAGAGGGCACCTAGTAAGAATAATCTAAGTGATTTTAGGCTTGAGCAGGGGGTTCCTTTGATGATCTGTGTTTGAGATGGAGGAAGTTAATGCCAGGAGCAAATCGTGGGGGGGGGGGTTGGGGTTTTCTTTTTCTTTTTCTTTTTTTTTTTTTTTCCCTGTGGAAAACAACTTTGCTGAAAACCTGTAGGCGATGCTTTTGGCATTGGCTATCTTAAATCCTTTATAAGACATTGTTCTTGTTCACTGCTTTTCACTGTGAATATGAAAAGTAGCCCCATTAGTATAGTCCTACTGCTGGCCAAGTAATGGGAATTGATGAGCACATGGTAATGCAGACTTGCTGGAGCGGTTCTTTAGTCACACTGCCTTAGGTGCAAGTGGCAGGGAAAAAACCTCAATTTATTAAAATACTTTGTGCCAGATATCATGAGTATACATGCTGAACTACGAAGTAGGAGATAAAAGACTTTTTCTCTCTTTTGCACTTCTGTTTGAAATTTATTTTATACTTTTCAGGGTGGCTGGTATTGCTTTAGAATTTGGCTGAAGATTGGCTTCACTAGAGAAAACTACTTGAAGATGTTGAATCTGACTTCTTTTGAGGCATAAAGAACAAGTTTCTAAATGCTTATTTCTTTTGACATGAATATAAAAAAAATAATAGTATGAACTGTTAAATGAAAAACTCTTTGTTGGTTTGGTTTTTTATGTGATTTTTCTATTATTTTTTTTTTTTAGTACTACTTAGACACTCTTGCTAGTCTTGATTTTCTGTGTGTGTCCAATAACTCTCAATTCTTATTTTTATAGACAGTTACTGGGAAAAGCTTTGGAACCAAAGACTTTCGAGCATCTCTAGAAAATGGAGTCCTGTTGTGCGAGTGAGTATTGATTAACTAATCTATATAAAAATCCTTCAGGTTAACAACATTTGGCCTCTTTCCTTGCTGGCTTTTGAATATTTTTTTTTTTTTTTTAAAGTATCAAACCTTTTATAATAAGTACACTTTTTTTCTTTATATATACCTGTTGTTTGCTATGGGAAGAAAGAACAGCTTTCAGACATACTTTTCTAGATCTACATGTTCCATGTGTTGTCCCACACACTTCATGTGTTACTGACGGAATCGTGCTGATCCTCTGGCCACTTGATTAGTTTTATTGGTTATAATGTTCATGGTATCACTAGGCTTCCTCTTCAGCATAGGCAAGGTGATGTGGCCATGACTGGGATCAAAGTACTCCGTTACCCCTGTACCCACTGATGTTGTTTTGGATTTGATTTTTGTCCTCCATTCTGACCCGCTTCTAAGAAAGTATTGTAAGCTGTGTGCGCTGGTTGTTCTCTAAATCCTGAAAGCTACCTATTCCTACCAGAAAACTTTATACTCAGAAAGTTTTATTTTAAGAAGTACTATATGTCAGAAGTGAACTTTATGAAAACTGTAAATTAAAGATAACAGGCAGGTATCTGATTTCATGTGTTCTTACTTACTAATACTGTTCTTATGATTACATCCAATTATAGAATCATAGAATGTTTAGAGTCAGAAGGGACCTTAAAGATCACTGAGTTCCAGCCCCTTTGCCATGGGCAGGGACACCTCCCACTAGACCAGGTTGCTCAAAGCCCCATCCAGCTTGGTCTCGAACACTTCCAGGGATGGGGCATCCACAGCTTCTATGAGCAACCTGTTCACCACCCTCACAGTAAAGAATTTCTTCTTAGTATCTAATCTAAATCTCCCCTCTTTTAATTTAAAACCATTACCCCTTGCTACACTCCCTGACAAAGAGTCCCTCGCTAGCTCTCCTGTAGGCTCCCTTCAGATACTGGAAGGCTGCAATTATTATAGTGATATAGACTATACTGCATGTCATTTTGCATACTTTATAAGAACATACTTTTTAAAAAAAAAAAAAAACCAAAACAAAACCAAACAACCAAACCCAAAACAACAACAATAAAACCCCCAAGCAAAACCCCACCTCCGCCCAAACACTTTAAGATGATAAAAGTAAGTGGACTGGACCTCAGCATAACATGAAATATGGTATGCGTGACACGCAGTCCAGGTTTCACTACTTTCTGGACTGACTTATTTATTGCCTTCAACAACAAACTCTGACCTCAGCTTTTTTCGGAGTGATTTCTCTAAAAGGCTTCCCTGTGTTTATATATTATAGGCTTGGCAATAATTAGACTTGTCTGGTTTCGTTGCTAGACTGAGTCAGAGGTGTACAATGTCCACTCGTCAGGTCTCTTCTTGATATCTGTAATTGGTTTTGTACTTACTGGAAGAGGTTTCCAGGACTGGAAGCAGTGCTAATACCTTAGTATTTTAAGGAATTGCAGGTGTAAATGTCGTTAGAATGCCAGTGTGAGAGAAATCTCATTAGAGAACTACCTGGGACATTTAAAAATATTTTTAAAAAATTTCAGATCTCTGAGCCACTCCTAGTTCAGCCAAGTTAATTTTCAGAAAATATTTAAAAAGGTTGTTATCTGATATTGTTTTTAAACTACATATCAAAAATAACCATAGCAAATGCAAAAAGGCAGCATTCCTGCATTTGCTGGTCTGTAACTATTACTGCGTTTTCTGTCCTTGCCTCTATTTTTCTCGTTGGGCCCTTTGCCCATCCAGTCTATCTTGCTACTTGCTTTTGCAGTTACCTTTAGGATATGGAGGAGTTGATTCATTTTGAATGATCTAGAGATGTAATTTCATTTCTGATGTAATCAAATGTTAACTAGACAATGTGGTAATCAAAACAGTTTATACTTTGAATAAGAAGGTATCTCTTCAGGTATACATTTAGTGGGATGTGTGTATTGTATTCATCTGTAACTTTTAAGTAGTGTCTTTAAGAATTGGCAATGAAGTGATATGTCCTAATCCCCTGATATCTTCATTGTTGACACTTATTTGGCAAAGGAATATGAGCTTCCATCTGCCAAATGCAAATCAGTTAAATCTATCTGTAATTAATAGCTATATGCAAGAAAAACATCTTCTAATTTCTTCAGCTGAGCAGCTTGCCTTAGGAAGCATGCAGCTTTCTTTAAAGCAAAAGCTGTCCCATTATGTTGCATTAAATCATATAGCTATCCTCCTGTGTCATAATTTTAAATTTGACATACTTAAAGTACAAGGAAAAGTTATTTTCATAGAAATTCTATGAAGCGGGAGAAAAAAGAGCAAGATGGGTAAAGGTTTTCAGTTGTCTGACTTCCACCAAAGTCAGTGTGCAAGATCTTAAATAATTGAGACAAAATAGACATGATATTGCCCATTTATTTGGTTCACCTGTGACATGGCTAATTTGGTGTCCATGGATATATTCTCTGGAAATGGTATATTTGATTTAAACTGTAGCAGTTTGGGGGAACCCAAACTTTTTTTTTAATTCCATCTCAAAAGACCATTTTTTTCCAACTTTTTTCTTTTTTTTTTTTTTTTTTATATCTAATGTATTTAGCTTACTAAATAATTCATTGCAGTTGAAAAATCGCAAGAACTGCAGCAATTATTCCTTTTTCTGCAGGCACTTAGAAATCTATCCTTTTATTCCAGTGTGTATAGGTAAACTCTGTTATTTGTGTTTGTTTTCCAAATAAATTTGCTGTTTGAGCAAATAAATTCCTTTTCCCACATACACTTTCATACTCCAGGTCCTGACTCTAGATTGGCGTGGGTAGATCACAAAACCTTGCTTATGCTTTGTGGGATAAAGGATCTGGCCAGACAAGCAGCAACAAGAAGAGGGAGCAAATCCTAAATCCTCAAAGGTGTATAGGTGGTTGAAGCCTGCAGGGTGGCTTGAAGTCCCCATTCACTGTTGATCCTGTGGTCTAGTGTGTAATTTGGTGAACCACTGTATTTTCCTACCTCCATGACTGAAAACCTGGTTATAAAGGCGCAGGGTATCCTGTGTATCATCCTTGCTGCAGGACAAGGCGTGCATTTGGGGCTGTGTATTCAACAGCGATGCATTAGTCTCTCCTACATTCTCAATTTAATTATGAATTTTATGTCAAGTAAGAGTGATGCGAGGCACAACCTCTTCTGGCTGAGACTGAAAATGGAAATTTTATGTGCCAAAACCAATTATGAAAGCTGAGTTGGTTTCTTACACTTACAGGGATATCAGTCCTTTCACACTGAGCTATGAAGATTAATATTCTGGTAGAATTTTGGCATCATCTGCATCAGAAGAAAATCTTTAAATGGGAAATTTGAGTCTGCTTCTACTACATGGGTGGTGATGTTGAACACATCCATTTCTGCCTATGCCCACCCAGGCATTTTCTTTTCTTCTTTCTTACTTGGCCGTTCTTAGAAATCACTTTTTGAGTGTGTGTGAGACTTGTCCCATTTTTGCTTCTACAGTCTGTTGTTGCTTGTCACTTCTTGGAAAACTGATTTTAAAAAAATAAATTTTGGAGGGTGTTAGTGGGTGCAAATTAACTTGGTTCAAATGGTATAAGTTAGGACTATATGCAAAGTATTTCTTAATAAGTATTGATTTTCATGCTTCAATAAAGTTGATTATGTAACAGAAAAATCATATGACTTCTTTTTAGTTTGATTAACAAGATCAAACCTGGCATCGTTAAGAAGATCAATCATCTGTCAACTCCAATAGCTGGCTTGGTAAGTAATGACATAAAATCTAATATCTGGGGTACAACACCCAAGTTCTTTTTGGTTTTTAATGAGAGCACCCTTGCTTACTGTTTTTCCATGACCTTGCCACCACAACCTACTAACTTTTCAAAATTTTAGCTCCATTGGTGTTTTTGTTTAAAATTGTACCATTTATACATTGAATTAGACCACAAAGGTTACCTGTCCTGTGATTTGGATCTGTAACTTTAATCAGTCACTGCTTGAAGTGTCATCATGCCCAGATGTATCAAGCTCTGAGGGTTCCTGTCTACAAACATACATAGCATTCCTGGTCTTTATTTAAAGGCCACCATCCTATTTTATATTCCCATTCCACTTCAGATGTCCCTATATTAGGGCATGGGAAGACTAGGAAGTGTTCTGGGTAAGTGGAGTATTTTTAGAATCTGCTTCTCCCCACCCACAGCAAAGCTTAGGCTGCATTAAAACAACTCTGATGCTGCAAAGTCTCTCTTCAGGCTTCAGTTGAAGGGATTTGTCAATGTTTTGGCTGTAAATCATCTTGTCAGGGGTGGGTGGGGAAGGGCAAAGGAGGGGGGAGATACATGTAATCATTTCCACAGGAAATTTAAAAGATTTCCTGTATGCTATTTGGCAAATTTGCAGGCCAGAGACTGTAGGATAAATTTTATAGCCATTTAGCATCATAAACTCTTTTGTGTGTAAATGAATTAAAAGAAGTTTTTAATCTTTTTCTTTCTTCTCCCCTATGAAAGTCTTGTTGGTTCTTCATATCACTAGGGTATCTAGGCCATTTAGTGCTGTCATGAGAACTGTTCTCATCTTAAAAGACCCAAGGTGAACAGGAATATATGCATGATTCCTGTAACAAATGGAACATCTCACTTTATGGTAAACATGCAATATCAACATTAGGGAAAATTAACCTGATTTCTTAATAGGAGTGGAATGCAAAACATCTGTAGATACTTTTATTTATATGTTTTAATGGGATGAGCTAACAAAACATCTCCTTTTACTGCTCAGCCTTGTATCTCATTAAAGAAGAAGTGTAGTTAACTTGGCTGGAGGTCATAAGATTGGATTAACTCACCATCTATTATTCTGCAAGCTAAGGACATGCATTTCCACATCAAATGAATGTAGAAAGTATTAGTTGCCTTTGTCCCAGAAAAGCTCAGGGTATTAGGCTTGTGAATAATGAGTGCTGCACATTCTTTTCCTGTGAAGTCTCAAAAAAAAAAAAAATTCAAATGAAACCAAAATCATTCTGGGGAGGACACTACAGTTATTCTATCAGTAGTATGAGTGCTTGAGTGGCCTCTGAAATAGTCATTTGATCCAAACCATAAAACCATAGGCTGGATTTCATTTTTTGTGGTGACTTAAGAGTTGTTTTGAATCATAACTGGAGGAACTCTTGTTTCTATATGCTTTTTCTTGTTTGTTACCAGATGCAAAAATTTGGAGTATTCATTAGATGTGTAGTTTATAACTTACTTGTAGCGTATTATTAGTTGTTTCTCGTTCCTACAAGCCTTCAAAAGTAAAGGAAAGGGGAGGAAAGGTGAATGATTCTCGTAAACCAAGATCATCCAGTAGTATTGTTGTTAAAATACCACTTGAAGATAGTAATTGAGAGAGATGATGTTTTGTGTTAACCCCTGGAAAAGGTTTTCCATAAATATTTCAGCATCAGAAGATTGTGACTAAAGGCCATAATGGGAAAATTTCAGAAGATGGTGCTTGCAATGGCAATAGAGGGAGGGGAGATGTGTTTTCCCAGACTTGAGAGGAATGTGCTCAGTTACACCAGCTTTGAAGAGCCCAGCTTTCATCCTGGCGTGTAAAACTCAAACCAAAAATGATGGGTTTCTTGCATTTATAGAAAAGCAAGCATTGTTACCTAACAGGCTTGGGATATTGTGGCAGATGAACCGTAGGATTTAGAGATGGAAACCGCTTGTTAAGGATTTAGCCAGTAGGCTAGCTTGCCACATTCTGGGAATGTTTTCATTGCTTGCCAGTTGTTTCTCTCACAAACCTACTTCTAGATAGTGTTTTGTGTGGCTTCATGTATATATTTCTACGGCTCTCGCTTCAGCTAATTTCAGCGTCCTTCAGTCTTGCATTAATTGCTCCCCACCAAACCTTTATGAGATTTAGAAATTATTCTTGGGAGGGGGACTTTTGTTTTGTGGTTTTTTTTTTTTTTTTCCTTAAAACCAGATGGAAATTTTAACTTCAAGATATGCCTTTTAAAATTTTTTTTCCTCCTTTTCCCTAAAGGATAAGCAGATGCTGCAACTTGAATTTGGGTCTTGCAAATCCTGTAGTCCAAACACCTTTTGATCATGTTCTTTCTACAGCTTCTTCATAGTCCTCTAGATTGGAGTCCATTTCCAAAGTATTTTATGCATTCATCATTGGGCAACTACCATACATTTCTCTGCTAGTTTTCCTGATTAAAAGGAAACAAAGAACCTGTTTTCTTGACAGTTTTGTGGCAGTCTGATTATCAGCAGGAAACAAATGCTTTAAAAGACATCTTGTTCTTTTTTTTTTTTTTGTTATTCCTTTGTTTTCTTCCCCTCCAGGAATTTCTTCAGGTTTGGTTTTGTTCTCTAGGGAGTTAATATATTTGACTGCCACATAAGTATGTTTTTTAAGCGCTGTGTTCACTTCAAATACTTGGCAGGGGTTTTTTTCAGCAGTGCAGAAATAGTGTTCAACAGGCCTCTTTAGTTTTATCTCCATAAGGGTTTCATTAGATGGTTTCTTTGACTTCACGGTTATTTTGAAAACATTTTCTTTTTGAGTAAAATAGGATGTGAAAGTCTATATGAATAACGAAACATTCTGTTTTACATGACATATTTTGAGCTATACTCTTTGTATTGAGATAAGGTGAGGGTTTTTTTTTGTTGTTAAGTGGAGGAAATACATTATTTGTGTCATATTTACTTTTATGATACCTTAGTTACCATAAAATCTAATAGGAGCTTTATGTTAGCAGGATCACCTATATTCCAAGCACATTTTAGATAACTGAATATAAGCCTTAGCTTTCACCTTTAGTTCGACTATACTGCTGTCTAGTATTTCATTATTTATTTTTTTGGTGTGGATTGCAGTGTTTCAGGAATAATCACGGTGGAATGGGTAAATAAATACATGTGTTTTGATGATGAAATACTGAAATGAATCTCAGCATTCAGTTAACAAAAAATGCTGAATTGTTACCAGGCAAGTATTAAAAAAATAAATATAAGATTAAACTTACCCTCAGTTTGGCATGGTGCAGGAAGGCTGGGTTGCAGCTTGTGTGGGAGGTTTTGTTAAGACTTTTTGGGAAGGAGAGTTGGACCTGGCCATAAAGTGACCTTCATCTAGCTGCTTGCTGCTCCTTTTCTCTTCTGAAACACGTGCCTCCCATAGTTAACGGTAAGATCTAGCCATCATTTAAGCTATATTTATCTATTCATTTCTGTTCCAGTTTGGAAAACTGAACTGCTTCACAAAGGGTAAAGAAGTACCAGAGCTGTTAGAGGGAAGTGGTGGCGAAGAGAGGTGATCATATCCATGTGGCTCTTGAGGTGGTTTCCTGGGCAATGGGGGAGGGTGCCAGCTGCAGGGTGCAAAGGACTAACTCCCAGCAGTCATCACAGAAGGATGACACTTGTGGCAGGTTGATTTTTAACAGCTCACAGCAGGTGTTTTGGAAGTGGTGTCATTCCCATAGGTTTCCCAAAGGGATTTAGCTGGGACATGGCTGTTGGTTTTTTTGCTTTAATTTTGGCCATTTTATTAAAATGCCATTTACGACCTTTGCACTAAAATAGTTTCTGGAAAATAAAAATTTAATTTCTGTTTAACTTTCAAACTGTCCCAAATATGCAGTTTGTGTAGAGAGCAATGCATATATTTTCCCTATTACAGCAGAGTAGGCAAGCAAACCAGTACAGAGTAACAGTTGCTGAAGCCCTCTGGCATTTCTGGAGGACGTTGTAAGGATAACCAAAAGCTCAGAGGATTGTGGAACCCGGGGTGCCATGATGCACAGTAGTGAAAGCACAGTCTGCCTTAAAAATCCACTTTTTCTGATCCATACTTGTGTGAAATAGAGACGGTATTTAAAGAAAATTACTCAAATTGGTAAATCTTGTTGGGTTCACGTCCTGCAAAGTGATTTTGCTAAGAGTTCTCAAGGGGGTGGGAGAAATAAAATAAATGCTTAGCAAAAGCAAACCCAAAGAAGACCCGCTTCTCAATAAATAAGGATTTTTCACCTTGAATCCCAGCACGTGAGATGGTTTGGATGTAATTGCATAAGGGGGAGGACTTTGTGGCCTGACAACATGTTTTCCAACGAGGCTCTGCTGAGCATTTTCAGAGGTGCATCTCTGGCTGCAGCACCGTTGTTCCCCAGAAACCTCATGTCTCTAACTCAGTTGGCCGAACACAGAGAATCATAAACTGGGATAGAAGTCATAAGACATCATAAAGCAGTAGGAAGATGAATGAGTTTTGTACAGTATATGCGAGCTCAACATATCTGTCAGAATAATATATTGCTCAGGAGGAATAAATGTATGCTCTGTAGCAAGGCGAGATTTTAGTTGAAGTTTCCAGCTCAGATAAGATGGGGAAGCAGTTTCAGAGTTGGAGTCAATATCTCCTTTGGAGAGTGGCAGCTCATGGAAACCTTGCCTTGTAATGTACCCATTTGGTCTTCTAAGACCATCTGTCTTCCCTTGCAGCTCCTGTGAGTGAGATGGAAGTGTGATGGTTCACTCTGTGGTTGGGAAGTGTTTCATCACATCAGAGGCGTGAGGGCTGTGGTCAAACCACAGGGCAGAGTAGAAAGCTGTTGGGTTTGTAGAATTGTAAATGAAATGCCATNTGAAAAAAAATTCCTTTTGGGTTTTTTTTTTTTTTTTTTTTTTTTTTGTCTTTTCATTTAAAATGAGTAGAGATGTTGCTAACTCTCAGTGTCTCAGTGTGAGTGCTGGATGAATATTAACACCAAATGTTTTCTTCATGAAGTTCTTCAGCTACAGCACAGGGTTGTTGGTGAACTTTTGTTTCACTTTTCACATAAGAGAATAAAACTGCATCTCTCTAGGCAGCCCCAGGTTTGAACTGGTACATCTGATACACTGTAGAGTGGGACTTTTTTGTTCTAGTGGGGAATTAGGGTTTCTTTAGGGTGAAAAGCATCTTGATAGTTTACAGAGAGGACTTTTCAAACACTTATTTTCCTGGTTCACCAAGGTCCAACATGCGCTCTGACAAGCGCTACTCATACATCACTCCCTCTCTTTAATGCAACTTAATATAACACCACTACATTCTATAATTTGCTTACTTAATGTATCAGAAGGTATTAATTCCATTTGCACCAAGACAGCTACCTCCAACAGTGGAGAGCCACTTTTTACGGAGATCATTGGCTTGTACCACCTACCCAGGAAAGTAGGAAATAATAAAGAAGGGAGAAACATGAAGGAAAGCTATACCAGAATGAAAGGGGAGATAAAGACAGGCAGAGAAGATAAAAATGTTGCCATTAAAAGATATTTTTCTAAGCCTTTGTGCAGATACTTTGCAAACCATGGAACCACCCTGGTAGTTCCTTATCTCTTGTCATCAAGTAGAGCTGGCCAAAACTTCCTTTTCTGTGGGAAAGTTTTCTTGACAGGGTTATCTGGGCTTTTGTGTGTGTGCATTGCAAGGGAATGGCATGCAGATGACATTTTCTTCTGGGACAGTTTTAAAAGACTTTTTCAGGTACAATTCACACTTGCAAAGTGAAGATTTCAGTTGTATGTTTTACTTAGGACTTAATTACAAAATTCCTTCTCTAGATTACTTAGAATCAACTTATCTGGGTTTACCATTTATTACCATCAGATTTAAATGGAAATATGAGTGTTGGTTTTTTTTTAATGTATTTAAATAAGAATCTTTTTTTAAAAGTAGCGCTGCTTCCAAAGTTCGTTTCTTCATGGTAACAATCCTGACTATTTTCTCCTGCTCTTCACGTCTTTGTGTTTACTGTGGCCTTTATATTGGTCTGTGATTTGTGTCTTCTTGCATTTTGGGTTTTTTTAATTATTTGAATTTTTAAATATTAAACTCTTGCTCTGTAAATTTGGCTAGTATGGGCTACATTAGTAATATTAATAGTAGCTTTTTAGCTAATTAGTAATATTAGGAATTATTAGTAGCTACATTAGTAATATTAATAGTAGCTAATTAATAGTCAGGTATGAGAAAATGAGCATGAGAACTTCTCCTTTCTATTCCTTATGAAAAATGAAGAAGGGCAAATACACAAATACGTGCAGCGAGCTACAAAAAAACTACTGTTATTTGCTTTGCTTTGGTACCAGACACCAAAAAACAAAGGCTCAAACCTCGATGGAATTGCTGGTTGTTCAGCAACAAAGTGTCAACAACCACANACAAAGGACCACCCCCCCCTCCCCCCCCCCCCAAAACACTTGTAAGAAACAGCCTTATAAATTTAGGCCAGGAGCTGACTAAAGAGTTGATAACCATGATGTGCTCTGGTTGCTTGCCTGGCTTTCTGGTTTTGCAGTGATGAGGGAATAATACTGAGTGATGCAGAGCATTGCTTTTTCTTCTGAAGGTTTAAGTCACCTCTTTGAGGAGTGCCAGAACACATCACAGCTAACATGGCAGCTGTGGGCTCTACCTTGAGCCTGCCTCTATGGACCTCTCTGGTGGCTGACCTGGGTCTTGGGATTTTGGTTTCTCTGTGGACTGTAAATTTAGAGGTACAGAGTGAGTGCATATGCAGCACTGCTCTGAAGAGTGAAGTTGCATAAATCCCACTGGATGGCTTTCACCTGGAAGCTGATTTAGTCTGAAACTGCTTTTCATAAAGCAAGGCACAAGACAATACATGTCTCTTTCTGAAAAGCTGATAATTTCGATGTGTAATCAAAGTTAAAGAGGCATCATCACTAGTTTTGGGGATGAATATGCTCAGCAAGCTGTTGGGGAATGACAAGGCTTTTATGAGACTTCTCATTACTTGACATAATCCTTACATGAGTGGAAATTTTTGGTTTACAACAGCAATTGTTGTTTCTTGTGACTTTTAACTTCAATATGTCTAAAACTGAAGAGCAAGGACAGGGGAAATAAAAGTGGTTATGGTCTGACAGCTCATGCCCTACATCCAGTGTGTGCTTGCCTTTATAAGGCAGCCTGTGCATTTAATGCAGGCTCAGGAGAACTTCAGATGTCAGAAATGAGCAGGGCAACCCCCTGTGCCAATACAGAATGGGAGATGAAGGGATTGAGAACAGCACTGAGGAGAAGGCCTTTGGGGTGTATTGGTGGCTGAAAAGCTGGACATGTGTCTGGGGTTGGGATGGAGCAGAGCCAACTCTGTTCAGTGATGGTGGTTCTTGCTTACACTTGTTGCCATGGCAAGCTGGGTCAGCTGCCATATTTGTTTAACCCATGGAGGGGTTGCAGCTGTGGGGAGGAGTGGACAGGTCAGGTGACAGGTCTTTTTGCGGGGAGGAAGGGCCATCTGTCAGTCTGGTTTTGGTAACTTCGGCTGAAACCATGACAATGACTCAAACTGACTAATAGGGTGTTCCATCTGTCTGTACTGATCAGTTTAAAAGCTAAGGAATAAAAATGGTCAGGTTCAAGGGTTCAGCTTCAGTGTCTCTCCTTCTTTGATGCCTGATGCCTGAGGAAGACCCTGCCTGTCAGTTTGTTTACCTTCAATTCTTGTCAGAGTGTTTGGGAATCTAGTTCCCATTCTCACTGAAACCAGTCCAGAGCTTTCCCAGGGCCTGCCAGTGGCACCTTGCTGGGAGCTTGATACGGTTTTGTGTATGCTTTATCTATTTCATTATTTTTTTTCAATTTTTTGTTTTAATATTTCATTACAGTAGTTTACTTCTTTCTAAACTCATAACTCTCTTCACCTCTTCATCCTCTCCTTGGAGCAAGATGTGGGGGAAGAGCATCTGTTGTCATTGGCCAACTTGCCCTGAGCCAACAATGTGCACTTGCAGCCTAGAAAGCCAACCACATCCCAGGCTGAGCCAAAAGCAGCACGGACAGCAGGTCAAAGGAGGTAATTCTGCCCCTCTATCCTTAAAAGACCCTACCTGGAGTACTGTGTCCAGCCCTCAGCAAAGGAAAGATGTGAACCTGTTGGAGCAGGTCCAAAGAAGGGGCACAAAGATGATCAGAGAGAGGGAGCACCTCTCTGGTGAGGGCAGGCTGAGGAGTTGGGCTTGTTCAGCCTGGAGAAGAGAAAACTCTGGGGAGACCTTATTGTGGCCTTTCAGTAGTTAAAGGGGGCTTATAAGAAATCCCCAGGCTTTTTAGCAGGGCCTGTTGCAATAGGACAAGGGGTGTAATGGTTTAAAACTAAAAGAGGGTAGATTCAAACTAGATACAAGGAAGCCTTTTTTCCCAATGAGAGTGGTGAAACACTGGCACAGGTTGCCCGGAGAGGTGGTAAATATCCCATCCCTGGAAACATTCAAGGTCAGGTTGGACCAGGTTCTGAGCAACCTGATTTATATA
>VXBJ01004861.1:71718-108129 GCA_013400055.1 Nycticryphes semicollaris | reverse complement strand
TGGACTGGGCAGCTCTTCCCCCACCCCATTCTGGTGTTGCTTCCCTTGTGCTGGTAGATGGCAGCAGTATTGCCCTATTTATTGGTGTAATGGGACACAGTTCTCTGGTTCTCTCCATTAGGCAGGTCTTCTCCTGATGATCGTACTGCTCTTTCTCTGCTACTCTGCTAATTTGAACCTTTGCTTAAATTTAAACAGCCTGGCCTCGTTTACAGAAATTGGGAACTGCTCAGTGGCAGAGGGGGAGTGTGGACACAGGCATGAACCCCTTTTTTTTTCCCCTCAAGCATGCTGCTTGGGTGACTTGTGGTCACCAAGAAATAGGCTTGGTATGTTGTGCTTCTCCAAGCTTCTGAGTTCTGAATGTTTAAAAAGAATCCTGTTTTTTTTTTTGGAGTAGGATGAGATTCAGATTGCAGTATACCCTTTGGAGCTGAAGTGGTAGCATCCCTTAAGTACAGTATGTTGGTAAAAGGAATATCCTGATGGCTTCTATATTTGAGCACATTAATCACTGAACAATGTTCTTCACATTTCTAATGATAAATCTAATTGCAAGGTTGATAGCTTGTCATTTTTTTCCTGCTTATTTCTGTGGTGCTGTTCAAAATTCATTAAGGTTTGTTATTCTGGTAGAGTTTAAAATGGCTGCTAGCTATTTCGAGACCTGTAGCTTCTGTGATTTACTTGGATGATTTGGGATGGTCAAGAATGACTTGGCAAGGAGAGTATTTAGAAGTGCTGATTTGTTTTTTTTGTGTCAACATCCGAACCTGAGCAATAACCTTTTGGGTAACATCTCTTGATGCTTTGTTGGTGAACTCCAGGCCCTGTCTGGAGGAGAACTGGTGTTGGGGCAGTCGCATGCGAGATAGCAGGTGTGATCAAACACTTGGAGCTTGGCTTGGGAGCAGGGGGGGAAGGAGGCAGATTTTAAACCATGTTTTATCCTCCACACCAGTGAGTGCTGTGACTAGCTGTGTTCTGGCCCCCATGCTGTCATCCCCCTGCCTCTGACCTGTTTCTGAAGGTCTTGACTCATGTTGGTGATGTGTTCAGGGGCTGTGAGTGTTATTTATCAGAAGGTTGGTGTTTGATAGGTTTAATTGCAGTGACACTTTCAAAACTAATTCTCTCATACTCCCAACAGTTTGGTGGTTGTGCAGCCAAGCAGCCACTGGTGAGCAACTCCTCTGCTTTGTTTTTGTTATACTCAGGGTGTAGGCAGCACCTAGATTTCTCTAAATCTCTGAGTCTTCTTCCTTGTTTACCTGCACAATGTGCTCATTCTCCACAGCTCAGTTGACATAACCCATAGGTTTGGGAGGTTACTCTGAGTTTTAGTGCCTGGTCACACCAATAAGGGCACGTTACCTTGGTGTTGCTGTCAGTTCTGGTCATTACCTTGCAACTACTTGTTACTTCTGCTATGCTGCATTCTTCCACTGCCTTCCCTGCCTGCTTCTTGGACTTCCCCAGACCCCCAGGTAGTGACCTATTAGTTGCATGTCTCTTGTTTAACAAGTGGTTCCTCTCCTTCTCACAGTGGGACTTTAACCTTTGCTAACTTGCACGCAGAAGAAACTGGGCCCTTGCGGGTTTGGTGCTAAGTGGCACTCAATTGAGTAAAACTGCCAGCTTTCCCTACAGGGGCATTGCATGGGAAGGAAAAGTAAAAGGCTCTCCTGAGGTTGCATCCCCAATGTGAAGTTCTACCTTGGCCACTTGTGCCAGCAGCCCTTTAGGTACCGCAGGAGCTGGTACAGTGGTGAGGGTGCCTGCTCTCCATCCTTCCCAGCCCCCTCTGCTCATCAACCACCGTGTGATGTCCCCCATCATCATCATCATCATGTTGTCTGCCCTGCTCCGCCCCAGCAGAACAGCCCCCATCCAGCTTTGGGGCATAACCTTCACGGTGCGAGACACTTGCAGTCTTTCGGATGTGGTAGCGCGAAGCCCACAGCCTGCACGGGGAATACCTTGTACAAATATTTTCCTTGAATGAAGCCGTGTTTACAGACTGATAAGAAATACTAGAATCCTAGGGACCTTCAAAACAGAAGGTTGTGGGGATTCTTGGGTTTGCTTTGCTTTTTTGCACTATTTGTTTTACTTTCTAAAGTCTATATTAGAAGCAGCTGCTGTTTTCTCTCTGGAATTTTTTTAAAATAAATTTTCAGTGATGGAAAACTTGTTACATCCAGTGAATATATCTTTATTTAAAAAAGAAACAGTTTAAAGTGTATTAAATTGATGAAATGGAGCTTTTCTTTAGTGTGAAACTCTGATGCCAGTACCTTGCCTTACAAAACCCTTCAAATGACAGGGCTGTGCGTAGCTTATGGATTAAGTAACTTTGTGTACCTTTTCCTGTGGCTTCCAGCTGAAGGGAGCAAGTGCAAGAGCAAGAGGGCACATTCTTTTGTTGTTGATAGCATTCCGCCTTAACGAGAAGGAATTTCTTGCCTATTGTTTATGAAGTGGAAAGAGATCACAAGTTGTATAATCTCTCTCTATAGCATTGGACTTATTTTTATTTTTTTTAACCTTGCCTTTGCCATTCGGTCGATCTGCAGCAGGTGCAGGGAGTGGGTGCTGCAATACATGGCACCTGTATTTTTATTATATATTGGTGTGAGATGGAGGGGGGGAGAGTGTTGGGGTGGAAAGGGAGGAAGGCAAAGGAGGACACACACACACACACAGACTACATCCCCCACCTCCAAGTAAGGAAGCAGCAGAGCTGAATACGATTTGGTTTGGTTTCTGTCTCTCTGGAGCTTTGCTCGGCAACCAAACCCGAGCTCCAGGTGCAGTATTCCCTCATCGGCCTGTGAGCATAGAAACAGCGCGTCCCTCCTCTTCTTCCTCCCCTGCCAAGAGTTTCTGGGTGGTGAATGTCAGTAGCTGGAGTTATTTTTAAAGGCAAGAGGTGAGGCTTGTCGTGCAAAGCTTAGGAAGAGGGCGTTTGTTTGCTGAGCAGAGCTGACATCAAAGCGGAGACTGCTGCCTACTGGCTCGTCACTGCCTTATGCCAGGTAATCTTTAACGTACCCCTCAGTCACCGAGATCGCAACCCAGCCTGCCCCTCTGCATGAGAAACGACCTGCGTTTATGATCCAGAAGATTGCTTTTTCAGGATTATTTCCGTGAGCTGGACTTTGACATTTAAAGGCTCGCGCTAATCATCTTGCAAAACCTGCTTAGTGCTTTTAACTGAGCAACTGCTTTCTACTTCTCTCCACAGGATAATATAAATGTTTTTCTGAAAGCGTGCGAAAATATTGGACTGAAAGAAGCTCAGCTTTTTCACCCAGGAGATCTTCAGGATTTGTCCAATCGAGTTACAGTCAAGTGAGTTTTGTGGTTCTGTTTTTTCCCTTTCCTTCTCCCTCTAAGCTGTTTCGCAGTTTGGATTTTTTGGTGGTTTTTTTTTTTTTTCTTTTGTAAATGTTTGACTATGGAAAATTCTTCTTTTAATCCGGTGTGAGCAGTTCTGAATACTGTGGTAAGGGTTTATGCATTGTTAAGGCTTGTAGATAAGATTGCACATATTTAATTTGAAAAATGAGGTGGTGTTATGCCTTACAAGCAACCTAATTGTTAATGAATATTTACAGCATTTAATATATGAGAGGGAAGCTTTTCAATTTATTGTAGACTTGGAGCAAAATTACCTTTTAAATGATATTGAAAGCATTGCTTCCCTGTATGTTTTCAGAGGACCAAAGTAAAATCTGAAAGGCTAGGATGGTACTGTTGAGACTGACTTGAATGGCTCTGAGGCTTGGGTACGGTGCTACCTAAGGGACCGTTGGTCTTGCCACTCCGAGCATTAATCAGGTGTTTGTCACCGAATGTCACATTTTCTGTCAAGGAGTGTGTGTGAGTAGAAACCAAGTACTGAATTTGCACAAAAGGCAATTGTCATGCTTACAGAGAAAAGAGATTTCCTGTGAAACAGCAGTGGTTTGGCTCTGAAATATAATTGGAGGACTCCCAAATTTCAGGACCGCTGTGTCTCTGGATACCAGTTTTATTTCTAGTTTCTGAGAGATCCAGGTGGAGTGTTTATAAAGTGTCTAAGTGTCTACATAGACAGTTAACAGGTGTTTTAAGATGAACATGCTGTGGAAAATATAATTTTGGGGCATCTTGCTTTGTTACAGTGTTAGCTGTTTTTATTGTGTTTGTACAAAGGGTGTATTTATTGTTAAGTCTCAAAAAAACAAAACAAAACAAAAGAGAGAAGCTTTGAGTTTTGCTGGAAACCTGTCAGGTTAAACGTTAAGAATTGATTTCTGTCTTATATTACCAGTTTTATCGAAGACGAATAGGCAGTAANGGAATATTGTGAAATAACACATAACTGCTTTAATTAGAAAGAAATCTCTTGTAGGTGGATCAGGTGGTAGCGTGTTGACATACTCTCTGCCTGGTTTCAGAATGAAAGTTCGTACCGGTCTGAGGTCTGATACTTGAGATGGCAACGCATTTTCCAATCTTTGACTCATACCCGAAACGTAATTTCTCACTAATGTGGTGTTTAGGAACTTGGCGCCTTTCCAGGACGCCCATATTCTCCCTGTTTGTTCCTACGTCATGCCAAAAGCTGGAGGGTTGGTAATCTCTGCCATGCTTTAATTATCCGCAAAACCCTTGCTAAATTTATATTTGGTGGCGGTTTGTTGGAAGGGTATTGCTGGGAAGGGCTGGAGGTGGGCAGGAGCTGGTCTTCAGCAGCGTCAATAGCGATGAGCTGAAACCTCGGGGAGGTCGAGTTAGCAAACTGTTGTGCAAGGTATGTTGTCCAACTCGTCCCTGCATTACCACGGCACCCAAGTGAGGTCAGCCATGAAATGCATCCACTGGGTCTGTAAAACCGGGGTTTTTTGGGATCCTTCCAGCTCTGCCGGTTCCCTTCCCAGCTCCGGGAGCAGTAAGTAAGGCTGGAATTCAAAGTCATCATAAGACAACGGGGTTTTTACATCATACCTACTCGGCGGTGGATTAATTAGTGTTTTTCAAAAACCAAGATTTAACTGTTCAGCACTTCTTATAAACAGCAAAGCAAGGGGTCTGGGTTAAGAATCAAAAGAGCTGCAGCAGTATAGCCATGCTCTTTTCATTTGTTTCAGTGTAAGTTTGATTTTCCACACATTACATATCATATGGTGGTCCCACAGTGTGTGTAAAACGCTTATAGAGTAACTCAAAAATTCTGTATCTGAGCAGACTATAAAGCGGTTACCTAATTATGCTAGCACATTTTGATGCATGTAGGAGTTTGAGGAGGGACAGGAGGAAAGTTCTGTTTCAAGAAATGAAGGAAATAAGTTATGTGACAATAACTTTCTCCATTGAAAAGTTAGTTACGTGTCACTTGATTATCCAGAGAAAACTTGGTCTTTGGAGGGTTCCCAGAGAGAGTCATATGTATGTCAGGAGAGAAATGCTGTCTAATCAGAAACTTAGTAACTAAAAAATAGATCAGATAGTTATTCAGAAGAAATAAGGCATTTCATATATTCAGGCTGTAATATAATTTTCTTCAAAACTTGTAGGATGCCAGGCCTCAGGAAAGAGATATTATTTCATGTCTTGTTTTTGCATTGTCCTCTGTTAACCTTGGACTCGGCATTAGAAGCAAATCATTTCTTGTCACAAAGAGGGGAAAACTTTTTTTATATGCTGATTTTTGTAAAAGATTGCATTTCAGTTTTGGCTTTGACATTCTTAAGCAAATTCATTTTGCTGTTGTCACCTGAGGCTAATTGCCCACGTTTTAAACCAGCTGCGATAGGTTGCACAGCATAATGTTAATGTGTGCCTGAAGCAGCGTGTATTTTGACACCTCGGCACTCATGCTGTGTTCTGCTGTTGCACCACCCTTAGCATGTGCTTTTTATCTACCCAAAATAGATTAAATAAACTGTTGCTTAAACAGTCAGCTTTTGGGGCTGGGGTGGCTGAGAACGGTGTGCTGCTAGGACATGCTGACGTAGTGCCAGGCATCAGAAAATGCCTTATTTCCCTTGTATGTGGAAAATGGAGAGGAGGAAGGTACCATTAAAAAGGTGGGTCCAGTCCTTTTGCTAAGGAGGTCATGAGAATTGTCATTTTGTCAGATCAAAACCAGTCTCTGACACTGGCTGGGAGGTTGTGTCTTTGTCCCTGCCATGCCTGGTTTTCTGTAGGCTTGTCTAATTGCTCTGATGTCTGTGGTGCTGGGCAGGTCCTGCTGCAGGAGCACCACCCCACCCCTCTGAGGATGATATGCTCTGTGAGGAGGTGTTCCCCCTGTTCCTCCTGTCCTTACTGCCTGGCAGTTGTGTGTGGTATCACCTCCTTCTTGCTGTGTGGGAAGTCATACTCCTGCAGGCTGTTGGCATCTCAAACCACTGTCCTGTTCTACCTGGGCAGACTCCCTTCCCAGAAGGAGAAGTTATATTCTCATTGTACCTCACTTCTGAATGTACTTGCTGCCTTTCAGTGTACCTTTGCTGATCACGTTCTGTCTTTCTATCTCATAAACAATCATGTCAAGCCATTAAGGAATACCAAACTCTTTATTTGTACATGGTGGAATCACAGAATTGTCAGAGTTGGAAGGGATCTCTAGAGGTCATCTAGTCCAACTCCCCTGCTAACGCAGGATTGCCTAGAACACATTTCTTAGGACTGCATCCAGGTGGGTCTTGAAGGTCTCCAGAGAAGGGGACTCCACAACCTCCCAGGGCAGCATTTTCCAGTGCTCCTTCACCCTCACTGTAAAGAAGTTTTTCCTCATATTTGAATGTTCTTGTGTCACCTGAGTGAAGGTAAAGACCCTGTGTTGCTCACGGCTTAACAGGGAAATAATCTTCCTATCTGGTAAGGAGGTTGCAACTTTCACTTGTATTTTGTTTTCTCTGGCAACTGAGATGATGCACAGGCATAATGTGAAACGCTCCTCTGTAATTACTACTAGTATCTGGGACAGGAGAGGCAAGAATCCTCTTAAATATCCAGACTCTCAGTTCCAAGTGATTATGTGATTATCCTTTTTGCAAAGAAAAAGCTCCTTAAAATTTTATTGTTTAGAAGTTTCTGTGAAAAGGGCTGGTTAAAATTACTGGTTGCTGTTCAGAGCCTTGCAAACTTTATGCTTTGCCAGATCAGCGATGAGCTTAGTAATTGGGTGATGTGGAAAAATATACTGGCATGGATGGTTTCTTTTCTGCCAAAGAAAATGAAAGTGTGGATTAATGTCTGAGATTTATAGTTCAGTCTTTCTGTAAATCTGCAGAAATTATTGTTCAATGGTACAGTGCAGTGATGTGTCATGTGTTCCAATAAAGATTATCCAGATGGATTTATTCCTCACATACCATGTCCAGCAGTCATGTGCTTATCTTCTTGTTTTGTGGCTAGTTATTTGTATAAATGCATACGTGTCCCTCTTCAGTTCTTTCAGTGTATTTGATTTTGTTAGCCTGGGGTCTTACTATTTTTAATCAGAGGAGTTGTTATTTTAAAGCCCTGCAGCCTGGTGGTTTAGGGTTTTTGTTTGGGTTGTTTTAATACTTCATTTGATTCTTTTTTAGTTGTATCAAAGTAAGAATGTAATAGGAGCTTAGTGACTCTTAGTTGTCAGCATGATTACTATTTAAAAATGTTAAGTGCTTCCTTGCCCAGCTCTTTACAGGCGACACACCCAGTTGTTCCCAGCTGTGGAAGGGTTCTTGGTAAAATCATGCCATGGAGTTAAAAGTGAGAGTTTGCTTAGGCAGATACCAAACTTCTATTCTGATGGAATGCGTTATCCCAGTTAGCAGTTTTAAAGTTTTAAATTAGCCTGAACAATCAGATGGATGGCATAATTAAAATTTGTCTTGTCTTTCAAGAAAATTATTTCTTCCGTCTGAAAAAAGTTCTAATTCTGTAAACTGAGGTATCGGCTTAAAGAATCTCATTAAATAGTACTGCTAAATCCAAGCAATAGTGGTTTTATAGGTGAAAATACTAAACTTTACAAAACATGATGAAACAATTCACCGCCTTAGTACTAAATAGCATACTAAAAAAATAGCATACTAAATAGCATGCTAAAAAAACCCACTTTTTTTTTTAAGTTACCACCATCCCTGAGTCTTGATGTTGACATTTTACTATACGAATTTAATTCTTCAATAATATATCAAATAAAAAATATTTGGCTTCTATTAATTACTGCAATGTTATATTTAGAGTGGGTCTTGAATGAAACTCAGAAATGGTCTCCAAAGATAGCTAGAAATATCTCAGCACCTTGCAGAACTTGGTATTTGGATAAGGCTTTCAACTTCTTGCTGCTCTGTACTTCCTCACACGTTCGTTATCAATCCTGTATGCTAAAAGATGTGTACATCGTATAAAGCAAACAGAAAATCCTGTCAAAGAAGTCTTGCTGAAGTGGGATTAAGTGTGTGCATGAGATGAAATAACAGAGCTCTGACTCTGTTCCTGACATCTTTTGGATCGTTTTAACTTGCTGTGTCTTCTACACAATTATTTTTCATTACTTTCTAGAGCAAAAAGCGACTCTGGAAAAATTTGGATGCCGTGCTTTCTGTAGTGTATGTAACTGTTACCTGTCATGTTCATCCTCGTGTTTGTACATTTCAGAAGCCGAGTTCTTGAGAGAGGCTCTCTATTTCAGTTCAGAAATAACACTTTCTGAATTCAAAATACCACAATTTTTGTTTTTTTCAGAGATTAGATGCTTTTAAAATAAAGCCTGGGAAAATTAAATAGTTGCTAAGTGATGCGTTTTTAAGTATATATTCTGCATCTCTTTGTCCATTTGGAGCAGGATGCATTTCATGGGATTTTCTTCTGATTAAATACCCATGATACCAATATAAACTGTTTTCAAGCATGCCTGGAGAATCACTGCCTGCCATATCACAACTATTGTCCTATACTAAGCAACTATCCCAAAAAGGAAGCCTTTTAATACCAAGCTAAGCCAAACACAATGCATCCTATGGTACCTACCCTCTTTATCCCATAACTTAGTTTTCAGTAACGCCAGTGCTTCCTTTCAGTGATGAAGTTGCTTCATTTGTCTTTTTGGGTGCAACTACTAAATGAGCAGATATAATAGGGTTCCTAAAAATAGCAGCAAAACCTGTAGATTTTAGTTTCTAATTAGAAAAGAGTTAGAGGTTTTTGGTAGGTTTGTTTTTTTCTACATGATAGTTTCTCACGACTTTTCATATTCTTCCTGTCTAGTCCTGGGGAATATGCTGGGTTTCCTGATTCCACTTGTATTTCCTGCAGGGTGCTTGCTTCTGCAGGGTCAGCAAAGTGAAATGTCTATTCTATGGGATGTATACTACCACTGCCAAATAGATCACTGAAGAAAGCAATCTGCATAGAAAACAGTGAGAAGGTGGTCTTTTTGAGTGGAGGATTGTTGTCAGTGCTTTTAGAAATCTGGGGTTTGGAGAGCTTTAATTGTGAAAGCAGTACCAGCTCTCAATCCTAGGAGGAATTTTTTAGGGTTGCTTTGCCAGTAACACTCAGATCTTTGAACTCTCTGGCAAGGGGCTTACCTGGAAGCTTGAGGTGTAATGATGAGATACTCTTTTGGGACTTGAAACCTATTTTGTGCCTTGGGAAGAGCTGCCAGATTTTGCTCAAATGAGGCAGAGTTGAGCGAGTGACAAATTGCCTACAAATTGGCTCACGCTGTCAGAGAGAGGGAGACAGTGCGTGATGAGGTAGCTCAGAGCTGGTGTTTCTTCTTGATAACACTGAATTCACACTCGGGTCTTCCTCCATATCTAACATATTTGCAGAGTTATTATATCAGCTTGAAAAATATTTTTTCAAATATTTCATTTTTCTAACAAGAGGGCATGATGGAGCTGAACCTGAATTTGCTGTACTGATTTTTTTTTTTCCCAAGAAACACACATTTAAATGAGTTGAAAACCCTAGTTATTTTTTTTTTTTTTAAGTCAAATTAGGGGGGAAAAAAAAAAGAACAAAACACAACATGGAACCACCCTTTCCTGCTTTTTTATTTTGTGTAGAATAGAAGGTTTGGGCTGGATGAAAGCCAAGTGCTTCAGTGCAAGAACTATGATAGTAGCTAGCCCAAAACTTATACCTGTGTAATATCTCTAGCTTATACTTGTGTGACTAAAGTCAATCACCCTAAAGGCTGGGACATGAAGGTTTAAGACGCTGTCTTTGAATTCAAGTTGAGATGAAAGGGATATAAGAGTGCGTTTTGTGGGTCTTGAAAGCTGAAATGCAAACCATTTAACCAAAATTTAATTAGAACAATGAATGCTGCTTTTTATTCTTTTCCTTATGTCCAAGGAAATAACATTTCTTCCACATGTGGTTGCAATAGGCTTTTATTGTGGTAACTGAGTTTCCTAGTGACACTTCCCTTGAAATGGAAAAGCGCAGCAACCTCGCTTCGGAATGACTCTAGAAATGTTCCTATGACTTTGTAAGTCTGGAAATTCTCTCTTGGCTATGGATGTTTTCACAGAAATGGGTAGTATTTACAGCAATTAATCTTCCGGGGCATAGTCATATTCTAAACGTTGAATTGCTGTATTTATTTTGTTTATGATATAACTAATTTCAAGATCATTAATTTCACACATTTAATTTTTTAATATTGATGACAGAGGTAAAGAAAATAAAAATAAAATGTATTTTATCAGCCTTGTGAAACTGTTATGCTTAGTGTAAAATATTCACATCTGTGTCATCAATTCGCGTAAGCTTTAAATCATTCTAGTAAAAACGTTGTAGGCAATAAAATAAGTTCCAGACTTTGGACCACACCTGCTCCAACTCTTCAGTGTAAAGTGTATAAAGGTGTTGGGTGTGGTGCTATTTAATCTTTCTATGAAGTTTCTGATCATTAAGCGATTGTTCTTTTTTTTTTTTTTTTTTTTTTTTTTTCCTGGTAAGTAATTTAACAGTTAATAACTTAGCTTCCTTTATGGCATTATACTCTTGATAGTGTTTGTTTTACTGTTTATCGATATTTGTGAAGACAGTTTTGCTGTGGGAATGAAAAACTCTTGGATTTGTATACCTGTGCCTATAGGTGTAGAAGAAGAGTCTGAACAAACCCATTATTACTAAATGCCTTTACAAAGTTTTTCAATGCTCTTTTGCTTTGGATTAAGAGAAGCGTCTCTAACCTTTTAGGATTCCCGTGGGAATCCATCTAAACTTTAGATGCCTGTACCCATTTTAAGCATGTGCATCAGTCCCCTACCATGCTAGGAGTAAATGCAATTTATAAAATAATGCAGTAGAGAGATGGAAACAATTTGAGTTAACAAAAAAAAAAAAAAAGTAAAGAGAAAACCTGTATGTTTTGGTGGTGGCCTTTTTTCATTAAAAAAAAAAAGTGTCTGAAACTGGAAGTTGTAGGACTTCTAAAAAGAATAAGCTTGTCTTACCCTCATGTCAGTTATACAGAATATGTATGCAAGTTCCCAATCTTACTGTTTTTAATTTTCTTTTACAGTGAAAGAGCTGAAACTAAATTTAGCGACTCTGTAGACAGACAATTCAATAGGAAGAGCGCCTATAATTAAATACTGGAGGAAGCCGCCTTCTTGAAGTTTTACACAAATACAGCAGTTTGTTAACCATACTCTGTAAGTAGGGAAAGTTAACGCTGAACAGTGTATTGACACTTCTGGATCCTACTTCCTGCAAAACCCTAATTTTGGCCATTTTTATTCCTGAGCTGTGATTGATGCTATTGTTACACTGCTTTGAGAGATTTCAACTCCAATTGTTCTTACTGCTTAATTGGAGAACTCACAGTATCGTTCGAAATAGCATTAGCAGATTTTCTGCTGTGAGCACTACAGAATGCAATTGGTAATGCAATAAAAAATTCAAATATTTTTATAAAGCACATGTCAAGAGGGTTGTGGGGCTGTTTTCATCTTGTCACTGAAACCAGTTAAATGAAATCATGTCTCACCATGTGGTTAGAAGGCAAGATGGGGTAGGGGAGAGGGAGAAATGAAGAGTGCTAGGTAGCAGCCAAGCTTAACCACACAAAGGCATGATCTTTTCATGTTTCTTTTAAATTATAGACATCTGTTGTCATTAAGAAACAAAAGGAAAAAACAAACCAAAACAAACAACAAAAGAAAACCCAACTGGAGAACTCTTCTCCAGGCTGAAAAAGCTGGACAATCAAGCCCAAGATCTCCAGCCCCGACCATCCTGGTGGCCTCCATACAACGTGCTCCACTTTACCAATGTCTTTCCTGTACTCAGGGGCACCAAACTGTAGACAGCAGCATTATGGATATGGTATTAACAAGTGCTGAGGAAAGGGGAGATGATCAGGTCCATCAGCCTTCTGGCTACACTCCGTTTTATACAGCCCCACATGTTGTTGGATGGCTTTGCTGGGGTCTGCTGCTGGCTGACATTCAGCCCAGTAGGACTGCCAGGCCTGGCTCCCCACCCCACTCTGCCATCACAGGGGTTAGGTCCATCCTGGGGTCAGGACTCGGACTTTGTCCTCGTTGGATGTCATGACGTTCCTGCAGAGCAAGTCCTCCCGGTAGCCCTGCCCTCCAGTGTAAGGACTGCGCCCTACCCGTGCTCCCGTCTGCTCAGGGAAGGGAGTGTGGTATCAGAAACTGACTCAAGGATGAAAAATTTTGTGAGCTGCTGCAGCCAATTGCTGCAACTAGAGTGAGAAGGTTGACTAATGGGGATGATATTTCCTCTTTCCTTTCCCTTCTAGAAAAAAAAGTCCTGCAAATGCAAACATGTAACACACCTTTGAACCCAGTATGTATACAGGTACACATCAACTGACGTGGATTCCAATGTGTTATATGATAAAATGTTTAACTGGGGCGGGGAAAGGGAGGCCAAGTTCAAAATACTGCTTTTGCAAAGGCTATTAAATTGCAGACAGGCACTTGTGCCCTGTGAATAAATCCTGAAATAATGCCTGTCAGATTTATGGGGCAGTAATGTATGCTTTTTTAACTCTGACCTGATGCTTGCAAGATGCTCTCAGCTGTGATCGCTTTCTGGGGTGAGGGGTGTACTGGGTAAAGCACTAGCTAAAAATGCCCAAGTTAACAGAAGGCACAGTATATTTGTATATGGTTTGACTTGAAGGTGTGATGTATTTTCATCATAGATCTGTACAGTTTGGGAATTACTGTACAGTTCCACAAACTATTCCTAGTCTGTCCAAAGTTACTCTACTAGTAAACTTGGCTACCCTAGTAAAGAGCTTTTAATTGTAGTTAATTTTTCAGAAACTGTGTAATGGGGCTAGGAGTTTTGTGAAGGCATCTGTTCAGTGCCAGTCCAAGGGAAAAAAGGAAACAAAACCAACAAGATCAAAAAAAAAAAACCAAACCCCACAAAACATCACCACCACCTCCCACAAAAAAATACCCAGAAAAAAGATCCCAAGCATTGTTAAGTAGTAACTGGAATTTGCCAGTGTTCTAAATGCCGTGTGGAGTTTTGGACTTTGACTGCTGTCCCTCCCCTCACTCTCCCACTTCACTTCCCCAGGTTCCTCCAAAATCAAATCTGTGGAACTGGAATATCTTCATCCTCATGGTGTTTCTCTTGACCAAAAGTAGGAATATCTTCTTCTGCAGGTTTAGTTGAGCCTGTAAGAGACATAGGATGGATGCAGAAAAGAGATGGACAAAGTGTAGCAAGCTCAAACCAAACAAACAAATACACCCCTAGCAGATGTCATGGACAAAGTGGTTCAAGTAGTCGTTGTGTCCCATGTTGTATGAATAATTAATGAACCAAATGAATGGGCAGTAGGCTTTGTCAACGGATGCTGTGGTTGATAAAAGTTTACTTGAGTTTAATGGGTAGTGGAGAAGTTCACTTCACTTAAGGGGAAATCTCTTAAGAGTTATTTAATATGGGGACACCATACCTAGCTTGGTAAGTCCCCAAGGGAGAAGCATCTGCTCTGTTTTTACTCTTCCTTGGGCAACCACTTGGGGTTGCACAAAAGGATGAGATCCTGGGTTAGATAGTGTTTTGATAGGGCCCCATGTGAACGTTCCTGTGTGTAGTTTTGGAAAGGATATATCCAGTGAAATCTGCTTTTAACTTCTGTAGATCTATGATAACCTCCTCCAAGAAGCAAAACTAAGGAAAAAAACAGATGCAAATTTTATGGAAGCAATTAATTTGATTTGCTAAATCAATCTACGATTGATAAGCTTGAGCAAGAGTGTAACATTATGCAGAAATACTGAAAAGATGAATGAAATCATGGTAGGTCTCCTAAGCTAGGCCAGTATGTGATCAGGCTGTGCAATCAGGGGGAAAATACTATCAGTACTTAGAAACTTAACATTTGATGATTTTTCATCAAGCCATTTGAAATTTTAGTAAAAGCTTTGTAAGAAAAATGCATTAGGATGGCTGAAATTTACTTAAAACAAGCTTGCACGTGCATTTGCATATACTATATTCAGCCTCATTACTTAAGACCTATTTTTTGCTCTAAAAAAATCACTTAATTTAAGAGGTTTTGTTACTGATTTTGTCATGGGTAATGTAACTGTAAGATCACACATCAGATGGTTGTGCAGAAGGCACACCCACCCAGACTGAATAAGTGCAGAATAAGATGCATCGGTAATGATACTCCTCTGCTATGCTCATCCTGCAAAACACTTGCTTTCTCTGTGCAGAACATTTTATTCTTTGAAATCTGAGCTCGCTTCTTGTATTGAATGTTGGCTGCTGTTGAGAAATACAAAAGTCACTTAGCACTGGTGATTTACTAATATTTGCCATTTTATTGTGATGTTTGTGTTCCTTCAAGAGGAAAAAAATTCTCTTGTAAAAGGATACTCTTCTTTTTATAAACAGCATTCTGTCTTTCTGAAGCATTTTCCTCTTTAAGCTGTGACCAAATTCCTTGGTTTAGTGCAGTGTTCTCTGATACTGTTTGAATAATTCGTCAATGTATTCAACAAACTAGTTTGGTTATTAAATAACCTATACAGAAATCTCCAGTTACTCAGGTTGTGTAGTCCATCACCAAAATGATGTGACTGCATTTGTAAAATACTTCTGTCTTCTGTTCAGTATTCGTTTTCATTGGTTGGGTAGGGGTTTAAATCCCTGAATCCAGGGAATGACGGCACCAAGCAGCCCGAGTCTGTGTGTCTGAGCTTTGCTTGCTTGGGTACCACAGGAGCAATGAGGGTACAGTAGCTGCCACCAGGCTGCCAACACATGAGGACACATCAGCTCGTCGCCTGGTTTGCCATTATGGCTACAGGAGAATGTGTTGGTTCACACTCTCAGAATAAATGAAGGTATTCCATGCTCACGCTGTGTTAGGTGTCTGCCTACATTGCTTGATAATCTTCTTTTCTGTATAATAGAGTGAGTTTTATCAGGAGAAAAGCTGGAATGAAGGACTGGTACTTCTTGGTTTTCTCAGAAAGTGTATGTACACAGTTGGGCACTGCAATGAAAGGAGTAGAGGAGGGAATTTGGACAAGGTAAAAACCAAGAAGAATCTGAATCCAAAGAGGATTCAAAATCCATTCTCAAACTGAAGCTTAATCTGAGTAGTTGTGAATTCTTCACTGAACTCAAATTTTAACTGAAATAGAGCTGAGAAGAGATAGAGAATCTTAATCTCAAGAATGAATTTGGTACATGAAATAAGTTCACTTAGCAATTGTTTTTTTTTTTTAATCCTTTACTATATATCCTTTTCCAAAGGATGAATTTTATAGTGAAAAAGTGCAATGGCTTGAAAAATTATCTAAATAAAAATACAAACTGAACATAATGATATATGAGGAGAATAAAAGACAAAAGCTTGGTTCCTTCAAGCAGCTCAAGTACGAGGAACAAGCGAAAATGCTTATGTAGAAGTAGGTAAAAAAAATCAGTGAATGCCTCTTCCCGGGTAGCCTAGTCTGCGAGGAGGAAAGGAGTTCAACTGGATCAGGCAGTACGCACCTTCCCTTGGTTTTACTTGATCAGGGGTAGATCTGCGTGATAAGATGTGCTGGGTTGGCTTAACACCCTAAGTCATGGCAACAGCAGCTTCTTCTGTTAATACTGCAAGGACTGACCCAGAGCTGTGTCCCACCTCAGTGTGTCTGGAGTGTGTGTTGTCAACACCCATGACTCTCCTGCTGGAGCAACACCACATCACAGCTTTGTCCTTTACCCATCTTTTCCACAAGAGATTTAGTGTTTCTGTATCGTGCTGCCTGATGTAGCCACCTAACCTGAGCTCTGCCTAAATTCCTGTGTTCCTCTACAGAACTTGTTAGAGGAGAACATAGCAAAGACAAAAGAAATTGCAGCAGATTTTGATTCAAAGCTAACATGGAAGAATCAATCTGTTACTTATTTTGTTAACTGTCACACAGAAATGGATCTCAGCTGGTCAGTAGTACATGAAAAGCATTGCAAGTTATTGTCAGCATCTCCAAAATGCTTTTTCTCATTTTCAAGAAGCCTTTTTCATATGGCAGAATGGTTTGCATTTCCATACCTGCATGGGTTTTTTCTGTATTGGCTTAATTCCAGTTAAGGGGAGGTGGGGAAGCAGCGAACACTGGAAATTTCTTCTTGGCTCCTATTGCCCAGGAATGTGTGTGGTTTCCCTCATGTAAAAATGGCATATTGCTGTCTGATCAGTCAGAAGAGAGAAGCTTGCTTTTGTCTCCCAGGGAAGGTACCTTTTTGATGGACGTGCACCAAAGGCATGCGTACTTTACTTAGAGAAGGAGCTTTTGTTTGCAGAATTTTTGTCAGGAAAACAAATTTGTTCAAGCTCCTAGAAACTGTTTGGTCAAGCTTAATTGCATGTAGGTTTTGGCATACAGTGTTTAATGGAACATGTGCCTGGTATTTGTGCATCTGTAGTCGCAGGAAAGACTAGGCCGAAATAAGGAGCAGTGAAAATGGTAGAAGAAAACCGCTTGAGAGTGGGTTTTCTGCCTTCACCCATGAGAGAGTACTTCAGCTAATTACTTCTGGTTACTTCAGCTCTTGGTACTGTGGCTTCCTTGGTAATGCTGTATGTTTAGAGGACTCCCTTCAGTTTCAAAATGGGTGTATTAAGATTAATTTTTACCTGTAAAGTATTCTAGAATCTGCTGTTACTGTAAATGAGAAGGTGGAGTAGCATCTTCTCAGGTTTTAGTTCTTGGCTGTAGGTGGTCTGTGCCACTGCTGCCATCATTCAGATAGCCTTCTGATAGCACTCCAGCTAATTTGGGATACCCAGTGAAGATGCTTTCTCGCTGTTTTCATTCTCCATTGCTCAGACATCTCTGCCAGGCAACTCTCAAAACAAACAGCAACAGAGGGTCAGCCTCAAAGAGTGCGCACTTTGAAGCAGAGGGCAGGTGACAGTTATTAAAGGTTAGTCTTTAATGGTATTGCGAAAGGTAGCTGTAGAGGTTTCCATGTATTTGTCTATTAAAGTGTGTAATGCCTTGGTCCTCACATATAAATTTAAAAAAGAAAAAAAAGCGGGTAATTATTAGAAAAAATTACCTTAGACTTTCCTTGGCGGTGGAGGATATAGCAGCAATTAGTTTATAGTTAGGATTTGAAAGCATGTGGCTCTTTTTGAAGCGATGATCAACTTAGCAAGATACAGTGTCAAGGACAAGAGTATAAGAGAAACTGGGTATAGATGGTCAGCTTAAAAGCCTTGTAGAAAAGAGACGGCAGAAAAAGACATTGGCTCATTAAACAAAGCAAGCTGCAGTCCATTCCAGTCTTTGTACCTGCAGTAAAATGACTGATTATTTAAGAGGGTAAACACTGTGGTATTGTGTTCATTGCATAATTATATATTTAATTTTTCAGAGAATTGCTTTTTGGTTTGACTAAAGCGTTCTCATTCCGGTGGTACTCTCTGGCCAGCCTTCAACTTGTAAAAGCACTTTGACAAGACTGGGTTGTACCTGTGAAACACAGGATCTTCTATGCAAGCCAAAACTAGCAAAAAATCAAAGCCTTTTTGAAGAAAGCATGATTTCATGACAGTTTTTCTTTCTGTAAGTTGATCTGGAATCATGAGCATGTTAGTGAACATATTTTTTGAGGGAAATTGGTATGACACCGAAAATGAGTGCATTTGAGATTTTACACACTGTATATCAGCACAGAATGAATTTAAATGTGCATTTATGTATTTTTAAAGGCCTATTTAGTTTACATCCAATGTGCTGATTTCTATCCTATCAGCATTCATCAGTGCTAAAATTTCAATGTCACTGCTTAAAAGGAGAAGTGATTTGGGAGTGCTTTTGACAGGAGTTCGCTTTTTCTCTTTGCAAAGAATGATACTTCTATGCTTTTAATTTATTATTCTTTCCCTGGTGGGTTTCCATTTTGAAGCATTGCTGGGTTTTTGTTGGTAACTTTATTATACTAAAAAGTTCAAGTATGTTCACCTGTGTGTACATATTCTGTCTGTTAGGGCTTTTGCTTCAGGCACTTAAGTAATAACTAGTTACTTTCAATAATAGTTCAAATAATTGCATATTTGACATTCTGTCCAGAGTTCATGCAACAATTTGGGATTTCTTTCCCTAGCAAAAGCTTCCACAGATTCTTTCCTACCTGAAAAAAACTTTGGGGTGTATGCTGTCAGGTGTACTCAATGTGGTGTTTTCCAAGCAAAGAGCTTTAAATGTGATGGCAAAAATACTTCAGATTCTTCTTCTTTCTCTGAGCAGTAAATACTGGACTACTGCAGTAGTTCTGAATCAGTGACTGCCAATAAACTAGCATCAAACAGATGGCTGATTTTGTTATATCATGAGCTGTTTCTGATAGTACTGATTTATGCTATTAAAGATGAGGCTTGCATAACTTACACTGCAGTATAAGCTATTTTTGAGTATGTTAGAAAACTTTTACACCGGACTACTCTTCCATAAAAGTTTTTTCTCGATGATGACTGTTGAAGATGGTGTTGATCTTGATGAATACTGTTGCATGTCTTTGTACCATCACTCACTAAAAAACCCCATCTACAACAGTGGCTCTTACTGAATTTATTTTTAAATGTATATTGTAGCAGGTTAATTTGGCTACTAACTGCATCTACACTGAAATGTTGATGATAATATGTTAAGAGCGCTAGCTGTTTTTTCATGGCCTTCTCCACTTATCTAATGCTATGCAGCAAGAAAGTGAAAATATATTGCAAAAAATTTTGTGTTATGTGGATATGTGGTCAACGGTTTACCATCTGGCAACCAAACATGATGATCTCCCATGTATGCTCACTGTGCATCAAAGGGTGAAGGTATTTCCATCCGGTTCTTTTCTTCTGTACTTTATGGTGATTGCCTTCCTGACAAGGAGTGTCAAACCTGAGTTTTGCTGCAGTTTGACCTCCTATCCCTAAACCATCAGCAGAGACTGATTTATTTGCTCCTTGTCAGAGGATGCTGCTGGTTATTCCTCTGTTGAACTGAGTTAACTTCTTTGGCTGGAAGTGAAAAGTAGGATGGGAGACCCTGGGAGTTGCTCTGAGTCTTACTGTTACAAATATGCATGTTGGTGATGAGACCTGTGAGGTGGTGTCCTGTGTGATTCTTCCCTAGTTGTAATTTGTTTCAGGTGGGCTACACTAGAATTGGGTGTAATCAAGAAGAGAAACATCAAATTAGTCTTGGTGAGATGCTAAACGTTTCTTATCCTGTCTGGATTGGTCATCAATTGTAATTGGGGGATGATAAGGTTTTGGCCCTTCACTGAATTCTAAAACAGTGAATATAGTGACAGCACTGTTGTTGGGATTGCTGAATCAAATAGGGTTAAAGACTTGAGATCAAAAGGGCTTACTTCTACAGTCGTTCCCAAGGTAGCAGGTCTGGATTGTGCTAGCATCCGCTAACACAACATGCCTGCTGTCCCTTATGAAGCTGAGCCTTGTAACAATCTTGTGCCATTGACATACTTTGCAATTTAACAATTAGCTTTATTTAATCTTTGCAATTATTAAATACAATGATAATTGCCATTCATGGGGTTTTCAAGAGACCCTTAGCCTTCAAAAGCCATGGATTCCTAGATGAGAGCCTCAAGGTTTCTGTTAACCTTATCTGGGTCAAAAAGACTGCCTGGTCTTTGTGTAGATATGATGAGGTTTTTCAGGGAAAGGATTTGCAGAATAGCCTCTTTCAGAGCCCAGGGGTTACTCTTGTGTTATCCTGGATCTGCGGTTTGATTGACTTCTGGAAAGGATAGGTTACAACCACCATGTGTGTTTCAAGGAGTCTATTTCTCCAGTGCTTCATCTGGCTAGGCAGTTAGTGAGATTCTGCAGATGGCTAACTGTAGTTTCCAAGAGTTGGTGCATATAGTATCTCCTTTCTCATGAGAAGGAAGATTCTTAATTTAGCATTTACTCATGCTCTCATTAAAGATGTTGGGAATATTGCCATGGCCTCACTTGGAGCAGAATCGGATCGTTTTGTTCCACTCCCTTCTTACCACCAGACTTAGTTGTAATAGCTTGTTGGAGCATTTCGGTGGTGTCTTAATTGGTGTATTAAGCTTTTTTTTTTTTTTTTTCCTTCAGTCATCAGTTTTGTGGTACAAATTACATACTTCATGAGTACCAGTGAAAGAGAGGTGTGAGATCATCTGTAGTTCCCTGGCTGGGATTGTTTTCCCATATCATTAATTTTGTTCAAGTTTTTATTCTCAGACTCCTCTAACTTTACAACAGAAACTCTCAAATGACTAATAGCACATTTGGTTTCAGTAGGTTGTGATGCTCAGAACTGATGTAAATTCTCCCAACTTCAGAGGTACATGGTTAGACTAGCTTAACTTTTCCTCTCCTTACCCCTCCTCCCCTCCTTTTGCCTCCCACACAGACTTTCCAAGATTCTGGCAAAGCAAGTATTTGGACTTTTACCCATTCTCTCACTTTGCAGCAAAGAAGTATTCATTTTTCCAACATTAAAAACTTGGCCTGAAAACCTGGCCCAAAAAGCTTAATGTTTTGAGCAAATGTTTAAAAATACCCTCTGACTTTGCTGCTCTATGTAGCCCTAAAGCACCATTGTCCACTAAGGTGGACAGATTCTTCTTCCCTCCAAAAAAGCTAATAGTTATCCAGTAATATCAATAGCAACAAATTGAATATAGTCATTTCAAGTGTTACAGAGATTAATCTGAAGCCATAAGGAGCCCAAATAAGAATAGTTGTATCTTTAAGGAGCTTCCTTATGTGTGGATGTTGCAGGTACTGAGGATGGGAGGTGAGAACTGTAGCAAACGATAGAATCATAGAATGGTTAGAGTTGGAAGGGACCTTAAAGACTATCAAGTTCCAACCCCCCTGCCAAAGACAATAATACCTGCTTTTCTTAGATCTTTTCTGTTTCCCAGAACAAAAGGACACTTTTTTGCTAAGAGTAGTACACTTTGAATTTTAATTGATATTTGTATCTTTGGTCCAAATTTTGTTGCTGCTTCACACCATGACTCCTGGGAGAGATGGTTCAAGGGAATGCATCCTCTTTCAGTATTCTTTTCTGATAAGGGTGAATACGTTAACTTTTGACTCTGCATTCATTGAAGTGCTCTTTCCTGGCTCTAAATATGTCTTCCCAGATGAAGACACATCAAGAAAACATAGCAAATAATTAAGTTCAGTTGTATTTGTGTACCTTACTTCTTTTGGGCATATATACATCAAAGTTAACAGAGAACCAAGTTCATTAGAGACAGGTCAGGTTCAATCTGTGCTTCATACTTTTGTGCTCTGTGTGATGAGTGATGATGTTGTGTTCTGTGTTGCTAGGGTAACCCAAAGAAACATAGAGAAAAGAGGGCAAAATTTCAAAAAGGAAGCATTATAATTTCTTCAGTGCTTCTTCTTTGCTTGTGAAATATTTTGCCAAAGTATTACTGGGAAAACCCAGTAGTCCTTTAAAATTTTTATTCCAAATGTAGAGACTAAACTAAATGATGCAGTCATGAAGTAGTGATTTATTTCTACTTAAGAACAAATTCTAACATCACTTTAACTTGTTTCCAAAATTATTGTCATGGAATAAAGTGCGCTTACCTTGTACCTCCGTTTTGTCATCTTTGCTGTGTCCATCTCTATGGATAAATCTAAATTCTTTCCAAAATCCCAGCTCAATGACACTTTCCCCAAAGCTATGCTTTTAGTAGCACCCCCCTCTTTTAACTGCTAAAGCATTTGTTCTTTAATAATATGACAAAAGTTGAGCATGAAAAGAAGGGCTGGGATAGTCACGCTGCCCCAATTCTCTGTCCTCTTGTACAATAGTTTGGCCAGCACTACATTGGAATTGCTCTAGGGAGAAAAAAGAAGCCATCAGAAATCTCTGTAGGTGACTCCCGAGTGGTGCTTAACCCATATACCCCCAAAATGCAAGAGATTTCCATCTTTCTGTGTGTACCTGGCAATACATGGATCTTGGCTCCCCTGCAGAGATGGTGGCTGGAGTGGACTGAAGCCTGGATTACTTCTCACTCAAGGGCCACAGATAGGGCATCTGTAGTTTCTGTTGTTAAGTCTTAGTGAGTCACCTCTATGCTGAGTTGTTTCCTGCGTATACATTAGAACAACAGCAACGGAGCAGATACCTATTTGGATGGGTGAAACTTGATGTTAGCATGGGCGTGAACATGGCAATACCCGGTATAAGTTACTGTCAGTCATCTTTTTTTTTCTTTATCAGCGGATGTTATTTGCCAAATATCCGGTATAAATTATGCAGTATAGACACGAGGGGTTTTTTTTAATCTTTTTTTGCACACCATGAGAAATCAAATAAACCATCTGAAGTCACTATTGAGTGCTATAAGCTGTGGTAAACTCTTTTGCTTATACACAAGGCACTTGTACATCACCACCTGTTTGCTTGACACAAAAATAACAAAGGATCACAATTACCAAATCTTTCTCTGGGCATGGACCAACGGAGGAGATTGAATGCAGGTGGGTGGGGTTTTTTATTTTTCCTCCTCTCTGATTATAGAGGCTATAAAAATATCTCTGTCTCTCTGAGCAAGCAAAGTTGTATAACCTGCCAAATCCTAGCTTTTCCTAAGGGACCACCTCTGAATGCTTTCTCCAAAATGAACAGTTGTATTAATCCTGGGGGTTGTGGGTAAGAGAGTGCACACAGGCAGTTGCTATGGAGTAGTTGGTAGGTGGAAAATTTTTTACCCTAGCTTACCTTGCAGTAAGTTGTTTATCCATACCCAGAGTTGGTGCAGAGGTGTCTGAACGATACTTTAGGTGGAATAAATGAGTCAGTATTGAGGGCTGTTCTATAAAATTACCTCTGGCATCTGAGAGTGGGGAGAGGGGATGTTGAAATACATTGGTTAGATGTAACAGTGGGAGTAAAAAGGACAACAACTTTAGAAAGACTTAATTTAATAATGGCAAAGAGGCATCAGGCAATAGAGAAAGTGGATTTTGGTATTTTGGTATTGTCTTGAAAAAATGCTGTGAGTTGCCATGGTTGCTGCAGCTTAGCTGAAGCAAATAATGTACTTTATACAGAAAAATATTTTTGTAAAATAATGTTTTATTATTTCCATGTTGGTTAACAGCTGCACCTTTGTGGGTTTTGTACATATTTCTAAAAATGGATCATGCTTAATTTCCTATTTTGATACTTATTTTTTGGAGTGACCCCCCAGATATACCAACTGAATGGAAGAGGAGTTAACCTAGATGATGAGCAAGAGGGTGAGCTCAAGTCTGTTGACTTTTGGGAGAGGGGAGTGTAAAATCTCAACATGTAAGGAACCAGGAAGAAAAAAGGTAGAAGTGGTAACATTTACTATAGTGCTGGTGTCAGGGTCAACAGAATTATGTACAGGTTTAAAAATGAACAAACAAAACCAACACAAAAAGAACAACAGGGAGGTAAAAGAAGGAGAGATGGAGTGATCGAGCAAAGTGATATGCTCCAAGTTCTAAATAGTAGTGCTTTGGAAGTTATAAAAATATAAGGTGTATAAACAGTGATATGGTAGCTATCTATCCATCTATCTAAACTGCCGTGCATAAATTTTAGGGTATTTTATTCTTGCAAAGCAATTAATTTCACCTTTGAAATTCAAACATTCTCTTGAATGTGAACAAACTGATTTCCTTTGAGAACTCCTAACGCTTCATGTGAGCTTGGAGTCAACATGGCAGTTTCTAATTCCTTGTGCAGAGAGTCAATAATTTCTCATGAGTTAATGGATGTTCTCATGCTTCTTGGCCAAAGCATATGGCATGTGACTGGTAGCTTTCAGGAATAAAATATCCACTATTTATTTTTGCACAGGTACTGGTCTAGACCTGGAATTTAAAGTAAGTAAAACAGACTGGGGAAAAATTCTAGGAAAAAAACAAAGAAACAAAACAATGGAAGTAGTACCCAGTTTAATTACCTGTAATTAGAGAAGCTGCTGACTTTTAGGGCTTTTGAAGCAAGGAAAAACACCCAGAAAGGGTTAATGCAACAAAGCTACAGTGATTATTATAAATACTTTAATTTTTTTTACTGTAGCTTCATATTTGAGCAGGGAGCCGCACTATCCTGTCCTTTTCTCTCTGTGCAAGTTGCTTGCTGCAGCGATGTTCCCATCCCTCTTCCCCTGCCCACCCCTGAGACGAGAGCCAAGGAGTGCTCAGGTTATTAGCCAGGGTTCTTCGCGCAGGCTTGTCCTTTTAGGGATGATTTTGAGGGTTTTTATTTTTATTTTTTTACTTGACAGGTGTTTCTTCTGCCATTCTCCATGCTGAATGTTACTTTTCTCTTTGGGAGAACCTGTAGATTAGCCTGAGATGAGGAAGCTGGCAGAGGTGGACCACCCAGGGAGTGGTCGGAAAAGAGCGTGAGGAAATGGATAATTTGAGTGTCTGGTGACTTGCCGGGACTGATGGACGTTTCTAGAAGTGCCTGTTTTTGTTTTGATAAGGGCTTTAAGAATAGCGTGGAAGGGTAATGGGTGAGATCAGCAAGGAAGCGCCACGCTCAAAGAGCAGTATGAAAGGCCGGGCTCTGAAGCGATGGATGGGGACACGTTCCCACAGAGGGTGTTGGCCGGCTGTGTTCCCTCTCCGCCTTTCCCCTCTTGGGCATCTCCTTTCCACCCCTCGGCCCCTTCGTTAGTAGGAGAGAGCATGGGGTGGGGACAGGCTCCTTGGTCATCATGGCCCACCGAGCTCCTTGCTGGTGGTTTTGGAGGGATATGGAGAAACATTTTCTGCATCATTTTATACCTGATTCTTTGTGCTGTAATGATGTTATTGTCATTGAGTCTGGTGGACCATGTTGCTATGGAAAAGACGTGTGCTTTTTATAGTCAAATACAAAGGTGCATTTCCAAAAGCTGTTCTTGAATGCTGTGGCCATACGCTGACAGTTTTATTTCTATCCGTCTCGGCGGTGAGCTGTTGCTGTTGGGGCTGAATATCAGCTTGCTAAGAATCCAAGCGCTGGAGGAATGTCCTCATGTTTCTGTACCCATGAAGCAGCCTCATCTCCCATTGGAGCCTTTCTATTCTCAGCAGCACGTGGGAATTCGGTGAGATCCGATAACGGCAATATTAATAGCAGTTGAGTAGGTGGTTGAAAGAGGTTGAAATTTAGTACAAGCTCGCTTCTAGTTGGACAGCCGGCGTTCGTCTCCTGCACGGCATACCTCGACGGGGGTGGAGAATCCTTCAAACCTTCTGACATCCTCCTTGGAAGTGTAAGTGGAGCTGGTGGGTGTTGGGTTAGAGCACCTGAAGCGCAGCGAAGAGCTTGGTAGCCGGCTTGTTCTGCAGCCTGCTATTCTGCTCTGACTCCGAGGCCAGGGCATGGCTCTTACAAATCTTTCAAAGGAGTCTGTGAGGTGGAATTGCTGCCTTGGTGGATGGAAGTTCAAAGGGAGAGCACCAGTACTTCTTTTTTAAGCAGAAATCTGTTCAAGTCCTGTGTTCATGACATCTGTAATACAGGGGGAGGCATGGAAAACAGATAGCTGTGGCAGCTGTTGGCGTTTCTGGGGTATTCGTCACCAAGGGAAGGGTTTGGCACTGGGCAGGGTGCATTTGTCACTGGCACATTCCTTTCTGTCAGTGGGAGTGTCTCTGTCCCTTCTTTCTTTCCGTAAATGGATTTGGATTTGTTATCTCTTTGGGCATGACCACGTGGCCTCTTGTCAGTAGATAACTCATTTATCAACTCTCATCTAGCTTTTTTTTTTTTAATAATAGATTGATATCTATATTGTAAATATGTTTCTACATAAGAGACAGACCCACAGAAAGCCACACTTTCTGAACAGGATGCTGTATGCTGTAAAATCGTCTTCCAGAATTTTGCTCCAATTCTTTGGTGTCTTGCATTTGGTTTTGAGTTCCACATTGATGTTATCTCTGGAAAATAGTAAGTGAAGTTTCGAAATAGGTTTGACATAGTGAATTGATAGTTTCTGTAATTTAATATGCATTAGGATGTGGGGGAGCCAAACCATTTATTGTGTTAGGAAAACAAAATCCAGACGTTTGTTAAAAGTCTTGAAATAAGTCAACCTAAGCATAACTACTTAAAATGCATGACTCTTTTGTGAGGAGTCACTAGAAAGGTGTATGTGTACATGTCAGCATTGCCAAAGGATATATTTTATAACTTTATAAAGTCTAGTTCATGACTTCTTAAAGTACAGCGGCTTGGTAGATACTGCAACGTATATGATTGTCTTGGACAATGTATTTTTTTTTAATTATTTTTGAAATGCCTCAAAGACAGCATTGAAATAATACTATCAAGCTTTCATTGGAGCGAAGCATCAGCAGATGAAGGGGAAGCACAGAGCAGCACCTATGGCTGGGTTTTTATCACACAGGGACACTCACGGTACTGGCGTGTGGAGCAGGGTCCTTCTCTGCTGACCCCTTTGCTTGCTCCTCTTCTGCAACCCGTCATCTCTGCCACGGTGCTGATGCAGTTGCTTGTACGAGTGTGCTATAAAACAGGTGAGAAAGTCACACATTTTTCAACCCCCAGATTATCAGGAAGAACCCAAACAAAGAAACAGGCAGAGCCCTCTGGTCCTGATGCACAAGGTGGAACTGCAACACGATTCAGAGCCGTGTTGGCATAACCACGGAGGCAGCAAACAGGAGTGGCTGTAAGGGAAAGGGAGACCAGGAAATCCTTGAGCTAGAGCTGCTGCCAAAGCCTTTGTATTGTCAGCCTAGGGCCTTGGTGACTAATTTTGCTATTTAACCTTCAGCAAACAGGAGAGCCAAGACTAAATTCCTTGGGCTGTGGCTCAGCCTTCTGATCTACTGTGTCACTTTGCTTTATTCTCGTGGAGTGGCCTTCATTATGGAAAAGTCTGTCGGCCTGTGCTGGCTGGGGATAAGTGACGTCTATGTATGTGTTGCATTCAATCATACAGAGGTATTTGGTCACTAAGTGCATCACCTGCTAACAAGCAAGAGCTATTTCTGTCCCATTTGCATTTTTCTGTTTGCTAAAGGATTGACGTAGATAAGATGATTTACACAGAAGGTAGTATTTCTCCACGAGTGATTATTTCACATCTTTTTGCATCAGTGTTCAACCTGGAGTCATGCAGTTATGCTTCACAATTGTTATAATAACTCCACAGATTGTTATCTCATGGCCTTTAGACTTTCATGCTGTGTTTGATAGGTATTTTCTAGTATGGCTAATCTTGAAGTCGTACACAAGCTTTTATTGAAACCACTGCCAACAATTAAAGTTCACAGTTTGTACATTCAAGTTGTACTTTTAAAATTTTGACAATGTGGAGTGGGGGTTGACATTGGGGTTAGATTAGATTAGGTAATGCACAGGATCAGAGTTGCTTTTCTTTTACACTTAAAATGAGTGCTAAAATGCTGAGACTGTGGCAAGTGCAGATGAAATATATGGAATAAAAATCTTTATGCAAGATTCTTAACCACTCTCCCTAGCAGTTTTCTTTACTTCAGACATCTTTGGAGAAGTTGTGCTGTTAGTGAAAGCAGATCTAAAAACTAAGTGGTTTTGCGTTGTCATTCAGACAGGAACTCGCTTCTTTCAGCAGATTGTTTTTAAGATGCAGCCTTGGCTGCAAAAGCAGCAGTCTTACTGAATAGCTTTCAGCATAATGGCATTCATCTATCAAAGCCAGAAATTAGGTTACACAGAACAGTATTTTCATGAAGACTATAGCCTGCATCAGCTGGGCTCTATGATGATTTTGGATGAAAACATCAGAAAGTGGACTTCTTTCACATTTGCCCAATGTAGGTATTTTCATTGATGAAGATACTTAAGTGGTTTCCCCCCTTCAGTTCCTAGAGTAGCTTTCGTAGGACAAGTCTATACAAACAGTGCTGTGTGCGCACTTCAATTCTATGGACGTGTTCAAAATAAGGTTATAATTGTCCAGGAGTGTTTAAAAAGCTTAAAGGCTGCACTGCTGAAGTTCTTGCTCTCTCATCTTCCAACTTATTTCCTCAAATACAGTGTGAGAAACTGAGTGTTTCAACCCTGTATAGTTAGAGCGGGACGGGAGAATGGGAGTGGAGGCGGGAGTAGGAGGTCACTGTTGGGTAGCAACAGGTTGTCAGAAAAGGTAGTATCGTGCCTCCTCTCACACCAGCAAAGAACTTGTTATATTTGAAGTTGGTGCCTCCTCCGTCTTGTCCCCTGCTATGAACTGTAGCTGTTCAGAAATATATACAAGACCCCAGCTGAATTATTTTCATGGCACTGCATAATATTTACATTTTTATAACACTTTACAGAGGAGAACTTCTATTTAATGTAATTATTTCATTTTATATTCATATTGCAGTTGAGTTAAAATCTTGCTTTCTTTGTATTTTGATGGTCACACGAAAAAGTCATTCCTCTTAAATGCTCTTCAGTTTGTCTCACACTACTATCCCATAGATATTTGCTCAGCTATTTTAAGTGCAATCTACTGGAGGGTGACTGGGCAATGGCTTGTGCACATAAGCTCAGATGTTTGTCATGAGCTTGGCCAGATTGTACTTATAAAAGGCTATTATTTCACTTGGAGAATGATGACAGGTGGATCCAAACCACATCTTCTACCAGTTACATACCTCAAAGGAGAAGCAGCTGTGAAGTTTGTTGGTGACAAATTACTTTTAAGGCCTTCCAGTAACAGCGTTGCTTCTTTATTCAGAATTTTGTTTTGGCAAAAAAAATATATATACCTTCTGTTTTAAACAAATTCAAGGAGAATACATCAATCATCCAGAATCCTCCTTTTTTCCCTTACTTCAGGGCCATCAAAGAATTAATATATGCCTATATAAATGAGGAACTGATTGCTGTAGATTATCAGGGATTTTCTTCTTTTTTTTTTCCTTAGAGAGTCTATCATAAAATGTTGCTTAAAAGATTTAAAGATCAATAGGTGTAGTTAAGAGAAGGAAAGTAGTAATACAGGTGAAGAAACCTTGCTCATGGAGAATAAACAACTTGTCTGTTTGCTTCCGTTGTTAGCTGAGCAAACATGCAGAAGGAGCACGGTCTCTCATTCAAATGTGTGAAATATTTCCCTGCCTGCAGTTTGGGTCTCCACTATGCTCATTACTATACGTGAGTGTCTTAAGTTTTGCGTTGTTTATAGCCCAAGTACGCAGGCCCTAGTGTATTTATGGTTATTCAAGCATAGAAAATGCATTGAAATACAAAACCCAGCTGAATGTTTTTCGTGTTTGCTTCTACGTAAGTGTCAGCAATACTCATGTAGAACTGATGAACAACAGTCTTGTATCCAGGCTGGACTCCAGCTCACTCAGGGCAGAGTTTTTCACTGCTTGCTAGACTGCTAAACTCTGGAAGCAAACTTTCAGGCATCCTTAGCAAGGGTATGCCTGGCCTCTGCTTCTATAATTGCAAATTACAGAAGAAATCCTGCCTTTATGAAAGGCTTTTAGGCCTTGAAGCTGAAGAATATGAACTTTTAAAACACTGTCAGGTGTGGGAAGCACAATGCTTCCCACACACAACTATGAAAATAATTTCCCATCCTCTCATCAGCACATTAGGTCACAGCCATGGTGTACCCTGCAGCATGGACATTTGAAAAGAAACACATGTAGTGAAGAAAAGGAAGAGGAAAGCTTTATGAAAAATAGTATCCAGAGAAAAAAAAGAACAACCTGTTTCAGAAGAGATTTAAAAACAAAACAACAAAAAAATAAAACCCCAAAACCAACAAAACCCCTGTAAATATTTCACATTGAAATAGAAGGGTTCCTCCTTATCCTTGAGCAAGAGGTCACTGACTACAAAGCTCGTGGCATCTCTGGCATGTGATATTAAGGAAGCTGCAAGAGGGGATTGCACAGGTTGGATCCGTCTCAGGACGTTGTGTTCCTGGCAGCCTGATTTCTTTATGGTGTGGGGGACTGGCAAGGCAATTATGGCCACACCGAGTGGGAGGAGGAGTTCTCAAACTAGAAAGAAAGAGAAGGAGGGACTGTCTCTGTTTCTGCTGGTTGTCACGTTGCTTTGAGTATTGTATTTCTGTGATGAGTGTCATCTACCCTGATCAGGCCCTGTCATTGTTTTGCTACCTCATAACTGTCCACTGAATGGTTTATTTTACCTTTCTGCTGCAGCCTTTGACTAACTTGCTCCTAGATGGCTGGAAACAGGATAGGTGCACCTGATACATCACTGGCCTGACCTGTTACAGGGTTCTATGTAGGTCTTCCTCCTGCCATACATTAATTCATGGCTTTTTTTTTTCCTTGTTTGTTTGAAACCCTTCACCGTGCCATATGTGAAGCTTGCCACTGGGCCACCCCAGGCCAACAGCATCCAGGGCGGGTGAAATTCAGTGTATTTAAGGCATTCGTCCTTCCACAACTGGGAGTGTCGTGCAGCTGCTGTCTGCAGTCCAGCTGTGGATATCCTACACCTGAGGACTGAGGGTACTCCACTTGTGGGAGGCTCCCATCTGAAGAGTTTCTTCTTCTTGTCCTTAAAATGAGCAGAAGGGGAATAGGACCACTCTGAGTGTGCCCTGGTGTGCTTACAAGGTGTGCCACAAATTGGCTATGTGGTTTTTAAAAAAAAAATTACTAATGTTAATGATTGCATAATGGTTTAATTTTGTTTGTTTGTTTGTTTTTACATAAAAGCAAACCAAACTCCTCCTCCCAAACCTACAATATCTCTCAACAGCTGTTCTGGTTTCAGCTGCTCCTTTTTTTGCCTGAAAAATATTTTCAAGGCTGAAGCATTCTCTGCGTCCGAGGCAAACGTTTTAGAAAACATAATACAATTTGGGAAAAAGTAACAATGCAATCTGCTTTCATATGGAACTGAGGGTCTTCCTGGCTAATAGAGACTGCATTTCCCAAAGTTGCTAGCTTGTTTTCCACTATTATTTTGTTACCAACTAAAAACCCTAGCTACTTAAAAAAGTCTAGAGCCTTTCTGAGTACCTCTACAATCAGAAGCCGTAATAGATTATCTAGTTTATCACTTCATAAGTATGGAGTTAGGCCTATGAATAAGGACTGCAAAAATGATTAGGGACCTATAACATCTCTCTTAGGAGGAAAGGCTGAGAGACCTCGGTCTTTTTCGTTTGGAGAAGAGAAGACTGAGGGGGAATCTGATCAATGCCTATAAGTACTTACAGAGTGGGTGTTAAGAGGATGGGGCCAGCCTTTGTTCAGTGGTGTCCAGTGACAGGACACAAAGTAATGGGAGCAAACTTGTACATAGGAAGTTCCATCTAAATGTGAGGAGGAATTTCTGTGCTTTGAGGGTGGCAGAACACTGGAACAGGCTGCCCAGGGAGGTGGTGGAGTCTCTGTCTCTGGAGACATTCAAAACCCCCCTGAACGCGTTCCTGTGCAACCTGCTCTAGGAGGACCTACTTTGGCAGGGGGGTTGGACCAGATAATCTCCAGAGGTTCCTTCCAGCCTCACATCATTCTGTGATTCTGTGTGAATTCAAAGCAAATTGTGTTTTTTTAATTTCTTTTGGAACAGTCATAGTCACATAATTTATACTGTCCTCTAATTGGGCTTGAAACCTTTTAAATCTTGAATAATGATTAAATTTTAAATTGGGTATTTTAAAGCTTTTTGTTTTGCTTTGTTTTTCTCACTCCCTGCCCTGCTTCAGACCGGAGGAGACCAACAGAAGAGTGAAAAATGTAAGACAATACTTCAATTCTTTCTGAAACAATTTCATTAAGAATTTAATTCATAATTCTGAAACTAATTCTCATTAAGTATTTCTCAAATGCTTCTTTTTATGGCACTATCATGTTTACCTTATTCTTCAGTTGTTCATCTATCTAATGCAAATTAGCACCATCTTATTATGATCTCTATGCAGCTTACTTTCCCAAATAAGTGTACTAATTAGAAAAAGTACTTACATCTGCCTCCTTGAGATACACGAGCTGCATCGTAACACTCCTTAATTGGTTTTGATGGAGATCATAGATTTTACAATTCATTGTGGAGCAACATCTCTAACAGCATGCTGAGATTCTTTTATACTAGTACATGGTATGAGAAGAAAGTAATTAAGTTTGTATTTAGGTTGTTTTTATTTGTTTTTAGGTTTTGATTACATTATACTGGCTTGGGAGAAAAGCTCAAAGCAACCCTCATTATAATGGTCCATACCTCAACCTTAAAGCATTTGAGAAGTTATTAGGGCAAGCGTTGACTAAGGTAAGAAATTCAAAAACAGTAAACAAATAGCCTGAGTTTTATAGTTTGCTATACATTACAGCATCAACTCTAAGCAATCTTGTGAGGGTTTAATTTTATTCTTAGTTTGGAGAACACAGCCATTTGTTTCATTTGTTTTGCTTGCTGTTAAAGTCCATGTGAAAGGAACTGTTAGCTTACGCTGGTTCTTCTGCTACTTGTATAATCACAAAATTCAGAATCCACTTGCTCTTATTGATGTGGTAGGCTGTGAAAAGCCTTGTCTTTATTCCCTTTGGTTAAGATAAGAGAAATTTAAGACCTTGCGTTGAATCTCCTGTCTAAGCTGTAGTATATGTCATTTTTAGGGGTTTGCAGTAGTCTCTGGTGAAGTCCTTTTGTGCACACAAAACGCATTTTAAAGATTTTTGAATTAAAACTCACTAGTAGCACTCATACTTTGAATTGTTGCAAAAAAGACCTTTCAAATCTTACTGTTGTAGGCACTTGAAGAGTCCAGTCACTTGAACAGAAGTGGCAGGGATAGTGGGTACGGTGATATTTGGTACGTTGATCGGGGAGAGCCCTTTTCATCTTCAGCTACCCACAAAAGAGACGATTCCTTCGATAGCTTGGACTCTCTTGGTTCAAGATCCTCCACAAGCTTTTCCTCAGATATAACCTTGAAAGGAGGCAGTGAAGGTATGTTTTTTTCCTCTTTTTAAGTCTTTTGTTGACATATGTCTTAGGAGCATGAGAGAAGACAATGTATGGACTTAATACTTCAGGAAAGGCAACCCTAGTTTTGCAACTGCTGCGGTTGCATTTTCCTTAAGCAAATATTGACCTGTAACAGTTGTTAGAAACGAAATAGTGCTTATGTAAATTTTCATAGGATGGGTTGCTGGGACTCTTGCTCTTTCAGCCTCATTACTGTGTGTGCATGTGCGGGGTATTTTCCCATAGTTCAGCAAGGGAAAATTGCTAGAATTCTGATCCCAATGGGTTCATCTGAAAGTCAACAGTTGCAAAAGTTTCTTGCCTTGTTCCTAGTGTAGATATGTCAAACCTCTGTGTCTTCACTCCATTTTTTGGAGATTCAGCAGGTTTTTTTCCAGCCCAGACTTAATTTTGAAGAATAGTTATTTTTGATAGTTAGTCATGGAAGAAAAAGTAACAAGTAGAAAGTTTGTGAAATTGGATCCTTACAGCTGTACTCTGTGTTTGTCTCCTAGTTTTAAAATACAATACTAACTTGTAGTTTAACTTAGTTATAAAAATAGTGAGCTTTTGGATTTTTGCATCATGTGAGTAACAAAATCATTGAGCCAAGGCCACATGGAGCATTTCTGACCTGAGCGAAGCAGCACGTAGCCATGCCATATGTGATGTACTTCTTCTGGATGTAAATCTGGTGAGAGGAGCATGTTGCTATACTATTTGCTGGTAACCTGGCTTTGTTAGTAAATTCTAGTGGTAAGTATGTTTTTTAATTAAAACCTTCTGTGCCATTTGACATCTTCCTTCTAGAGGTTAGCTCTTTGTTCCCTGCAGGGTGCAGTGATAGTGAAAGAATGGAACAAATGTAGCAGGGGCATGCAAACCATGTCAGCTTAACGGACCTTATTGCATCGTCACAACAACCTTCTAAAAATACCTCTACTACTGTCCAGTCTGTAGCTTGGCAGGTTTGCAGGTGAAACACGTTGAATACAGAGTGAAATTGATTGTAGAAGATTTTGGTGCAAGTTCCAGCTAAAGAATAGATGGATAAAGGATATATATAGCGTCTAAAGAATAATGTTTGTGTCTTCTTTTTTCTCCCCTTCCTTCTAAGGTTGTGACAGTGACACGGACTCAGAACTGCCTTTCAAAATGCACGACTCCCATAAAGATGACAGGTCTTACCGTAGGACTTCCATGATTGAACCAAAACCTACCACTGACTTCAATCGCTTCTTACCCAACAAAAACAAGCAGACGGCATATGTGCCAGCGCCCTTAAGGAAGAAGAAGACCGAGAAGAATGAGGACAACAGGAGGAGCTGGGCAAGTCCAGTCTTCACTGAATCAGATGGAGCATTTTCAAGGTACTGGTGTGCCGTCTTAGTAGGCCAGACTTTGATTTAGGATTTCTTAAAGGAATGATTTCTTGCTAGTTAAAGAAAAGCTGCTATTGCTGCAGTGGGAAGTAAAGTATTTGAGTTTCCATATTTTAATGGGATGGGTGTTTTGGTGTGGTTGTGTGGTAGGTTTTTTTTGGCTTGGCTTTATCTTTTTACTTTGTTCAACATAACTAGTTTTCTGGTGTTTGAGTAGTGTTTTGAGGCTGGTCAGATTCCAGACAGAGGGGATTTAGATGATTTTTAAATGCAAGTTCATGGGAGCTAGACCTACAGTTTTAGTTTCTCATTAAAGCCTATCAAAATATGGTGATGAATTTTGGTTGTCCAGCTTCTTGGTGCATACAGATGAGATTAATGAGCAGTTCTTGGGTTTCATCAATGCCTTCGTGACTTCACTGTCTTCATTCTGTTCCTGTTTTGGTCAACCTCAGTGGACGTGAAAGGAATCCTGTAGCTTCCTGCCAAAATAGCAGAGCAGAATGTGGGCTCACAAATCCAGCTTCCCTTCAGATGATCTATGAGTATGACAGTGGCTCTGATTCAGAAGATGAAAGAAAGCTGCCCGACGTGGTCATGGATGACCTAGCAAAACGTAGATTTCTAGTCAAAAAGAGCCCTGTAAGCTCTGCTGCACCTGGACATCATTTCATGTTGCGCAATGACCCTCCTAAATCTTGCTCACAAGAAAGTTATCCAGCTGGTCCACTAGCTGCAATGCTTGAACCACTGAGGTCAGAGATACTAATCCAACATCCAGTAACTATTGTGTTACCTAAATTGCAGTCCATAAATAACTCCATAAAGTTAAGTCTTCTAATCAGCATTTTAACACAGCTGATAAATTGTTATGCCTTTTCTGTCAAACTTCGTATTTCTGTCTGAGGCAATAGGATGCTGATATAACCATTTAACTTTTTCTTTTTTTTTTCTTTTTTTTTAAAATACATATTATTATTTCTGGTGCTGCAGTGATGGAATTGAGAACTAATTTGCTTCATTCATGAGGTTGAACTCCTGAGCCAAAAAGCATGCCTTTTTGCATTCTTTCTGTCAAGTTGCTCCTAAAATATCTTAACTGATTGGGTATTTTGAACAGTAACCAGAGGAGGCAGAGGGAGTTGGATGCTAAAGAGGAAAACAAACCAAGAGTTAACATTCCTTCAGAATTATCTGGGTATTTTGATGAGGACGAGGAAGAAGAAATAGGCATCCCAAACATTGAAAAAGATGATCTCTATTTTCGCAAGCTAAATTCTTCAGCGGCAAATACAGTGGTTGCTTTTGACAAATTTCTTCCTAAGTTTTGGACTCCAGAAGAAGAACTGCTATGGAAAAAAATCAGGAAATCCTCTTTCAAACCCTGGTATAAAGAGATTCAAGGGTTCAGGTGCGTTTTCATGCATGCCCCTGTTTCTCTCCTGTGTGCAAAATTTACAAATCAAGTATAGCTGTATGACTTTATTTTCGTTTGTATTTTATTGCCACTGTGGCAGCAGGCTATGGTTTTTCTCTCTTTTTTTTTT
>VXBJ01004861.1:50678-71674 GCA_013400055.1 Nycticryphes semicollaris | reverse complement strand
TTTTTTTTTTAATTTTTTTTTTGAGAAAATAGTTGAAATATTATTTACATTACACTGTTGCACTGTTGCCACTGTGGACTTTACTCAGTTCGTACACTTCATGTTTTTTTTCTTTCCCTCTGCTCATTCTTTGTGCTGCCACGCAGTAGAAAGAAATCAGATTCAGAGGATGAGGAATTTGCTTACAAACAAAGCTCTGCCATTGTTGCTAATCATCCAAGACCAGGTTTTGACTGGAACACCAGTTACAGAAGGGATCAGAGCTATAAACCAACTGCTGAATTTGTGGGAAGCTCATTGTCACAGATTGCAGAAGGAAAAATCTTGGAGGCTTCTGATCAACCCAGGTTGATATCGCTGCATGAGCTGTACTCTTGCTGCATCGAAAAGAAATGTCTGGATATGCCACAGCTATAAGAAATTAAACCGCGTCCTGTGATGTTGCGCTTTTTTTAGTTATTACTATTTTGTTGTTTCTTCTGTGTTTTGAGGTTTTGGGTTGTTTTTGGTTTTCCTTCTAAATGTAGCCGTAAGTTGCTGGTCTTCTGAAACATGTAAGTGCAAAAGTGCAACATGCTGCATACGGTTCCTGGCTTTATGTGTGAGCATGTACGCGTGCCGTTTCTGAGCAGGTTAGTATGCCGTAATATACCTTTATATTGGTTGACGTGTGCTGTGCTACGGTTAGTGGTGGTGAATGCCAAGTGGTGTAGTTGTACTGCTAGGGACACTGCAAGTCTAAACCAAATGTATATCGCAGTACGTTGTGATCTGCTTGTCTCTTGCTAGTTAATGATATTTTTTTACTTCCCTCCTTTTGTTTTATATGCTTCAGTCAGTTTTCGTTACTTCAGGCCCTGCAAAAATACTCTGACTACTTGTCTTCTGAAACGAAGACCAAAATCGATCCTACCTCTGGCCCTAGGCTCATAAAATGTAGAAGGAATATTTCCTTTGAACCAGGATGCAAGCAAGGAGATGCGGAAAATGGGTATCTGTATCCAGATTTAGAAAACGATGACTTGTTTGTTCGGAAAACTGGGGCTTTTCATGTGAATCAAGTTGTTCTCCAAGACCCCCGGTATTTAAAAAAATTATCTGAGGAGGAGCCTCCCCTAGAGGGTGAGATAATTTTGCAGCCCAGAGAGGGCCAACCCGTGATTCCAGATTTGGAAAAGGATGACATGATATTCCGTAAAATCCTCTCTCAGAAAAAAGAGGTGCCTTTGTCAGGCGCTCCAGACAAATATCACCCAGCACTTTTTCCTGATCCGTGGAGTCTTCCAGAGGAGATCCGTTCCAAATTTCTATGTCTACTTGAAAAAACCACGACAACAGAGGAAAAAAAGAGCAATGGCAGAGTACTGTCACCATCTTCCCGCCATAAGAAGGACGATATGCTGACCCGCAAGATTGAATCTTGGAAGGTGGGAAGCAACGTCCAGCCAGTTAATTTCATCCCAGGTCCGTGCAGTGAAGAAGACTGGAAGAAGTGGGAAGCGATCAGGGAGGCCAGCAAAGTTAGACACAAGAAACGGCAGATGGTGGAGAGGTCAGGTTGTGTCCTGCACAGATTGCGCTTGAGTGCAGTTGAACCCTTTCCATTCAGAAAAGCATCGTCTTGTGCTGAACCATTCATAGAGTGCCAAGCTGCTCTTTGTTCGTGGCATCCTGGACAAGCTTTTTATTTGCTATGAATGAAAGCTCATGACTGCAATACCATATTTTCAACAAAAAAAAAAAATTACAATGTTTTCTAGTTTTAGGCTGCTATTTTAGAGAAAACTTGGTCTCGTTCCCTCAGGCTCAAAGTTCTGAATAAGGTTCTTTTCATGGTTGAACAGGAATATGGTTATTCAAAAGACTATGGAAGCTAGAAATATTTTATTTCTTTCCCCAATATAATTGGTAAAAACATTTCTGAAGCACATGGAGGCTTTAACAACAAATTCTGGAAATGGACATTCTGATATTCTTGCTTGCACCTAAGTCTGAAAATGCTTATAAACTGCCCTGCCACAGTTTTGAGATGATTAGGTGGGGTGAAAAAAAAAAAAACTAGGATTGTTTTGCCCGCCCAAAGTCATGGTGCATGCAAGGTGTGTGTCCATGTAATATTGAATTCCACTGTGATGTATTCTAGTCTGCCAGTATTTCCCACCTGCTTTCATACAGTCCTGTTTAATACTTTCCTCTAATTCTTTCCTGGTATACTCAAAATTTCTTTTCTCTGACTGAATACTGTTTTTAACTACTTCCTAGCTCTCCTATGGATTTTGTACTTACTGGAGGAGAGTGTGGTCTCGAATGCTTCCTTAGCTCTGAAAATACGGCATTGCAAGTTGCAGTTCTTCCAGCTGTGCATCATTACTTTGTGACTAAGACACTTAGTTGATACTTTGATGTCGCTGCATTTAATTTCTTAGCTTAATACTGTTAACAGTGTGAGCTTCACTGAGGGATATTTCCAAAGCACGTTCCAATCTTTCACATTTTAAGCATTCACTCAATAGAATAAAATACTCACAATCAAGAATACAAAAAATCCTCTTAAATCACACTGCATGGATTTGGTTGCCCACTTAATGTGCTAAACTATGTATGGCCTTTTATTCTTACCCATTTCAAATATTACTTTCTTTAGCATCAGAGATAGTTGAAATAACAAGAAAAAAGGCCCCTTAAGCTAGGCTTCTTGTTGGGACTCATTTTCAGTTCTGGAAATGAGTATCTTTTGAGCATCACGCTGTTCAGCAGAACTGGAACGAGTGGTGCAGAACTAATAGGAGGCTCTATTTGTGCAGTGTTCCTAAATAGGATGTATTGGAAACTTGCAGGCAGCCTTGTTCTGTCAGTTTTCTGCCGAACTTATACATCATGCAAGTCCTGATGTGTTTTCCGACTAGTGTCAGATCTCCGATGTGCTGTTCCATGCTGGCTGGTCCTCAAGCTTTCCGTTTCCCCTTCGCTTAGTGAGAGTGCTGGTGTAGTGGTGCTATTGATGTTGTTGTGAATATCAAGACACTGAACCTTTTCTTTCTTTTTGGTTTCTGATTTCTCAGACTGTTTCAAAAGCTTTCTGATGAGCAAGGGTAAGTTTTATAAAAGCTTGAAAGATCCTAATACTGTTTTCCCTCTCGTTTAAGTTTTCATGCATGCACAGTAGCTAAGAACTCGTGCTGAAAGCAACTGGTGCATGCTGCATGGTTGTTTTGCGCTTGGGCAATTTATGTAATGAATGTAAGAGACTAAAAGCTATGCATCTGGCAAAAGTTCTCTCTGGCATCTAGGGTATCCGAGTTATGGTTATCAGGCACTTGGAAAATCAACTCTGATATTTTATTCCTGCTGAAGTGAAGTACTTGGTGTTCTGCATTTCTGTTAGGCTTTAAAACATTCAGAAATATAAAGGAAGATTAGTAAATACTTTATTTTGAAGATTGTAGAAGAAGAAGAAGCTAGAATCTGAAAATAATTAATGAAATGTTTGTCATGGGATTGATGAATATTCTGTGGTTATTTTATATACTTCAGGTTATTGAATCCTCAGTGGTAAACTTACTGGTTAGTGCCACGTGAATTTAATCGTCATTTATGATGTATTGTGACTTAGAGAAATACTCCTTTAACTTACTCTTTGGTGGCATGTTAAATATTTGGTTATGCATAGTGTTTTAATGTTTGTCTTTGTTTTTGTTTTTAAAAACTTCATTTGTTTATTTATTTACTTTTACCCTGAGGCAAAACAAGAAATGTTTTAGAAACAGTTAGGTGTTAGGGGAGGGAGACTCAGAAGGCTCAAGTCCCTAGATGGATTATGAGTTTAAGACTAGAATTGAAATTCACGTCCTGTTCCTTGTTACGAATATACCCATACTTGGAGTATATTGTATTTAGGTCTAGATTTTGCTATTTTGTTGCAGGCAGATATAGAAACTCAAGAGAAAGAAAGGGAAACCGTAGTCATGTAAGTTTTTCTTGAACTCATCTGGAACAACTTTGATATGTGCAATTCGGTTACTCAAAACTTTTTCTATGTGTGATACAACTTAACTATTAAAAGAATGAGGAAATGAACTGTACAAGAAAAGAGTTTCTGCAATACCAACCGGGAGAATTTGCTAAATTGGGCATTCTTCACATTCAGAAGAGAGACAAGCAAGCAGGTATAATGAGTTAATACCCTAACTTTTATTTCTAGAGGCCAAAGTCTTGTTACCAGTGAAAGTGAGTTGAGCCTCTTGGGAGGAAGTGTCAGAGTCTGGTTTGTTAGTTCAGAGCTTTCTTGGTATGTAACACGATTCAGCCCTGTGCTGAATCAGTTTTGGTTTTGACCTGATTTTCCATCGTATTAGAGTACCACACTTTCAAGTCCTGTTAAAATTTAGTTACACAGATTTTGTTGTGATAAAGGCAAACAAAAGTATTTTTGAAAAAAAAAAAAAATAAAAAAAAAACAAACATCAGAAGCCTAGGTTTCTTTTTATATTACAGCATTGAGCCTTATGATGAAACACACCTGTGTTTTGCTTGGTGTCTTCGAGGTTTGTGGTCAGCTCTGAGCAGGAGTTTTGTCCGGTACCTAAATTAAAAGTCCTGTTATGTTTATCACTGCAGCGTGAAAGAATAAAGGAAAAAATAGCATTGGAGAGAGAGGTGGGGGAAAAGGATGAAAGGTGAGCTTTGAGGAATTTAGATTAAAGGGAATTAGTAAGTAGGAGTTCATGGGGGAAACTTATAGTCCTGTTGAAGAAATTAATGAGAATACGGCTGTGTTAGCCATCCTGACTTGGGTGGAAAGCATCAGGGAGGTTTGGGGAGGAATAACTTAGGTTAGTGGGGCCCATGACATGCGTGACTTGGCATTTAGAAATACATATCAATAACTGACTTAATTTTATGATTAGCCTAAGGAATGAAAGAAAGGGAGGTGTTTCGGGGTCTGTTACTGGAGAGAAGAAGTGGAAGGCTAGGAATTTAGACTCAAGGAGTGGGGACACCTTTTAGGTCAAAAAAAGAGCAGGGACAATAAAGAGAGTAATAAGGCAACAGTCGAGTACGAGGAGCTCAGTGTGAATGATCAGCATGGAGCTGCTTCAGAGCTGTTTATTCCCTTAACCTGATTTTTATTTGCTCAAGTATGCAACTACTGACTTGAGTGCTGGCACTAGAGCATGTCCTAGCCTTGCTCGTTCAGCAGCCCATGTGTTTCCCGCTCTATTCGAAATAACGCTCGAGAGCACTCAGTCATGCTAATATAAATCTCTGCGTCTCTCCCTCTCTCCAAGGTTTCCCATGCATAAATGAAGGCTAAGATGTGATAAAGCAGAGTACTCTTTTTCTTTCTAGGAGTAAATCTTTGAATGATGTCAGTGCAGAGGAGCTGCAGACATTGCGCAAAATCCGTTATGAAGAGCTACAAAGGATAAAAGAGCAGCTACAAGAACAAGATCTGAAGTGGCAAGAAGTAAGTACACCTTTTCAATGTTCCTTGCGTGTCCTGCTGAAGAGCTCGGTGCCACCTGCCTTCGGTGTCCCTCAAAAACAGGCTTTGGCATGTGTGCAGCAATTTATAGGTCTGACTCCTAAAACAATCCATCTCATGCAACTGCGAGTGTTTTTGGGTATGCAGAACTGAACTTATTTTAAATATCATCGTATCTGATTAATGCTTCAGGATAAGACTTGTATATATTGTAATAAAGCCTTCAGGCTTGACTTCTGTGGACTTAAAAGTTAGGGCATAGTTTTATGTGTTATCTGAAATTTGTGAATACTTTTTTTGTGAAATGATTAGAATGTCTGAGTATTTGATCCTTTGGGAGAAAGGAGGGAAATAATATTTTTCTTGTGCAAATTCTTGAGGTTCCTGTCTCCTAATAATTCTGTCTTAAATCTAGCTTGTAAACTGATGTGGCGGCTTTGCGCAGCATCATAAGTGTCTGAAGACCTTTTATTTCTTATTAAAATCTCTGCTTGACAGCGATTACCAACAGGAAGCTGAAATTAAGAACACAGCTCCAAGCAGAAAGTTCATGCTTGTTTGTTTAATGCATCTCAGCCATCTCAGTTCTAATATTCAGTACTTATCTTATATCAGTTCTGGTATTTCATGGAGAATATTGCCAGTTCACATTGTGGTTTTACAGAAATGAAGAAAGTATATATGTTTTCAATTTAGAATTTAAGGCATGTTTATTCTCAAGCTAATGTTTCAGTCTAACTTTGTAACGATTTGGAAAAATTAATAATAAATCCCAAACTCCAAAGCCTACAGCAAAAAAAATACAAATGTTATTTGCATTAGTTTTCAACTGTGTGTCATTGAGTGAAGTATTGTAGAATAAAATTGCCCTTTTTTTCCTCCCCTTAACATCTTAAAAAACATGTGCTTTTCCATTTGTAGTCCAGTAATTACAGTTGTTAACTTTAACAGACAGTGAGCCTGTAACTGGGACTGAAATAAGTGAACCCCTGTATCATTTAGGGGGAAAGTGCATGAACATGTGGCCGTGATGCAGGTGTGCAAGTAAAATCAGGACAGTAGGTAGCACATGATGGGATTCCTCTGTAGATTTACGAGGTCTTGAGAAAATCTGAACCGTGTGCATTCACGTTATTCTTACAGGATCTAGCAAAATGGAAGAATCGTAGAAAGAGCTTCACTTCCGAATTGCAAAAGAAAAAGGAGGAGAGAGAAGAAATAGAAAGGAGAGCCTCTGAGGTGTCTGAAAGGACTACCAAGTCACTGAAGGAAATGCAGCAGGAGAGGTAATGACCCTAATGGGAGTATTATGTTGAGGAATGTAAATCTGAGCATTTTTATTCCCTTGAATTCTTAAGCAGCTTTTACTGGCAAGTTGCAATTGATTCTGCAGAGATCTCAACAATTTTAGTTGCAAATTATAGTGTAGAAATCTAGGCATTTGCGGGATGGAGTATGGTCCACTAATGTATTGTTTTCACAGAATGTTAAACAATTTTACTCTATAAACAATGTTTTACTCTGCTATCAATAATAAATATATTGAGAAGTCAGTATTTACATCCACTTTAAAGCAGTTAAAGCAATAGTGTTGAACAGGATAACTGCCTTTTTTTTTTTTTTATTCTTGGATCAACTTAACCATTTCTCTTTACTGCTGCGTTTGCTGTTCTCTTAGCCACTGTGGATAAACACAGCCAGAATTTTAAAGTATATCACAAAGCTGTAAACTTTTACTTGATTTCCCCTCCATCCTCCATTGTTCCTCTGGGTATTTACAGGACAAGTTTCTCGCCACAGAGTAAAAAGTGTAAACTGAGTAGCACACTACGATTTCTACTGGTGACAGTCTTTTTTCTTTTTTCTTTTTTTTTTTTCTTTTTAAATGCATGCATGACTGAGATGAAGGGAATAGGCACATGGCATGTATTCGTAAAAAAAAAAAATTGGACAAGTCTTACACCAGAATGTTTTGAGATTCTGTAATTTTTATTTGTGAGGCCAAAGAATAGTCTCCTGAATAAATTACAGATGCTAATTGTACTGACTATCCAGTATCGTCAGAATCTTAAAAATGATGTAGTAAAGATCATCTCTGTGATGATTGTTGCTTTATAACAAAAGAATTAATAGAAGAAAAAAACCCAGTCTGAACTTCAGGACACTATCTTATTTTGTTATCTAAAGTTCAGTATCAAATTTTCATAGAGCAGCGACATCAGCAGAGTGATATGGTTCAGGCAGAGTTACAGGGCTACCCTCTTCCTGTTCTTTCCTCAATAAAATCTGCATTTCTGAGGATATGTAGCTTGAATAGCTGTATCATTTTCTTGGCAAAGAGATTTCTGTCATGGTGGCAACCTGATAATGTGACAGGAGTATGCCTGAGTGCTATGGGAGTGTTGATGGGAGGATGGGGAAGACAGTAGATTAAAATATTAAAACACTAATATGTTTTTAATGATGCCATGCATTTTCATTTACTGGAGATATTTTCTGCTCTGCCTTGGACATTTAATAGTTGAAAGACATAGTGCCCGCCTGTTTGTTAGGTCACTTTGGTGGTATGACGCGCTGTGTCCCCATAGGGAGGAGAGAGATCAAGACTCCTACAGGCAGCGAAAACATCAACGTACATGGACATATTCACTGAATGACGATGTGTTTAGTGAAGAAAAAGCACCTTCCACACAGTCATCAGCAGAAGATTACCTTTTGGAAGAAGATACCTCCCGCAGCACTAAGGACAGCAAGAGCGTGCGTACCACGCAACTGCGCAAGGAGAACCCACCAGAGAGCTTGGCTGCTCGCGAAGCTCCCGCTCCACCAAAGAGCCTGGCAGAGGAGCAGAGCTCAGCTCCTTTGTCTACCCGCTACTCAGTGAATGCTCAAACTGGGTCAGCTCAGGTTTCAGCTTCTCTCCCGAGAAGTTACCAGAAAATCGATACCTCTAGGTTAACATCTGTGGTTACACCAAGACCTTTTGGTGCCCACTCAAGAGGAATCTCATCACTGCCACGGTCGTTCACGGTAAAACTCCGCTTCTTTCCCAAACTTTGTAAACGGGGGTTTGGAAAGCTGGGGGGAACAGTAGAGTTTTAATATTTATTGGGTTTTTAAAAAAAATTATCTGCTGTTTGAAGGCTGTGTTAATAGAGCAGGCGATTCCATCGTGTTTTTAGATGTTTATTTGTGTTTCTGTACTTAAGGGCACTCCTAGCAATACCCTGATAAATGTATTTGGTAGAATAATCTCTTTACTATTTGTAGTAAGTCTCCTTAGTGTTCCCTATCCAGCCTTCACTAGATGTAATTGTCTGAAGCTAAGTTAACATAATTAAGTGTTCAAGACAAATTTTTCAGGTGATACGGTTTCCTCTGCTCTGCTGACTTTGAAATTTAAATTTTATGCTCGCCTAAAATTTGCCTGCGCAGTAAAGCACTGAAACACAGAAATTGATTGCCCCTGGTTACTATGTTTATTTTCATAGCTTTCTCCTAAATCCCTCTTTGTCTCAATTGTAAAAATGGTAAGAATGCAAATCGTTCTAAGCAGCTGATTTTAACAAGTTTCTCTTAAAAAGTCTGGACTATTTATTCTGGAATTACTTCAAGAGGAAAAAGAAAATGTTGCTGCTCTTTAAAGTGGGTAATGGGTACAGTAACCAGAATTTGCATGAAAGGGACAGGTTGTTTTTTTTTTGTTAAATATGTAGATTTCTGAAAGGCTAGGGATGTGTGAGGCTGTTTTAAAGCACATATTTACCAGACTGTCATTTTTTTTCCCTAGATGGATGACACCCAGAAATACAATGGAGAAGTAGAAAAAGCTAAAAGAACTCAAACTTTGTTCCCTAGCACTTCATTTTCACAACCAGACTCTGCACACCCTCTCTCCGCTAGTGCATTTGGAAGCAGAGGTGAGGAGGAGGAAAAAGAAGGTGTTCAGTCAACACCTCCTCCTAGTTTGGCATTACCTATAAAATCCCAAGACCAAGATGCTGGAAGCAGTATTCTTAAACCAGAGTATCGCTCTCCTCCTGATTCTCTCTCACTTGCATCTTCTGCAGAAAATGTGAGTCTGCTGGAGCCCGAGGATTCAAAATCCCTGGTAAGTGTGGAAATAATGTGATTACTTAGTGTAACCGAATGCTACAGCAGAGTAGGATTAAAAAAAATACATCTAATGTAAGTATTTTTTGCTAGTAAGAAAACAGCTCAGAGAACTGTTATTTCCTTTGATTTAATTCACGGAAAAGAGAATATTTGGAAAGAAAATAATTGGTTCCTTTGCGGTTTTTTACCTGCCCTTTATATGCCCTGTGCTTAATTTTATTTCTCATTCTAATTCAAAGTAGTTATTCTAAATATTGTTTGATGCTTGAGAAGTTTTTGTTACTCTGCAGATTAGTACATGGTGCGCACAATCAGGTGTGTCAGTTAGAAGAAAGATCTGAGCTGCTGTAGCATTCATTTGCACTTCTAAACTGGTGGTGGAAAATAAAGATCAGCTTTTCAAAGGCCAGCTTTAAGCATTGGTATCAAGCTATTAATTTCCATCTGTTGTGGCTTGAGCCACCCCTTTTTTAAAAAAAAGTTATGTACTTCAAATTAATCACATTAGAGCATTTAAAGCAAATCACCATCTCTTTGTGAATGTGTTTATTGAAGTTGAGTCTTTCATAGGCTCTTTTGGAAGACGTATCTTCAAGTGCTGTTTCCTCCAACTGATCACGTGTGAAAAAACTACCTGGTTTAAATTGTCAATACCTTTCTGTAATATCTAATGATGTGTGACAGATCAGAGTTTAATTCCTTGCATTCCTGATACTGCTGTAAAAGTTAATTATGCCAGTTGCCTGGATGAGGATAATAGGACTTTGGATGCTGATTCATGAAATCACTTCCCACACCTCCTTTTTATAAATTTGATCACTTTGAAACATTCTTCCTAATCGCTTGTGAAATTTCAGTTTAATACTCCTGATACCCTTTGACCATTGCAATGAAATTATTATAACTTTTTGAAACTGTGATTGTTGTATAAGGAAAGAGATCATGATATTCCCCCTCCCCCCCCTCTGTTTTGTAGCAAAAACACGCAGAGGAATTGCTGTTCTAATCAGTGAAAACAATAAAACAATAGATTAGATATGGGTTCTTTGTGTCACTTTAAGCGAACCAAACGGGAACAAAATGTATTATGGCCATTTTATTTTTTTTCTTGTCATTAGTTACAAGTTTCTACATTGTCCTTCCTGCACATGAATAATGGAGGGGGCTTGAAAAGAAGAAATAAAAAAATAATACGCTAAAAAAGCTTGTGTTATGCCTCAAACAAGCTATAATTTAAGGAATGCAGGTTCCATTTGGCATGTTTGTAAATCATTGCCAGAGTTGAAAGATTGATATAGTTCACTAGTCATCAGGGCAATAACACCAGGTTTGTGGAGTACTTGCTGCTTTGGAGACAACCTGTCCAATCAATGAAGCTCAGTTTGCAAAGTTGCATTACTCCTATGAGACAGAGGTGGGTTTGAAGAAGAGCTGTGTTAGCATGGTGGACATAAAAACAGTAACAGTAATTTGCAGGAACATACTCAAATTCAAAAGCTTTATATACATGCTCTGGCTCATTGCTCTAACCTCTCTGTGAGTAGGATTTGCTTTTCATGCACTGTTACTCACCTAAAGACTTGGGTTCTATGGGAGCATGTGCAAGACAGTAGCTGTGCTTTGCAGTACAGACTTAATTTCTACCCTGGGCTGTAATGGGGAGTGTTTTGCTGGGAAAATTCCTGTAACACGAGGCGAAACCTCAGGATGTTGCTCTGCAATGTTGTTGTCTTCTACACCCAGCACTCGGGTACTGTTGAATCCTCCTATGGCTGTGTCCTGCCCCGAGACTCTGGGTGACTCCATCTGCTCCCTGTTTGCCACCTGGTCCATCCTACCAACATAGGCGCTTTGGGGAATTGTCTTAGATACATAGACTTCTAAATAGTCTTAAGTTAAGGAAAATTAATCCCTCCCTACAGGAAAGCTGGTTTACTAGGCAACTGAAATGTAGGTGTACATTTAGGGCGCCAAATTTAGTACAGGTGCGGGGGTCTCCTCCAAGCACAGCGCTTGACAGAAAAAGTCTATAATACTTTTTTCCTTTTATAACACGACCAGGTCCATGATAACAAAGTGAACGGCCTGCATTTGGGTATTTTAATTGTTTATTGATGAGTTCACATTAAAATGTTAATATATGCAACACATGTTCATAATATAGTCTGGGGTTGAAAGGAAGTGTTACAAAACGTTTTCCCAGTCTAATATTTCTGTAGTTTGAAATAGTAATGTTAGGTTTTGATTCTGATTTTGAAAGCATCTTGAAAGCCCACTGGGATGGAAGATCTGGATTCTAACTAATTCTGGATTAGTGGCCTTGCCTAAGGTCTCCATTACAAACTCCATAGCAAGCTTGTGGTATTTCACATGAAATTAAAAAGAAGATTCTTCTCCCAAATAAACCTAGTTGCAGAACTGAGCGTAATGAAAACTGTTGACACCCACTGTAGAATGTGCAAGAAAAACATAAGATTAATTACTGTTATCTAGCTTTTTCACTTCTCTGTTCAACTGATGCTTCTGTTTGACTGAGTCATATGTTCCACAAATTCCATGCAGACCTATTCTGGGGGTTCAGTTTCCTCAAATTTCTTACATTTTGTACGATTGTGTTACAAAACATTTAAAAGAAGAGAAATGCACAGCTAAATATATGTGTAGAGAAAATTATAAATGTAAACTGAAAAACCTATCTGTTTGAATAGAAAACAAATGAGTTACTTAACTGACTTCAATGCTGTTTCCTTTGTCTGTGATGCTAATAATAGATGATTAAAGTGGACATTGTGAGCAGCCTCACTTATTTAGAGGATAAACTTTCCCTCATTTAGATTCCCGTGATACCAGATACTGTAGTGTCATGTTTTATTTTTCAGGAACAGTACAGTGAAATGAGAATCAGTATAAACCAGAGACCTGGCCACAGTCGCAGCTTTGGGTTTACAACAAATTGGAGTTCTTCAGGGGCCTTTGTACAGACAGTTGAAGAAGGTAAACATGTATTACCTGCAAAAATTTTTGTTCTTCTGTTTAGTTTGCAGAGGGTTTAAATTAAAGCATTGAATGTAAAGAATGCTGCAAATATTTAAAAAAAAAATTAGGTAGAGAATTGAAAAATCAATATTTAGTTTGCTAATGTATTTCTGTGAATCCTGATCTCTTGAAACAGGTTGAATTAATAAATACCAAAAACGCATTTTCCTAATCTAAGACATTTCTATAATCAATGAAGAGGCATAAACATAATTACTCAAACATTCTCCAGGTCCTTTACAGAACAATAATAAGGGGTACATACAGATTTCTAATATCCAGGTTTTTCCTTTCAGCTAAATTTAAAATATTTCATTTTATATGGTTTGTAAACACATGTAGAAGAAACTTAGAATGTAGTATTTTTGTTTCAATTTTCCCTTTTGTTAGTCATGTTGAATTTTGGAGATAGTATTTTTAAGGAGTTGCAACTTCTAAATTTAATTCCAGTGCAGTTTTTTTCAGATGTGTTAATACTGAGGAAAAGCAAACATTTTTGTCTTGAAATGACACACATCTAAAGCTTAGAAATAAACTTTATTAGTTTCTGAAGAGAACAAGTTTCGTTTTCTTAACTAAAAAAAAAAAATGCAACAAAGTGCAACAAAAAACTCAGCAAGTCACATGTAATGCTTGTTTTCTTAACAGTGATCTTTTCCATTGCCAGTAATATTTGAGGAATACTGAATTGTGCCCTTTCTTCCAGCTAATACAAGGTCATCCTGAGAAAGGAAAAGTAACTGGAAACTTCTCATTTAGTTAGCCCTTCATTGTGTTTTCCAGAGAGGAAAAAATATCACTTAAAAGCACTTACTGAGCAGCCTTGATTTTATTTGATTTTTTTTTTCTGTTTCAAATTCAGCTTTTAAGGCTCTCTTCATTATAGCTGGGTACTTCTCATAATTAGATTGTAACCGTTAATATTCACTTTGCATGAAGAATAACTTTCCATTTGCTTTCCCTGCTGCTAGGCCTCTGGTTTATTTTTGTTACTTGGAGGCAGAGGACTGTCTCTTTGCACTGTCAGCTGTAGGAGAGAAACCTGAGGGTGGTCAATGTTCCTGCTGATCATTCACAGAGGTCCGTGTGGGGCTCTATCCTCAACTCTTTAGGCAAGGAGGAAGATGAAGGCCTTGGGGCTGTTATCTTGGTTATGCTTTATTACCATTCTCGAAAGGGTGCAAAGTATAAAGATTGAATGGAGAAAGGACTGTATCTTAGTATTGCTGTTTATAGCATGTGTTTAACATCTTTTCTTTGGGTTTTTTTTTTTTTGTTTGTTGTTTGGTGTTTTTTTTTTCCCAACAACTGGCTCATGTTGTACCTTGACTCAAAAGCTGTAGCTTTCTTTGCAGTAAAGAAGGATGAAAGAGGTGGACAGCCTGTTGAATGCGTGAGATGTGATTTCACCTGGGCACTTCTGAATGTTTCTTTTCCTACTTTTAAGGATAAGTCATAGGATAAGTCAGGTTGGAAGGGACCTTGCAAGATCATCTGGAGCAAGCCCCTTTTCAAAAAAGTGTCAAGGCTGTATTCAGACCAGGTTGCCTAGGGCTTTACCCAGGTGGGTTTGAGACCCTCCAAGGATGGAAACTGCACAGCCTCTTTAGGCATTGCTTAATTATCCTCTCAGAGAAAATTTTCCTCATATACCCATTCAGACTGACCTTTGTCTCAGTTTATAACCACTGTGCTGCATTCTCCTGCCATGAATTTGAATAAAGAGCCAGCTTTTCCTTCTCAGTGACCTCCCAGTAAGTACTGGGGAGACTGCTATTAGGTTCCCCTATAGCCTCTCTTCTCCAGGCTGAAAGAGCCCATACCTGTCAGCCTCTCCTCACAGGGCAAGTGCTCCAGCCCTGGCCAAATCAGTGGCTTCCTATGAAACTTGACCCAGTTTATTGATGTCTCTCTTACAGTGGAACACCAAAACTGGACACAACATTGTTGATGTGGCATCACAAGTGCTGAGTGAATTGGAATAGTCACTTCCCTCAATCTTCTGGTCATGCTAGTATTCTTATAGACCCACCACTGACATGGTTCCCCCAATCCTGCTCTCCAGCCCATCAGACCCCAGCCTGTCCCATTCCAGGAGAGGGACTCTGCCTTTGTTCTTGTTCAATGTCAGGTTCCTGCTCTGAACAGCAGCCCTGTCCTCCAGCGTATCAGCCACCTTCTGCCTTTTGGCATGGTTTGCAAACTTGATGAGGGCATGTTTCTCCTCCTCCACCTGGTTATTGGTGAACATGTTTTGATAGGTCCCAGAATGCATCCCTGGGTAGCTCCGCTTCTAACTAGTCTGCAGGCGGAGTATGAGTCATTAACCACTACCCATAGAGCCTGACAGCCCAGACACTTTTTCACCCACCTGGTCATCCTGCCCTGTAGATCAGANCTCTCAGCCTGCCTTCATAGGAAAGGTGTTCCATCCCTCTGATCATCTTTGTGGCCCTCTGTTGGATCTGTTCCAACAGTTCCATGTCCTTTCTATGTTGAGGACTCCAGAGCTGGACACAATACTCCAGGTGGGGTCTCCACCCCAACTTTAATACCTGGATGCCGTGGAAGGTCCTGTCAAAAGCCTTATTAAAGGCAAGGTGGATGTTATCCACCTCTCTCTCTTCATCCACATATCTAGGAATTTCATCATTGAAGATAATAAGGTTGATCAAGCGTGATTTAGGCTTGCAAATCCATACCACCTGTTTCCAGTAATTTTTTTTCTCATCTGTGAGCCTGGAAGTGGCTTCCAGGAAGACTATCTGATTGTCTTGACATATACCTGAAAATACTAACTAGCTATATATTTTTCTTCAGATGATAAACCTGCATTTACCTTTTTACTACTTATAAATGACTGTGTATTCTACATATGCTTTGCCTTCAAAAAATTGTTAAGAAAACTCCTTGGGAAGCAAAACTAACTTCTTATAAGTGTTCCCAAAAATCTTAATAAGAGCTAAGCTTGCAACACATGCTTCCACGAGACCCATTTACTACATATGAAAGAAAATAGTGCTCAAAGAATGATATGGTGTTGGAAGGTACCTCTGGAAATCATCTGGTCCAACCCCCCTGCCAAAGCAGGTCCTCCTAGAGTAGGTTGCACAGGAATGCGTTCAGGTGGGTTTTGAATGTCTCCAGAGATGGAGACTCCACCACTTCTCTGGGCAGCCTGTTCCAGTGCTCTGCCTCCCTCAAAGTGAAGAAGTTGCTCCTCATGTTTAGATGGAACTTATGTACAAGTTTGCGCTCATTACCTCATGTCCTGTTACTTGGCCCCACTGGAAAAAGACTGGCCCCTTCCTCTTGACACCCAGTGGATGATCCAGACTTTTAGCAGTATTTTAGTAGTGAGTCAGAAGAAGGTCAGGATGAAAAATACAATGTCTAAATTCTTCTGTAATGCTTGTCCACATTAGTTTCTGATAATGTACTAGAGCATTTGTCTTGGTATCTTTTAAATACTTTCACTACTTGCTTTGGAAAACACTTCCATTGTGTAATTCAAATTTGTTTTATTTTATTAGCATGAGGATTTATTGTCCTTAACTACATTTTCACTTAGCTTTTTTCATTTTATGTTTTGCTAAGGGAATAATTGTTAATGGCAGAACCATTCAGATATAATTCATAAAATCTTACTTAGGCAAGTGCGAGCTCATCCATTTTCTGAATTAAATAGAAAAAAGTTTATTGTTTGGTCCTGTATGTTCTCTGTCCTTAGGCTAGTGAGATCACTTGCCAATATTCAGTAGCAGATGAAAAGAGTATAAAGTGCAGCATGTCTTCCAAAGTATCAGTAGAATTCAAAATCCAAGCTGCAATAAAATTTGCTCTTAATTGACAAAATAAGTGGAATCCAGAGAAGTCTAATGGGACAGCACCCAGCAATATTTTGAGTCCAATTCACAGTAACGAACTGTTTCAGCAAAGCAATAAAGCAGCATGTTCTTGTCAGTAGAGCCCAGAAAATGTAAATAAGAATAGGAGAAAGCAAGCTTCTACCAGATTTAACAAAGCAGAGGTTGGGTTTGTTTTTCTTTTTTCACAAATAAGAGGATTACCCAAACATTGGCTGTATTTCAGCTAATTGTTGGCTACAAACACTGTGGGGCTGCCTCTGTCTCACTGTCGCGGGTTATAAAAGTGAGTTTGTGAAAGCAAGAGTGTGCCCAGAAGTTGTTAAACAGGGTAGCCAGAATGTGAATGTTAACAAGTTTAAATCTTTGTCGTTTTCATAAGTTTCAAATTGAAACACTTCTTTGACATCAACCGAGTTTACTGACCCTATATTACAGTGTAGTAGACTTTATTTTTTTAACACTTTCTGAATACCCACCAATAAGCATGTCTTTAAATGACTTACCCTCCCACCCCCACAGTCACAACTGGGGTAAAAAAAATAATTGTGAATGGAGACGTAACTTTATTTTTCTTCCATTTTCTGCAGGTAGCCCTGCAGCACTTTGTCAGCTGCATGTAGATGATGAGATCATTGCTATCAACGGCACGAAGGTTTCATGTATGGACTATGGTCAGTGGGAAGAAGCCATCAGCAGAGCACTAGAAACGGGAAACCTGGTCATGGATGTCAGACGATATGGAAAGAATGGTGAGTTGTCAGGCAGATACAGTATGCTCTGTAAGGCAAATAAGCTTTGTCTCTGCTGTTCCTGACAGCTGAGAGTCCTTATTACCCTTACAGTAGTAATATGTATCTAAGCTAAGTCATTCGCTAGTGTGTCTGTTGCATTTTAACACAACTTGGCTTTTTTTTAACTACATGTGCATTAGAAATGTCTTGACAAGCAAGTCTACAAAGCATTGAACTACTGACCTCTCTCTTGTTCTCTGGCCTGTTTCTGAGAGGATGCACAGGTAAAAAAAGTGTGCAACCACCACACAAGGAAATACAGTATTTTCTTTCCTGCTGTACCACAAGCACTAAGTGGGGCTGCTTTCTAGAGGATGGTTATTTTTAGAGCCTCTTTCCCTCAATGAGCAGCTCCCTTTCTTCAGGCAAGGTGGATCTTCACTCCCTGACGAAAGGGACAGTTTCAGGCGGCATAGAGTTTCAGAGCTTGTGGGTGATGTAGTACCTCTGTGCTATGATACTGGCCATTGACCAACGATTTTTAACCATTTTGACCATCAATATTGTGATGCTTTAACCTGTCCAGGATGGTACTACCTGTTCTGGCTAGTGACGGTTTCCGTCCTGGCTGAAGACCTTGTAGCATTTCTAGACTTGCCATGCATTTAAACAGGATACCCCTTCAAAGTCCCAAAAGAGTTTTTCCAGAGTTGAAAGTGTGACCAATGACTTCTTTCACAGTATAAATACAAAACATTATTTCAGTGGGCAGCTAGGCAGAGTAAGTTACCAGCAAGCAGGGGAAAAAAAATAGTGAGGCGAGGAAAAGAAAAAAAAAAAAAAAAGAAAAGAAACAAATCTTGACTTCTACATGGCCTGGCACAAATGAAGAGTGAGATTAGTGGAGAAGAACTCAATGAATAAATTTTACTTAGTGGGAAGAAAGAAATGATGGAGTGTGATAGAAGATTATAATTTGTCTTAGTCTCATCAGTTTGGCCTGTTTAGTTTAGACTGCCTTCTTTTTTGCCCTCTGTGCTTCCTGACGAGCATGGACATGAAAATGACAATGCCTGGATAGTGTATGAGTCAAGTTGTACCTTGTGTGAGTAAAGGTGGAAGAATTTTCTCACTCCTTACTAATACTAATGAAATAGGTTCCAATGAATACTAATTGCACTGTAATTTTAAGCTTCTGTAGTCCATATTAGCAAAACATCTGGTAAACTTTTACCTGGCTTATGACTAACACTTGCATTGTGGGGAAGGCGGTCTGCTCAGAAAAGCCCTTTTTCCTGTCTTCACAAATTCCACCTGATTTGTGTGTCTCCCTCTTCTATTATGTGCTTTTTTTTTGGTGTTATTTTAATGTGTTTTCACTAACTCTTGTTCTGTTCTTTGACGTTACTGTCTACATTAATTTCTTGAACCTCCACATACCAAAAAGACTGGGGCAAAGACCAGCCTTCCCTGCCACAAGTAAGGCATAAAATCCTCAATCTCACAAGTATGGCTACCAACATTATAGGTACACCTGAAAATAAATGGATTGATGCAACTTCCGGAGAACGTGTTTCAAGCGTTTCCACCGTATCAACAAAAAGAGATTTCTCCAGCAGCCTTCAAAGTTCTGTGAGTATGATTTTTGAAAGCTCATGGGATTTGAGGGGAGGAGGAAAATAAAAATGTAATGCCTTGATGGGAAAGGGTGGAGAAAAGGCTTTGGACGTATTACTAGTACTTGCATTGCTTAAGAATCATATAGGATATTGAAAATATGGAGATGTAGTCATGTACTTATTGAGGTAAATAAGATGTTTTAAAGACTTGTTACTGTCCATTCATGAGTGGGCACTGCTAAGTGTTAAAGTACTTGCGGCCTATATTCTAACTAAAAGGTCTGGAGTGCTTATTTTCTAGAAAAGACTTTGACCACGATTATTAGTGTAAATGAAAGTTGCAGTCCCTAAGAACAAGGGCATATGTGCTTTCAAATTACTTGCAAAATAACTCCTCCCCTGAGAGTGAAACTAGGAGTATCTTGGGGTTTGGCATTTTTTCACAAATTAATGTTTTTTATTTCAGCCACCAATTCACTGCTGGTTACTGATCCCCTTATATGCATGCAGTTGTTTTATCATATAATACACTAAGAAAGCTTTTAAATAGTTTTGTATCTTTCCATGGAAAGTGTTCTAAAATGTTTCATGGTATGCAGCCCCTCGTAGGGGAGACGTGTAATTGGATAAACTTCCACAAATCTAATGAACTTAAGACCTTTATTTCATTGTTTTTTTTCTCCAGGATACAGAAACAAAGTTGATAAATGGAGTGCAAGGAGATCTTGGGTCTAGCGAGCAAAGAGGTAAACTGCCATTGCTTTTCATCTGTTACTTGTGTGGGTTTGGAACAAGCATAGACACTAAATCTGTAATCATTGAAAGCTTTATACAGTGGGCGAAGCGAAACCTTCATGAACTGAAAGCTAGACCGGTGTCACAGAGATCTAGTTGCATCCCAGCCCGGTGCAGTTGGCTTCCACAAAAAAAAAGGCAGTTGGAGAACTGACAGGAACGCAGTGATAAGCCCCTTGTTTTGGTATTAGTGGTTGTAAATTCACTGTGTGGTAGGGATGAAAGAGAAGGTGGCACACAATTTATTGTAATTGCCACTGCTTTGTGTGGAGACTGAGTTGGTATAAGTATCAATTTATTTCACTGTCCAGGAATAGTGGAAAGAGTATTCAATTATTTTTACTTTTTTCCCCTTATTTCAGTTGTGAGGCTTTGGGGGTGTAGTGGTTGTTTTGCTATTATTTTATTTTTGCTCCTAAAGAACAATGTTGATGGGTCTGGTATGAATAATAGTTACTTACTATGCTATGAACAGTTGTAGCCTTACTTGATGACAGTGAGAGAAACCAGGTATGTAGACTTCCTAATGGAACAGTAATCCTTAAATGGGAATGTTGTATTGCATTTTATCTTGAATGTGTGTGGTGATTTATAAAAGAGTTTCCCCAAGAGGTCATTTGCCCTCTGGAGATGCCTTTCTGATGACCTTAAATAGCGATTAGGTTTCTCAATCCAATTTGGCATCTCAGTCGGAGTGGCTTAAATTAGACAGGGAGAATCTTGAGTCCAAGTTTGACACTTGTGCTGTTGTTATAGTTGGACATGGTTAGTGATAAACTGAAATACTAATCAGGATATGATGTAACCTACTAAAACCTGTATTTGTTACTATGAAAGATTAGATTTCCTTTGTGTTTTAGGGGCTTCTTATTTTTCTGAAGTGATGTTACTCTAGACTGGAGGTATAACCAATGTTTTGTTATCCAGTGGTGATAGTCATTTACAAAAAAAAAAAAAAAAACAACGAAAAAAGAAAGAGAGAGCACCTCATTGACTTGTATTCTTTGTATTTTTCAAATAGCATCTGAACCTATTTCTTTGAAAAACTTAAAAAGGCGGTCACAATTTTTTGAACAAGGTAAACCAAAGTGCTAACATTTCATGGACTTCCATGAAATTGTTCCTGCTGCACCCTCTTTCTAACAAGTCTGGTGCTGGGTACTCTGGGTACTATACCTCTTCAGAATTGTTTGTTGCAGTTAAAATGAAGCAACATAATTAATTTCCCTTCTTTCCCCAGGGTCATCAGGTTATTCTTACAATTCATGGGTCTACCTTTGTGGTAATGGGTCTTTGTGTGTTCTCTTATATCTGTAGCTGTTTAAATCTCTTCTATGTTGTTCAT
>VXBJ01004861.1:0-50661 GCA_013400055.1 Nycticryphes semicollaris | reverse complement strand
TCATACTTTTTTTTTTTTTTTTTTGTCTTCACTGGGTAGGAGTAAAAAGGATAGTGCACTCTGTTCAGGTTTGCTACTACCTACAAAACAAGAATAATGTTAAATATTCCAGCAGAGGCTTAGCACAAATCTCAGAGCTGTTGATGAAACACATAACTCTGGATTTGAGTTTCTTTAGTGGCAGCTCTGTGCTTTCATCTAAATTGGTGAAAAAAGGCAGCTGCTGGCTTTCCACTATGTGGTGATGTCGCAAGAACCCAAGAAGACCAATATAAATTTTGAATTGAATGTGTTAACTTTTAAAGGCAAAAAATGAGGCACTCGATTTTGGTTTTGTAGGTTGCTTTTTGGTGTTCTGCATGTCACAACTCACATACTTCCACTAATGTTGTATGTCTAATGCTGTCTTCAGACTATGTATGCCTTGCTGTTTTGCTGTAGCCTGAAACAGTGAAATTGTGGCCCACAGTGTTAATTTTGCCAATGTTTTTAGCGGAGCCAGGACTTTGCCTTCAGTGGTGATGGCTTCTGTTTTTTCCAGAAGTGATATGTGAAGTGCCATGGCAAATATCTGTATTCGTGGTTCCATTTGCTTTTAAATACTTCTGCTGCATTGTATCTGCAATATGGTGGTATTATGTTGTTGGATGTGTTTTTTTTTTTTTGTTTGGGTTGTTTTTTGTTGGTTTTGGTTTTGTTTTGTTTTGGTTTTTTTTTTTAAGGCTGGCTGTGAAGTTTGGTTTTATTTTAATAAATACAGCAATATTGAAGTATTTCACTTGTGCTTAAGGGGGAGGAGAAGGGCATATTTCTAGAGTGTACACTCAGTACAGTTTTGCTCATTTTAAATTTTGGACACTTTACACTGATATGAAAGAGTCTTCTTTCTAAACCAGTACAGGCCAGCATAAGTTTACAGGGGTGATAGAAGAGGAGAGCAAAGATGGGTGCCACCTGTGCCTTCCTTTAACATCTCCTGGTGCAATTATAGGAGGTCAAGTTTGGTTATCACTGTGGCTGTTGTGATCTGATCAAGAAGACAAAATTGTGCATATATAGATTGGACACCAGTCAGCGACTCATTAGATGTCCTTTGTATCCTAAATTTGACCTTTTCTCCACTTCATGTGGTCACACTTCAGAAAACTGTGGCAACTTGCTGCTTTTATGCGGTTTTGTTTGTTTGGTGTTTGGTTGTTTTTTTTTTTAAACTGAAATTTGGACAGCTAAGTCACAAGTACACTCACAATAAACAAAAACAGAGTTGACGTTTGGGAAAGGGTTATACTTAAATTTGTGCTTCTCCACATTTTCTTGATTTTTAATATATTAGAGTAATACACACCTCTTATAATTATCTTGGCATAAGATAAGGCTAAACATGATAGCCTCAAACAGCATAAGGTTTTTGATGAATGGTGACAAGCTCGCCAAATTCAAGTGCGCTTTTGGGACTAGGAAAGGAGGAGAGTTGGAAGGGGGAAGTACATGTTTTTGTGGTAGCGAAGTTGCCTGTGGATGTCTGTTGCTCCTAGTTCACGTCAAGGGCAGTAGGTGAGTAGTTGCTCTACCCTGGAGCAGCATTCTGGTTATTGGTCATGCTAAGCAGTTGGGTTTGAAGAATAGTAATAATAGGAGAGGTGTAGCAAAGAACCTCTATGTTGCCACAGTGGGAGATGCACTGCTAATGCAAGCAATTGCTGATGGCATTTGTAAGCATGTAAAGCTTTTAAACAATTGTGCACATTAGCTGAAAGCACCTAATGAATTCTGACCTCAAGCAGGTTCAGTAGGGCAAAATGCAAGCATGGCTTACTAAGGAAGCAAAAATTAGCCTGAAGCTCGGACTTTCCACATCTACACAAGTCTTGCAGGACTGAGTACGTATGGTTCTAATTATTTCTGTTTTTTGTCTTCCAACTTTCATAGGAGGCCCAGAGCCTGCAATGCCTGATGTAAGTACTATGTACAAACTGCTAATTAGTTGTATAATCCTGGTCTTTTCAAGAAGCCCACTGCTTTCTATTGTTTGTTATACTGCTTTAAAATTGCGATCAAATCTCAGAGCACTGACTAACATTTTCCAATGTGTAGTGGAAGGGTTGCTTTCTGTTCTTTAAATAAAAGGCTAATTTAGGTCATTGTCACTATAAAACTGTAGTGTTTGTAATGGCTTTTATATCTCATTTAAAAAAAAAAAAAAGTTTTAAAACATGATTGGAAGGACATAATATTATTTTGTTTCTGTGCTGTGGTAGCTCCCAGTCCCATCCATTAGTGCTCCTAGTCGACGAGTTTGGGATCAAGAGGAAGAAAGAAAACGACAGGAAAAATGGCAAAAGGAGCAGGACCGTCTGTTGCAGGTATAATTCATTTTCATAATCATAGGTTGGCAATCCCTATTTCTTGCCTGTTAGGGAAGAACAGTAACATATGACTCCTGCAGCTCCTCTTACTGATGGCCGAAGAGGACTTTCAGATGCATTTTCTGGGCTGCACAGTGACACAGAATAGCAATTACTCAGCACAAGCAGGACAATGTTATTAATGGTCCTCATGAAATCAAACCCAGACTGAGTATTCACTACAGCCAGAAGTTCTCAGTCATCACAAGGCTGGTATGCTCTTATTGGCCAACAGAATTTAAAGGATAAACAAAGACTTAAGGGACAGTAGCCTTCACTTCTCAATGAGTTTTCACCCTCCCCACCCCACAAGAAAATTATCTCTAGAATGAGTTTTACCTTGAATTAAAGATACTACCTTATGTTCAGAACTGAAGAGAAGGCAGCTAGTACCATGGTTAGATGCCTGCTGGCATCTTGTCATTTAGCTAGTTAGGTGGAATCAACCTGCTTCCCAGGACCTCTATGAGTCAGGTAGCCAAACCTGCTAACAAAAAAAACACCTTGATAAGCAGTTGTTAGAGATGGAGAGAAGCATTGCAGAGGGAAGGAGCAATATTTGTCATCTTAGGGCAGCACAAAAAACAAGCACATATCTCTGCAAAGACCTCAGCTCTCAATAACGCATAAGCCCATTCAGCCACATTCAACAAAACACATCTCTGCAAATTAAATTAGTTATCTACAGTCTGGCCTGGGAGAGGCATCAGTGAACATTGTTTACACAAGCCCTTTAATAAAGTTTGGTACATTCAACTGTGATGTCAAAGTACAGCTTAGCGACTCTGTTGCTTGTTTTATCTTTTCCTGTTCTTTTTAGCGTACAAACTCTGCAAGGCAAGATCTGTGCCTTCCTAAACATATTTGTGGTCTCTGTTATGGTTTGGATGCTCCATTTGATGCCTGAAGAGATGATTTTAAAGACTGGAAACTTTGGCTCCCCTTTCTTGAGAGCAATCTCAGCCCTCTACCATCATTTATATTTGCTTTGCTTCTCCTTTTTCAGTCTTGAAGTAGTAAATTTGGCCAAAATAATAATATTCTTTCTCTTCCTCACAATCCCAGTAATGAATTTTCAAATAACAGAGAAAGGAAGCAAAATCTTTCTTTGCTTGCTTCCAATATCTTAACGGAATACTTTTGACATCATTAAAATATTTTGCTTTCCCCAAGACCTAAGTGGTGACTGACAAAACCACCAAAACATTTATTGTGCATCTTGAGTAATGCCTTAAGACATTACATTGACTTCATACCAAATCCAGTCATAGGACAAGATTGGAGGTCCAGAAATTGGGTTTTGTTCAGATAAGCTTCCAAAAACCCAAGAGTTCTTGCTCAAACCGAACTACTGCCTCATATTTCACTTAGTGATCACTTTCTATTTACCATGTTAGTGTGCCCAACTCCAAGTTAAATACAATCACTCCATCTTTCAAGAAAGTATCTTAGCTGTTTTTTGTTGAAATGAGAACTAAACTGTATGGGGAATATAACAGTGTGAGGTCAGTTGTTATGAGACTAAGCATGTAATAAGCCTGGATTCTCCAAAAATCAATTGCAGAACTGCTTTGGATTGTATTGGAGCCAGGATTTCATTCTTGTGTGGCCAACCTAATGTCCTAGTGTAGCTCCAGTACATTTTTACCATACTGATCTGTTAAAAAGCACATTAAATACCAGTAGTACCTTTTAAACCAAATAAAAAAATACCATGTTTCTTATTTGTGTGTTTAACTTCCATCTAACGTAACAGGAGAAATACAAACGGGAACAAGAAAAACTGAGGGAAGAATGGCTACGAGCTAAGCAAGAAGCAGAAAAGGAGAGCTCCAAGTATTTTGATGAGGTAGGGTATGAATACAGCTTCACCTTTGACTGTTTAGTTTCATGATGGTTTTTTTCCCTAATAGTAGGTGCATGTGAGAAGGGAAATAATATACTTTGCTATGGTGTTTATCTTCTCATTTTGGAAAAGGAATTGTTGTTTGTGACTTGGTAGAAAGAGGTTGCAAAAATGGTAAGGAAAGAGTAAACAGGATGTTTTGAGACCTACCAAATTTGACTTTTTTCTTTATGGATTGGTTTGGTAACTAACACCAGAAACATATTGGCAAAAGCTTACAGCATGTATTGGTTATTGTGACCAGAATGAAATGGTCACCTTTGCTGTATATTTACCTTCTGGTGCTTAACATCAGAATTCTGCTTCAATACTTCATTGTGAGGCATGTTCATGACTGGCTTGTACTGGCAACCAGTTCATCCCATCTCTGATAAATTCACATATCAAATCAACTTCAGATTTGCTATCCTATGTTTCAAAATACCAAGTGCATGTAGTTTCTGTAGATGCTGACTTTTGTGGCTGTTGCTTATGGGAAGATGAACAGGTTTTTTCCTGGGTGTGGGAGATGACTGAGATATCTGTTGTCTATTGCTATGGGAGCACTGCTTCAGGCATCTTAGCTAGATCAGTTGTGTTTATACAGTCACAAATAAGTAGACTGTAATTTAAGGTTTAGGACTTCAATAAGAAAACTCTTTGAGCTGTTAGAGGACCTTGCTGTACAAGAATGTAAACTATTTCATACATTTTTATTCATTAGAAGTTTGGATGGACAGTAGACAAATTTCTCTGTAATTACATAATATTTGACCACTGAAAGACCTCCTTTTGTGTCTGAGAGAAGGGTCATAAGGTGGTAGGTCTGAGGCTTCATTTCCATATGCTAGGAGGATGGGGGTTTCCTCCATGTGATGCTTACGTGAAAATCATTGGTCTGATGTACACGTGCAGCATACGCCTTAGTGTATATGCTCTTAAGTAGGTCTTGGGCTTCAAAGTCAAACAGTAGGGAGAGATGTTGGCTATCTTAAAAGAGTTTGTTTTCCGTGGATATTTAAGTGGGGGATTGGGATGTCTTGAAATGTAAGTGATACTTCAGAAAGCAGAATGTTTCACATAGTTGTGGCCGCGCTGCCTGCGGCACTCGCTAAGGCTGCCATGTGGAATGAAGCTCTTGCATTAGGAGAATGTGCTAGCAGGCACTCGAAAAATGAAACCAAAGTACACCCCGGGTCTTGCGTTGAAAGCGTTCGGGATGGTTTTTACACAGTCTTCTCTCAAATAATAAAGGAACTTTTCTGAATAAGCAATCTGCTTAAAAACCAGCTCCCTCACCTAAAAACATGGGGGGATTATTTTATTATTTTTTTTTTTTTTTCTTTGCTACAGGAGCAGACTGTTCTAACCTTAAACATAACGTCTGTCCCTCCACGGGCTCCATCTGTGTCCAGCTGGAGGGCAAGCCCTGAAGCAGGTACTCCTGAGGAGCCAGAAGGAGATGGAGGAAGCGAGCTGGCGGCACACTTGCTGGACGAGGAGGAAGAAAAGAGGAGGTTTCAGGAGGAGCGGAGGATCCAGGAAGAAGCGGCCCTGCGCTTAGAGCAAGAAAGGGAACTCCAAGAACTGGAGTTTGAGAGGCAACGTAAAGAGAGGGAACAGCAACAGGCTGAGGAGCAGAGGCGGCAGGCGGAGAGGCAGAGGGAGGCATCAGTGGAGACTCCTCAGTACCAAAGGTGTGGGCTTGTGATGGGATGTACTCTCTTCCTTCTGCATGAAAAATTCAATTCCATTTCTAAAGGGAGTGTGTATGTCCCAAATACATAAGTGTATTCATGTGCTATTAATCAGTCAGTGCAAGATGCCACAAGGCAGCCTTTCTTTCTAAAGGCAGAAGAATCGGGCATAAGACAAAGTCTTTCCCCATGAATCAAGTGCTCTATTAACCCACTTCATCTCATTTTTTAAATAGCAAGTGTAAACACAGTAATTACCACCAAATCAAAGATGACCTGAAGCACTTAAGTGTGAAGATTTTATAAGAACCCTGTGTAAGCTTGTAATTTGAGAGCCAGTGGTTCAACATATGGTGCTTTCAGAAGAAGCGCCTATTTAATTCTTCTCCAACAAATATGTGACTGATTTTCTGGACTCCTCTCTCTCTCTTTAGTTCAACAGTGCAATGACAAGGTTTAGTTGCACTACTGGGTTAATTTGTCAATGAGGGGTATCATGGCATATAAGGGAACAGATACTGGCTTAGATAGCATAGCCCCCATTAGGGGTATATTTATATACATATGTATTTATTCTAGAGGCTGAAAAAGTTTCTTCTGTTCATTTCTTCAGCACCTTGTTGTTTGTATGTATTTTTTAAAAAAAAAAACCTACAAGAACCCCTCCCCCCCCACTCCGAACTATTAGTTTACAAGTGCATGTTCTTGCCCAGAAGTTTCCAGACTACTATTACAGACGTCTGTCTGAAACAGATTAAAACAGTAACTTTTCCTTATTTCATGTGCCTCTGGCTTACGGCCTTGTGTATGACTAGCTTTGCTGGATTTTCCCCTTTTCTTATACAAGTAATAGGAGATGACTGAAGATAACACACGGTATCAAGTTAAGTCCTGGGAGAAGAAAATATGATTATAAAGTTACATATATTTGTGGGGGAGATTGTGAGACCTGGGGTTACTTTAGCTCATTGTAAATGGCTGCTGCTTGCGATCCCCGCTGAGCAAAGCAGAGGCACAGTTGTTACAATGGCTAAACAGGTTCTTCTTGGCAGCTGATACAGGGTATCTCTGCAGTTTTAGCTTGCCCCACTTGTAAGATAATAGGACTTTGTTGTGCGGTAACTTACTAAGCTGCTGCAATATCTGCATATCTAAATCCTTGATACGTGCTTTTAGTCTCAAGGGATTTCATCGCTTCTGAGGTTGCTGCCAAAGGATGTGTGTGGCTAAACAAGGATGGCTTTGCTTAATAGTAAGGGAACAAGTTCAGTGAAATTGGGATTTCAAATATCTAGTGTTAAATGTTTGCTTTATGATGATATCCGAAGATATGACTTGAAATCTGAAATGTTATATAAACATCTGTGAAGGATTGATGCTCACTACAAAGAATGCTGAGGTAGGGGACAGGCAGCAGGAAGAACTTTGTGGAAATTAACGCCTCTTTATGGGTTACCAACTGCATCTTCACGATTTGCTAGAATATATATGTAGCTTTTAGGTAGCTGCTGTGTTTGAACAAAGCTTACCTTCAGGCTTTGAAATGGATCAGATAATCAGTGTCTTATACTGATACTTGTAGTTTTCACAGCATCTTAAAAAAGTATTTGGGGTTTTCTTCTCATTTATTTTCCTGTTTCTAACTAAAATGTCTGAACTGTCTCGTTTTTTTCTGTATGTGTACTTATTGTTTGCTCCTTTCTTGAAAACATTGGGTTTGCATTCAATATGCATTTTATCTGTATTTTGCTTCTAGACATTATGAGCGCTATGAAGTATCTAAAACAATAGAAGATCGAGCTGGCCATCCTCTCATCGACAGGTAAAAGACTGAATTGATAGGTAGGCTGAAATGTATTCAGCAATAAGTGTGAACCATTTTGGTATGCTCAGCTTGGCTTCCCTGTTACTTACAAAAATGTAATTTCAGGCAGGTGTTATAACAGCCTTTCTTTTTCTACCTTCTTTTGTTGTGTTTCTTACTAAAATTAAGCTTCCTTAGAAGTTTAACCGTTGGATGGGATTTTTTTTTCCCCTTAAGGATCTGTTCTGAATGTATATAGTAGGAAATGAGCATATGAACAGAATGTATCTTTGTTTTTTTTATAGGCATTATGAACGTTATGAAGTCTCTAAAACCATTGAAGAGCAACCCGACCAGTCATTTGCTGACAGGTACGTGTGATATCAAATCTCTATGTAGACGAGCATAGGTTGTTCAGCCTGGAGACGAGAAGGCTCCGGGGAGACCTTATAGCAGCCTTGCAGTACCTGAAGGGAGCCTTCAGGAGAGACGAGGAGGGACTATCAGGGAGTGCAGCGATAGAACAAGGGGTAATGAATTTAACCTGAAAGAGGGGAAATTGAGATTAGACACTAGAAAGAAATTCTTTCCTGTGAGGGTGGTGAGGCACTGGAACAGGTTGCCCAGAGAAGCTGTGGATGTCCCATCTCTGGAGGTGTTCAAGAACAGGCTGGATGGGGTTTTAAGCAGCCTGATCTAGTGGGAGGTGTCCCTGCCCATGACAGGGGGGTGGAACTCGATGATCTTTAAGGTCCCTTCCAACCCAAACCATTCTATGGTCACTAAGCATATAGGTTATATTGCTGCTGTTTTGCAGTTTTTATGGTAAGTCGTCATCTCGGGAAAACAAGCAGCCAAACTTTTTTGGCAAATTACTATGTGGTGCTGTAAACAGCAGTTAGTCAGTCAGTTGGATTTTACTGGGAGAAGCAGAACTGTAAGGAAGTAAATATGTGGGTGGTACTAGACTTATCTGGCTGGAAAACAATTTCAGATAGTATTGTGATTGTGTCATAATGTGCTATACAAACTAAGGTGCAGTCATCCCAATCAGGATTGTGCAATTTAGGAGAGAGTAAACAGGGAGGGAAGTGAGAGGCAGCAGCAGTGTATTTATCAGGTAGATAGTAGATGTGTCACTCATTAAGTCACTCTCTTCTACGTTGGCTATTTTCTATTTTGTTTTGCTTGGTGGTTTGTTTGGGAGTGTTATTATTGTTTGGTTGCTTTCGTTTTGTTTTTATTTCAATAGAATATATCAACCACTGCAGATTTGGGCTCTTGGGATAGACACCTTTTTCTTCTCCCTTTTAATAACTGGGCTATGGTTAAAAAAATGCTGAAGTAACCTAAATCCAGAATGTTTGTATCAAGCCTTTGTCTTGGATGGCATCCCCCAGTAGTTCTGAAAGATCACCTTTGTTGCGTATTCAGTCAGATCTTATAATTGGCGTGAGCATACTTTTTTTATATTAAGAGGAACCCTAAAACTTATAGGGTACAGCTAATGGATCTGTTACTAATGGAAGACCTAAATCTAACTTCAGAAGGTGCCTGCACTAAATAGTGACATCTTGCCTATATATGTGTGAGGAGGACACTCAGGTGCTAAAAGCATACCAGGCAAGGCTGACCTGCTCTTTGGAGCCCCTGTTTACTACAAGCAACTCGGAAGTTGTTGCATCTTCTCAGACAATAAAATAGATTGGCACCGTAGGACAGAATCAGAACTTGGGGGAGCAAGAAATGTGATGCAGTTTATGCATCATTTATTTACAGAGAAAGGACAAGACTCCCTCAAAAGCTGCTATGCAGCCAATGTATATGTATGTGTAAGCGCATGAATGTATCAGCTTTGAGCTGTGACCCAGCAAAGGATTCCTGTTCTTTTCCAAAGTATTTTAAACTAAGAAGCTGGCTGTATTACTTGAGCCCAATAATACAGCACAGAGGTATTACTGAATCTTCTACTTTTTACTGTCAGAAAAAACAGCTTTTTGCCATTTGTCTTCCTGTATATTAAATGACATTTCTTGGCTAGAATTCATTTAATTATGCTGCCGGGTATAATTAGTGAATAATAAGTTTCTCCAGAACAGTCTGCATTTTGAGGAGGTGTTTTGCTTGTGGTCTAGTAACATGGTTGAAGTATAAGTTTCATATAAAGTTAATTCACTTATAGACCTGCTTTGGAAGTTCTCGCTTCTTTGATTGTCTGACTGTAGTCTTCATAAATCTTCCACAGGGAAGGACTTTGTTTTTTACTTGCTCTTTTTTTTTTGATCAATTTTTTGCTTTTTTAAGCAAATACTTTTTTAACTTTTCATCAGTGATTGCCTATTGACTTCTAAATATTGATTTTTTTTATTTTTTTTTTTTTTCCCCCTACTCCTTTATTATCCTGTTGATCTTTGTTTGGCTGGTTTTGCCTCTTGTTTTAAGTACCGCATAAGTTGTTGGTGGGAGGGATGGTTTAAAAAAAGGGCTGTGTATCTCTGGTTTGCAATGGTAAGATCTTTGTCTGTGATGAGGTCTCCTGGTTGAGAGAGAGAAATGACTGTTTTCTATATCCTTAGGAATAAGTCAAAGTCGACTTCAGAACTGAATGAATTCAGCTCAATCAGAAATGGTAAGTACTGTTTAATTTCCCTTATTTTTAAAAAGTTTTTTTTAAGAAGGTTTATTGGATGTAGTCATCCTAAGAAAATTGTTGGAGTGTTTTTTGATAGTTGCATCGTAGTTCAAATTCATACCATGCCGCAATTTTAATTAAGTTTTAACAGTAAGAGGAAATTCGTACAGTAACATAAAAGCTTAGGACAAATATGATTAACTGCTCTTGAAGTGCCATAGCAGTGATTACAAACAGATCCGAAATGCTGAAATTTTAGATGACTGGTACTTATATGAGATTAAACCAATCATATAGGTATATCATCAAGGATATATGTGCTCTTGATATGTTGACTCGGTAAAAAAAGCTGCACGTACCAAGATACTAATGTATTTAATACAACTGTTCGCTCTTTTAAATTTCTGTTAGTGTAGGAATAACACAGCTATTAATCAGCTCTCGCTACTCTCCCAGTGGCTTGTCTCCTGGGCTCTACTTCATGGCTGCCTTTCTTTAGTTGTCCTTCAGTCACATTACTGCATTTTTTGAGAAATGTGTCAAACAAACCAGTTTTGTGAATATTTTAGAGAGGAAAAATGCCCCAAAGGTATTCCTGTGTCTAAAATATGATTAAAAAGAGTTATCTGAAGTAACCGTAAAAATGTAAATGGTGTGTTAGAGGAAATACTGCAGATTGGCAGCACTGCTTTCACACATTAAAGCTTGGTCATTGACACTAATGAGCGAGTAAACTTCCACAATTTTTTTAGAATGGTTATCTATTTGCAATAAAACCAAGAGCAAATCTGTAGTCAGAGCAGTATTTAAATGGATTGAAATTTTCTGTTGAATGACTTATTGCTGAGTAATTTTCTTAATTAATCTTACTGTAAAAAGTAGTTCCTGGATCTAGGAAATAAAGGAAAAATTGTTGCTTTCTAACACGTCAACACATATCAGAGAAAGATGGCTTGTTTGTTTCCCCTTCCAAAAGTTCAAAGGCCCTGAGATTGCATACTCCCTCTATGTCTTCCCACCTGCCCCAACCCTCCCTCCTCCCCCCAATATATTCCTGTAAAGCAACGTGTGTAGTACCTTGAATAAGGAAAGAATTCTTGAAAACACAGACAGCTTATAGAAAAAGAATATGAACTAAAGGGAAAGAAGGTATCCCACCATTCAGTTATATATTCCATACGTGCTTCAGTTTGTATTGGAATAAGAGTCCAAGTTGTGGCACTAAAAGACAACATGCACTTTTAAAAATGCATGTATGTGTGTACGCATATACGTACACACAAAGGTATATGCATGTGCACTTGGGAAGTCAAGGGAAACACCTCCTTCTAGTTAAGTTAAAAGTAACATAAAAGGCCACATGAATGGAAAAATAAATGAAAAAAAGCCCTGCATTAGTAACGATGTATTGCCCATTTTGATAGTGGTCACCCTGCTGCAAAAATGCACTGGAGAAATTTGTGAATCTGGTGATGAATGACTGCTTTTGGAGTTCTACCCAGAGTACTGGATGTGTGATAACTGCTTTTGTGCCTTAAGATGCCTACCTGAAGTTTGCACGTGTTGTCCAAACAGGTACTCAGAGCAAGTATTCAGAGAGGTCCTGGAACATGGGTGACTCGCAGAAGAAGTCTCAGAAGGAGCACAACCTCTCTGCAGCTGAGTTGGAGAGACAGCAAATCCTTCAGGAAATGAGAAAGAAAACATCTCTACATACGGACAGCAGCTGGATTAGGCAGCGGAGTTCCAGTATACATAAGGAGCCTATTAGTCTGTACAGCAATAGTATGAGGAGGTATGAGCCATGTTAAAAATTAACTTAGTTAAATATTTTCGTTTGGTTATTCTAAACTTCAGTTTGTATTACAGAGCACAGAAATAAATTGAGTCTGAAATGTTATAAGGTAAACTGAACAGTAGTTGGCACAGACAGAAGAAAGTAGCAGTCTTACAGCAGGTTTTAAATGCTTTTTTGCAGATAAAGATTGTGGATGTGACCTGCAAATAACTTAACTGTTTATTTCTTGTTTGGTATACCGGCTGTGGGAACTCAATAACTGTGCCTTGGCATTGACAGATGTGGCTAAGAATTTTAGCATGCCAGCCAAGGGAATTGGACTAGATGATCTCTAGGGGTCCCTTCCAACTCTGACAATTCTGTGATTCCATAATGTGTATAATTTGTTGTGAAAATTATTAGGGCTGAGTAATAGACTTTTTTTTTTTTTTTTTTTTTGTAACATAGATATATGTCAAAGCCTGAAGTGTTTCTTGCTTTGAGTAATGTGTGAATGTTGGATTTGTCACTTAGGAAACAGCCAAGTTATCAATCAGGAGAATGTTTGGCTATTGGGCCAACACCTTGTACCTAGACGATGCTATCCGGTCTGGATGGATTGCTTTTCTATCTGGTATCCCTTGGAGAAAACAAAAACAAACCTTGTATCTGAGGTCCCTTGCTGTATAGTGGATTTTGATATGGTTCACCCTGATAAAGCTGGAGCAAAGAGTGTTTTGCCTTTATTCTCTAGTGGTTAAGAGCCACCTCTCTTCTTCCTCGCCTGTTTTTTTTCCCATGAGACAAAGGATCATTTGCAGCTCGAATGCTTTAGATCAATATGTGGAGAATACCACTCAGGGTGATCAAACAAACATTCATGCTGGAAAATGTCAAAAATGCTAAGATAATGTTTTCCTTTCTTAAAAAAAAAAAAAAAAAATAGCAGCCCCTCTGCTCCAGCTGTACTTCCATTTACATTTGTACGTGTAACTTTATTGCAGAGGGGAGTCTTTGGACAACCTTGATTCTTCAAGAACAAGCTCGTGGAGGCACCATACATGGCTGAGCCAGTCTGCCTCTTCTACATCTCTGTCCTCTACTCAAGATTTCAGTCGCCCGGTGTCCACTTCAAACCGAGCCTACATGTGCACTCCTTCCTCCAGCAAAGCACCTCCCGTGACCACCTCTGCGAGAGCCCCCTCCGTATCCCAGGCAGCCCCCAGGGCTCAGTCTCCCCTCTCTACTTCCCAGGCAGGGTCCCAGACACGCAGCAGGTAAGTGGGTGTCCTTCAGATGGGAAGATACAAATGTTGGGTTGCACTAAAGAGCAAGCTTTGTGTATATGGGGGTCTACAGCAGTGTTCTGGCCCATAATGTTGATTAACGAGTCTGAAAAGTACCTGGAGTTTTCTGGCTGGGTGGGATGGGGGAAATTACAGGCTGGTATTACCTCCCTGCTCCAGTTATGCAGAAAATTCCTCAAGCTTGTCACCACTGCTTTGACATCAGTTAAAAAAACAAAGGAACTGGAATAATAAATTCCCGGTCTCCAAGCTGTATGTTGGTTACCAAAATGATTAGTAAAAGCCTACTCCAGATGGCATTTCTGACATTTATTTTCTTAGCTTTGTTTTAACAAAAGATTCCTGAAACCCACGCTTTATGGCCCTCTTCTTGGTCTCTCCTCCCCACTTCCTGGCACACGGTCAATATCTTCTCAAGGAGCACTCAGGAATGCTCATAACCCATGACCCTGGAGAATTACAGAGTAGGATGGTGGTTTTAATCTAGGAGGAGAAAGCAAGAATTGCAACATATTTTGAAATAAAAATGGAATTCAGTTGTGGTAGGGTGGATAACTCTGCTCTTTATGTACTTGAAACTTTAAAAATACCTTGGGATAAGAGTATAGAGAACCATCCCCAAGTAATTACATGGATTATATATAACAGTGTGAATACTACTTCACTAGATCTTACACTGTCAGGCACCTTGTGAGAAGTTGACTTTTTTTTAAAAAAAAACAAAAAAAAAAAAAGAAAAGCTAGAGTCCCACATTCCTTATAAAGTAATAAAATTACCCTCTTAACCACATTTGCTTATCTTGTTCTCACTTCCAATTGCTAACATTTTGGTAGATCTATGGAAAATGACCTCTGTACGGCTTATGTTCAAAGAGTTAATGTAATATTATATGTCCAGGACTAGCCTTTTGTTATTTAACAAGGTGCAGATGGTGAGACTTGGCAGGGATGCTCACTAAAACTTAGCCTTTAGGATAATTCTCTGCAAATAAGAAGTAAGGCAGGGGCACATAACCTGTATTCTTACTTTCCAAACTTAACAATATACTTTCAATGTTTATTTGTCAAAGGTATTTTATGCAATGAAATGTGTCCCATGGATGTGACAGGATTTCTTCATTTGTTCCTATGTAACTTTGATATAAATTATAACAACTCAGCTTTCCCTAGCTTTCAGATCTACTGTAAATAATACTAATGTCCAGTTTATTCTCCCCAAGCAGCCTAATAGTCCACTTTTTACCAGTATGTTTTTATTTTTAATCTCAAAAAGTCTTTGATAACTTTTCTTTGTCTTTTAAACCTTTTCAAGCTGGTTTTAAGGATTTTCATTCTGTATCTAGGTCAGTCAGTGGGAAGAAAATCTGTTCATACTGTAATAACGTTCTGGGCAAAGGAGCAGCCATGATCATTGAGTCTCTTGGTCTTTGTTATCATTTACATTGCTTTAAGGTGAGAGCTGGGAGTCACATCGTGAAGGAACAGGAACTAATCAGGAGCACGCATGGCCACTCAATGTTATGCTCACTGGGGCTCTACTAATCACTGCTTTGCCTTCTACTCTTGACAGCGTGGTGCATGCACATTTCCATGAGGCAGTCCTATCTGCAGGCATTTAGCACTCAACTCTAGGACTAATACATAAATGCCAGAGCTGACAAGTAGGACTCTGACAAGTGAAATGGACATGTTGACTTGAGATCAAAGTTTTTCTTTCTTCAAATAGACAGCAGAAAAAAAAAAAAATTAGAAGGTGCTGAACAGGCTCTTTAGAAAACCAACTAAAATCTGAGACTGGACTCGTGCAATTGAATGATTTAAGATGATCCATCACTTCTAAGCTAATCCTGGCAGACGGTGTTCACATGGTGTTTTCCAGGCGAAGGCATGTTGGCAGTGTTCAAACTGGGAGGATAAAACCCAGCACCAAAACAGAAGCTGTGGTTAGTGCAAAGCATCCCTGGTCAGAAGCTAGGTATATTAGTGCTAATCAGCCCTGGTCAGTATAGGTAAGTATATTAGCTCATGCTCAGCACCAAGGCATAGTTTTTACATGACTTCCAGTCAGGTTGGGGCATATGTAGATCCGAAAGAATAAATGCTTGCCTGCAAAGATGTACCACCACTCCTAGTTCCCCTGCCCTAGGGACCAGATGAGGAATTGGACTGCTTTGGAGGTGCTGTTGGACCCTGCTTCTTCCATGGCTTTAAGAAAAAAGACTTGGTATCTGGTTCAGAACAGAACCCTCTGTGCCCAGTTTGTATGCATAAGCTAGAGCATTAAAAGAGATAACTCAAAGCTCTTCCTGCCTGAGCAAGAGGGACTGAGTAGTCCGTGGGGGCTGGTCATCATTCCCTTTCTGTATAACGTGTATTCTGTGCGAGGGAGTCCACCTGTAGGTCCTAACCTACAGGAGAAACACAAATTCCATGTTTTCTTAAATTTCTGAGGATTAATGAGCTGTTGAACAGACTGCTAACCAAAAGATTCATTACTCATTTAAACAGGCAAGCTTTTGTAGACAGCTGGGTACTTTGCCTCACAAATTCAGTAAGGAGTGTAACGTTTTGGTTTACTGTCCTTCCGGAAGTGGTTGACATTCACAGTGAAGATGTGTTCAGCCACCACAGTTAAAGTCAAAAGTCAGCATGAATGCTTTCAAGCCCTTTATTCACATGTTTATTAAAAAAAGAAAAAAGAGAAAAAGAGGAGAGAGAGAGAAATTGGCTCCTTCTCTCCAAATAATAGCTTGTTTCTATGATGCAAAACCAGGAAATTGGGGGTGCCTGAGTATTTGCTGCTTTGAGTGCCAGAGGGCTGAGGGAGCCAGCAGCGTATAGTGCCACATGGAAATCTGCAAGTAGCACACCCAGGTGTTCTGTGCCAAAATTGCTGTTGCCATCTAGAGAACAAGTTTTTTTTTGATGTCGAGCCAGTTTTAATTTTCAGAGAAACTGAAGTTCGAATTAGATTTAATGAACTAATCTCTAAAAACCGTCTGCTCTACGTTTGCTTAGTTGGTGTATCTCTGCTATTCGTTGTCCAGTCGTCGCCTTAAAATACTTTCTCAGGCTCGGTTGCATTTTGATCTACTAATTGTTATATATTTGCTTCTAGTGATTGTGGGTTTATGGTTCAAGCTTTGTGGAGCTTAATCCAGGCTGCTTTTGAACAGCATTTTCATTTCTTAATATTTTGTAAGGAGTTGCTAATTATTCATCTGTCGTGCAGTGTGTTGCCTGTGGATGCGACCTTGGGGGATCCCGATCTGGAGCTGAAGTTAGAATCAGAAACAACAAACTCTTCTGCAACGACTGCTATGTCAGATTTAAAAGTAAGGCAATCTATCTGCAGTGTGCATGACTGTAGTTCTTCTTTGTCCTGTAAAACCTCAAGAGTTTGCACAGCTGAGCCACTCCACAGCTTTCACATTTTAAGTTAGTATCTTAGAGAATAGCTTCAGTAAGGTCTGATTGACAGTTTCTCTCTCTTATCTTTTTGTTTTGTTTTGTTTTTTTAAGGGTAGTCATTCCTAACTTTTAACTTGCTGGTAGCTGATTTTGCCATCTTGTTATTAAGCAGCTTCAAGCAGAAAATGTGGTGTAGTCATCCTGCTTTCTTCATAGATCTGAGAAAGTGGTGTCAAGGAGTTGTCAGTTGCTGAACAGGCTTGTCTTGATAACAGAAGTCTTTTTGAAAAAGTGTCTACTTTTTTTTTTTTTTTAAAGTATTCTGAATATGTATTTAATTCAATCCTAACACATACCTGGAAAGCTATTAGTTTATCCTGTGCAGGTGGCACAAATGCTGGTTTCTTTTTGCGATGCTATTATTATTTGAATTATAGGTCTGTGATTGGTTATTCATTTAGGTACAAGTTCAGGAGGAATTGATTTACTTACAGATCTTAATTAAAAGGTGCAGTATAATTTTTTTCCTTTATTATGGTTTGCAGAATTCTGATTTACTGGAGCATGATGTTGAGGCTTTGAATATTGGTGCTGTTTTTTCTGCTGTCATAGATGATGGTAGACAACCTCCTAATTTTGACAAGTCTCAAAGTTTTATATGGATCTATTTTTATGTAGTGAATATGGAATTCTCTAGAATGATAAAATTCAGCTAAGGGAAAGCATTTCTGAATTACCTCCTGGGAAAGATGTCCATGTTTCTTGATGAGCCTGGCACATTTTTCTCATGGTGGACCAGAAGGCAGTGAAGGGAACAGGATACTCATGCTACAGCACTTGAGCACGTCTTGGGCATCTGCTGGCTAGAAGCCTAGCTCAGAAAAAAAGAGAAGCTCTGCATCTGATGATGTTGCTGTTTTCAGACTCTTTTTTGGCTTCCAGGAAGCGGAAGAGCTGCCTGCATCACACAGAAATGATTGTGCGGTGCCCAAGCTTATAACTGGAAAACCCCACACCTCGCCTCAACACTAACCATGTTCACAGAGGCTAATGTTAGGTGTTTAGGGTGCCTCTGTGATCAGTGGAAGGGGGGAGAGAATCATCTCCTTCCATCTGGAGGTGACCTGGAGCACTGGGGCATATCTCTTGGAGTTAATGATTGGAGAATTTATCTCCTGCTTGATGCCAAAGTGACTGTGTTCCCATTGGAAGCACCCAAATATGTGGGAGATTCAGTCTGGGGCCTGCTCATGTTATTTCTGCTTTATCTTTTCTTTTAGTGGGCAAAATTGCTGGGTGAGTTGTGTAAGTTCAGTACTGAAAAAAAAAATACCATTTTTTTGTTATTTTCTGGCAAGACAGTAGTCGAGTTTGGTGATGGAAGTAGGCAAAAAGTTTATCATAGGCAAATTGCTTGTTTAGTCTCTTTTTGACATTAGAATCCCTGAAGCCACAGCAGTGCCTTTCAGAAGCAGAGCTGATCTGAGAGAAACGTTTCTATTCCCTTCCCTTCAGACTGCATCTTCTTGGGCCAGTGGGCACCTTGAAACATAATTGTATGAGATGCGAGTGAATCAGGAATTGTAAGAACTTGTAGGTACAAAATAAAGCATTGAAATTAGTGATTAGTAATTCAAATTAGCTGCTTGAATAATACAAAAACCAGCTCTGTGATTACTGCAATGAAGATACACTGACAGCACAGCACTGGTCTGTAATGCAGATGACTTTGTTTGCAGTTGGCGTCTGACATCAACCAGGCTAATTATTCATTAGTTTGGAACATGAATATAATGGCTAAAAGGTTTGATAAACTGTAAGATTAGTAATATTCTGTAATTTTATGGTGTGATATTTTTGCACATTCTAATGGTAGTTTTGTGGTTTAAGCTTGGAACATTGTAGTGAAACACAACTGTAGCAGATGCCGACAAATATACAGAGATAGAGGGGATACAAAAGTTCTTTTTAAATATTGTTATTGTTATAGTTATTTAGCAAATTTTAATTTCATTATTGAAGGGTAAATTTAGAAAGCCTGTCACCCCGTCTCTACGCTAATACTAAAAATAATTCTTAGAAGCTTGGTAAAGGTGCATGTTCTGTGGAATATTACTTGGTCTGAAATACTTGCAGTGCTATAATTGGATTAAACTCAAATTTGTATTGTTCTTTAAATTTGCATTGCTGGATTCAGAATGTATACCTTAGTTTGTGTTACCATTTTTAATAGGTATTGGAAATACTGTTATCTGACTGTTTTTAACTTGGAAGTTTTAATTTTCATCACTAAGATTCTTCAGTAGCTAAACTCTATTTACAGTTTCTTCTGTCTCTCTCTAACAGCTGGACAACCAACCTCCATGTGAAGCAAATGAAGATATGAAACCACTGTTGCAGATTAAAGAAGAGGTGATTGCTGCTGATGTAGATCTATAAATATATATATTGTGTGTATGTGTGTTTTTCTAAGAGTAACTCTTGCTTGTCTAGTCTTCATAGCAATGCATTGTATTCTTCATATAACTATTTTTATTTATAAGAAAGTAATTGCAGTAAGGAAGTATCTGGGGAAAATGCTTTCACTTTTTCAGCTTCAAGTACTGAGAGCACAAGGGAGAATAAGTATATTTTCAGTAATAACTTCAAAATATTTTTGAGGCTTATAATCAACTAGTTGACTTTCCAGTGGTATATGAAGAGGGTATTTTGTTTCTAAGCTCTTGAAGTGAGCATTAGAGAAATAGCTAATATAAATATATATTTGCAATTGCTGTCTTTATTTTTGACATATACTGAAAGTGAATTCTCTAGGTTAATATGAAGCTGCATTTAAATGCACACAAATGTGTTTGCTTTCCATATGCTGGTTTCTAAAACTATCTGCTTTTTTGAAACTTAAATACAAAGAATAATCAGTTTGCTCAGTGGTGTTGGCATAATATTCTGTGGAATCCATTTAAGGGGAAGAGTTCTCTTTTCCCATTTGGAAAATGTAACTATCACTTTTTCCTCCACAAACTGAGTGGAGAATAGTTGTTGAATTACAGTATATTTGTAAATAAAATTTCTGATGTTGCATTTATTAGAAGTTTGGGGTGTTTTTTTTCTTTTTATTCAGCTAAGTGTGTCTAAGATGATTTGTTGAAAGATAGAATTGCTTTAATTTCATCTTGGGGAAATATTTTTTATGAAAGTATTAAGATATCCACCTAACTATGTGCAAGAACAATAGCTCTTGCTTTTCTCTTGTCCTTTACAGTAGATGACAAATTTTGTATATAGTTCTTCCATCCAGCTTCTTGTGCTCTTTCCCTTCAGCATTTAATGCCAGTGTTGAGTCTGATTCTTTGTCCCCTGTGCTTATCCCTGAAGCACGACATTTGGAAGAGATGGAAGTTTTCGAAAACTTTTCTGCTGGGGGTAGAAATGAGGTGCTGAATATATTTTGGGTTAGCTTCTCCTTCTGAAAATGCAGCTGGAATATACACTATGTGTTTTTCAGCGCTGGCTTCCAAATCTCTTTGGTCAGCAGCTTCCCCAAACGCTTTCATGCCCAGTTGTGTACCCTTGTGTGTTTGTGTCCTTGGAAGCAGCAAAGAAAACATGGGATGTGGATCAGAGGAGTTTGGGAGAGCATTTTATGGGTGAAACTGAGGAACAGGACAGCTGGGAGCTTCAGGAGGGCAGTGGGACTCTGAGACAGAGATTATTTGTGGCACTCTGAGGAACTGTGCTGAGGGTGCCAAAGCAGCTTGTGCTGCTCCTTCCTCAGGGGATCTGAAGGACAGATAGGAGGATGAGCAGACTGGGGAGAAGAGATCGTGGCTGCGATAACTGGGGGCAGCAAGGGGAGATCATGCTGTTTCGGTGTAGTGGAACAGCTTCATCTGTGTGGGCTCCCTGTAACATCTCCTGCTTGTAACTCCACCTGTCTCCTGTTATGCTTTGGTTTATTGATATTTCCACTAAACAGATGGGTTCTGCTTGTGCCAAGGAACTCCCTGCTAATAAAGGCTGAATTAAAGTGCCAAACATAATTTTCAAATTTTGCTTTAAAAAATTTAATCTAAAACGCCTCGTCAACCCAAAGTTGGCAAGCTCCTTGTTCAGCTACATTTATGACTTAGCCTTGGCTTTTGATATTCAGTTAAAGTGTCTCCTATGAAGTAGACTGGTAAAGGCATTTAATTTGGTTTCTACGGTTGTGGTAAGTAATGATATGGCAGACCACAGGTGAGAACTCTGGGATATGAAGACCCCTGCTTCTCAAATATGATTCTGTGATTCAGTTAAGGCACATACCTAACAGATGCACCTTCTAGACTGTCTAGTTTTCAGTCTTCTTTTATGGTAGGCAGCATCAGACTATGCATAACTACACATGCCACCCCAGCTCACCCCATCCCTTCAGTAAATTCAGGATCCCCACAATCCCCATCACCAGCCCTGAAGTACACTGAGGCACACAAATTCTTTTGTCACCAGTCAAAGTTTCTCAACTGCCAAATAATCAACAAACTTATTCAGCCTATCTGTGATTTCTTCTCTCCTAGCATTGTGTTATGCAGCAAAGCGGTTGGGAAAAGTCAGGGATGGCCACACTGCCACATGCATCGTAAGACCAGTCATGTTGCCCTGTCCCTGGGAATCATTTGGGCATGGAAATCAGATGGAGGGCTGAAGAACAGAGGGAGAGAAGAAAGCTCAGCAACCTGCGGTCTGCAATGCCACTGGAACTGCCTGACTGGTGTCACACGTGGTGAGCCAGGCTGGCTTTTCCTAAATGGCATCAAATATTTCCATGCAGGCTCCAATTTCATTTTCCCACAAAATGTCTGAAAAAAAAAAATAAATGGGTAATTTCATTAGCTTGTTCCAAACGGCTTGCATGTGAGCAAACAGCAAGTGGAATTTTGGATTAGTGGGGCTCAAAGAGCTGAAGTTGGCACTATTGCAGAGTTGAAGCTGAGTTTCTCACCCTTGTAAAAGGCCTGGTTTAACAAGGCTCCTTTAAACTTGCATTTGCAAATTCAAGTTGGCAAATGGAAGCAAGAAACACTCCTTCTGACTCTCTTTTCCCTGGAGAGGAACAGGAAGAGAAACCCACTTTGTGAATGTTACTGCATCGATGTATTTTTGATCCCCACTAAAGTATTTGGAGCTGTTGGGCTCTTTGAAGTTCAGCAAAACCGATTATCTGATAGCAACACAAGATGGCAGTGTGCAAGCGCAACTTGTGCAATAAAAAGCCCTTTCCGTGGTTGTAATCTTCTATAAAAAGGGTCATGTTTGCTAAATGATATTAAAGTTGCGATATGAGAGCTGTGGAGAGAACTTTCTCTTAATCTTGGGCCTTTCACCCCACCTGGCATCTTGGAGGCACAATGTGCAACTGAATCTGAACAGTCTCATTTGATTTTGTCTGCCAGTTCAATTAACCACTACTTAAATGAATACTGAGTAGGGAGAGTAGTAAAGAGAACGTTTCCTGGGAAGAAAAATAAGCTAGATGATTTCTAGTGGAATGCTTTGGTGTATTTTTAACTACTAAATTTTATGATGCCGTTCAAGGAAGAGCTAATTGCTCTCTCTCTGATCATCAGCTTCAGAGACTGTTTAAGGTTAAAATCCTTAAATGCAGGTGTCTACATGTGATCTAGGACTCTGCACTGCTATTAAAGTCTGGGTGGGTGTAGGGCTCAGCTCCATTCCTTACTCCTGGTGTCTGGTGCTGCTTGGGATGTTTTCAAGCGTCTAGGCCATCTGCCTGGGGCTAGGGGAATGGGATATGGTGCAAGGCCTGGGAGATACTTGTGCAGCTGCTGGTACGGGTGTCATGGGATGCTTTAGAGCATCTGAAAGGGCAGCAGAGATCTACAAGCAAGCAACGAGATCAAGCTGAACTCCCTGCAGACAGAGGCAGTGGAGCAAAGATGATTTCATGGGCCAGTGAGTAGGCATCCACTGTTGGGTGGGTTGCTTGGCTGTCTAAGATTCACTTGCTTTAAGAGGTGTGTGGGCCCTGGCTCACATGGAAACAGCTGCATTTTTGCACACCTGTGTCTTAATGTTGACTGAATTCTTCCAAAAATACCTGGGAAACGCTGATTTAGCTAAATCCTTCATCTACCCTATTTTTAGGCTTGTAGGCTGTCAGCTAATTAATTGTGATGTACATTTCAACATGTCTTTGAAACTGAGTGGTCTATGGATAGCAGCTCTGGCACAGGGCAATGTTTAAAATGGCATTTAAAAAAAAAAGGTTTTCTATAATTTTCAGTGTGAGCTTACTGTGGTTTTTTTCTGATACATAAAACCAAACAAATCAAGCATCTCAGAGTGAAATTCAAGGTATTACACATGCTCTTAGTTTTGTTACTTTAAGAAAATTTTTTAATAGATTTTTCAGTGATTTCAAACTCAATTACATTTGCATTCATCTCTTCAGGCAAGCTGCAGTGTTGCAGGTGATCCTGGTTAGTGGTGAGATTAATGCAGACAGCCCTTTGTTAGAGCCTGGTGTCTGAATTTGGAACTCAGGCTGACACCAGAAATGGGCAGAACCAGTCTCATTATTTTCAGGAAAGCACCTCACAGGTGGACCCCAAGGAGAGTCCAAGTGGTAAGCTCAACACCTCCCTTGGCTAATAGGTATTGTAACATGGCTCACTTTGTCAGTTATGGAGGGTGAAATTGTTTGAAATCTGACAGTTTGAGCTCAACATAGAATCTAGCGCACTTGCAGTGGTGTTTTAAATTCCAACCGATTGTTTGTAATGGATTAGCAAAATTTGTGCCATGGCTGTAATGGAAGGCTATTAGCAGCAGGTGTAATTGCATAAAGGAGCAGCTTCATGTTGGAAGCTGTTCAGCATTTTCATTTTAGCTCCATGCTTCTTGGGAGCTAGGGGCAGTGACATAAAACAACATAGGAGGATGATGTAGAGTGCTTGCTCACAAAAGGAGTAGTCTTCAGTGACGAGCAGTAGGGTATCAGTTTATTAAAGCTAAAGAATTTTTTAAATCTGTTCAACCTACGGGAAACAAACTTGCCAATTAAGTAGCTGCTGTAGGCAGCAAACACTCAAGAGAGATGCGCTGTGCAATGGGAATTACTGGAATTACTGGGTTCTATGGGTGCCTTAACAGTCAGCATTGTAAAAAGAACCAAAGCACTTTAAAAGAAAAAAAAAAAAAGGTACGTACAAGGGTGTGTGTATGCACAGATTTTCTTTATTAATGACAATAAGGAAATAAAAAGCTAGGGTCATTAAATGGACAATTCATAACCACAGCCCAGTGAGAGCAGGCCTGTGGTCAGCACAGCATACTACCTTAAATGGCCTTTTGCAGTAGTTGTGCCAGAACAACCATTTCTGATTCTCTGACCTGGAGTTTTCTCTTGCCCCCAGGCAGTCAACCACATGTGCGACTTCCTGGTGCATCAATTGTATATGGCCTTTCTGGGGTGGAAATTAAGGGATTTCAGGGTCAGATCCGGCTACTGCAATCATTTGATCTGCCTGTATCCCTACAAAGATCAGAACCTCTCGACCAATAATTCCTGTATTGAACACACGACTTCTATGTAAACAACAGTGTTCTTTGTTGGAAAAAAGCCCTGTGTAGATCTGAAATATGCAAATGATGGAAAATCTACCACATGTCAACATAAATTGTTCCAGTGCTTAATTAGCACTTAAAAATGATAATTTTATTTTTAGCTATTTTATTTTAATGAGCTTTCTAGCTTGTTATGATTTTTTTATTTTCATTCATTTAACTTAATTTAGGCTCTCAGCACTGCATTAACTTTTTTTTTTTTCTTTTTCTCTCTTAGACTGTAGATGTGACTTTCATGCAGTCTCCATTTTTTTAGTTTTATTTCTTATCATAGCATCTCACAGAATAGTAGGGGTAGAAGGGACCTTTGGAGACCATCTAGTCCAACTCCCTGCCAAAGGAGGTTGACCTAGAGCAGGTTGCACAGGAATGCATCCAGGTGGGTTTTGAATATCTTCACAGAAGGAGACTCCATAACCTCTCTGGGCAGCCTGCTCCAGTGCTCTGTCACCATCAAAGTAAAGAAATTTTTCCTCATGTTGAGATTGAACTTCCTGTATTACAGTTTGTGCTTACTGCCCCTTGTTCTGTCACTGGGCACCCTTTTGATATTTATAAGCATTGGCGACATCCCCTCTCAGTTTTCTCTTCTCCAGGCTAAATAGACCCAAGTCTCAGCCTTTCCTCATAAAAGAGACACTCTAGTCCCTTGATCATCTTTGTAGCCCTCTGCTGGACTCTCTCCAGCAGTCTCTTGCCTTTCTCGAACTGGGGAACTTGGAACTGGACACAGTGCTCCAGATGTGGTCTCAACAGGGCAAAGTAGATGGGGAGGATGACCTCTCTTGATGTGCTGGACGCAGTTTTTCTAATGCACCCCAGGAGACCATTGGCCTTCTTGGCCACAAGAGCATACTGGTGTCTTACGGTCAACTTGTTGTCCACCAGGATTCCCAGGTCTTTTTCCACAGAGCTACTCTCCAGTGGGTGCATGGGGTTATTCCTCCCCAGGTGCAGGACCCTACACTTGTCCTTGTTGAACTTCATTAGGTTCCTCTCCACCCAACTCTCCAGCCTGTCCAGGTCTCGTTAGATAGCAGCATGGTCTTCTGGCCTGTCAGCCACTTCTGCCAGTTTTGTGTCATGAGCAAACTTGATGAGGGTACGCTCTGTCCCCTCATCCAGTTCATTGATGAATATGTTGAACAAGGCCTGACTCAGGACCGACCCCTGGGGAACACTGCTAGTTACAGGCCTCCAATTGGACTCTGCAGCATTGATCACAACCCTCTGAGCTATGCCATTCAGCCAGTTCTCAATCCACCTCATTGTCTGCTCATCTAACCCACTTTTCTTAAGATTACCTATGAGGAGGTTATGGGAGACAGGGTCAAAAGCCTTGCTGCGGTCAAGATAGACAACATCCATTGCTCTCCCCTGTACGTAAAATCTTATTGCTCAGAAAGCAATGCCTTATCAGTCAGAAAATGAAAGATTACATCCATGGGAGGATACGTGGACAGACTGGCCCTCTCTCAGTGAATTGCAACACAGAACTCTACCAGGAGTATATCTAGAATAGAGAGGAAATAATCTTTAAGTGGGTTAAAAAATTCAAGGTTGTGTAAGAATTTGTGTAATGCATAGATTCAAATAAGCTTATGTCCACAAGGGAATTTTTCTGCATAATCTTCTGCTATAATTACAAAGGCCTTTGTGGGAATGACCATGCCCAAATTCCTGTGTGGTTCTGCTAATTTTCCTGTCTTCGGAAAGCACCTGTAAGAGATTCCCGTGCTGACAGGTCTTGATTGACAAGGGGAAAAGATTACATTCCATTTTTATTTCTCAGTGTGAAGTGTCAGCTGCAAAAAATACAATTTGTTCCTGCTATGTTTGGCAGGTATTGATAGGAGGGGTCCAGCTTGCAGCCTTCCATCAAAGTCTAGCTCTGTAATGATAGCAATTACCGTCTTTTGATGCCCATGTAAACAAGACTCTTGCAGAGAAACATTACTTTACTTACATGCGATACTTCCTTTTAAGTAAAATTCATTCCTACTGAATTAACTATTGCATTTATGAGATCTATATGTGCTGTACCTCATTATTAATGCCCGTAGTTGTACCAGTGTATGCCTGTCTGTACACATCAGAGGGGAATCCCAAAACAGTTTAGGAAAAGCCCCACTGACTGCAACGGAGCAAGTCAGTACATGAGCAGCCTTCAGCGAGGCGCAGCTATTGTCTGTTACTAAGCCATGGCCATCTAGCACTGCACGCTGCAGAATGGCAGACACAAGCTCTGCTAGTCAGCACATCATATGCAAAATTCACGTGAGAAATGAGCATGCATTACTATCAACAATTTGAATGCTTACAAATACTTTTGGACCTTTGCAAGTAAAAAAAAAAAAAAAAGTGACAAGTAATTTATTTGCCCTTTGCTGTTGGGATAGTTGGATGGTTTTGGCTTTTGACTGGACTCTATTCTTTGGCATTTTCTGTTGCCCATGATAGTTCATAGTGTGCCTAACACCTGCAAACCCTGGGATGTGTTCCTTCTCCATCACTACTGTGTAAATTCAGCAACAGAAGAAAGGAAATTCTAGTCTGAAGATCATTCCTGTCAATGTACAAAGGTTGTCCAGAACATTCTGTGTTACACCATCCACCTCAGTTTCACTATCACATGCCTTTTTTCATCTGCCACTTCTTGTGATGTAGTGCTAAATGGAAATTAAAAAGGGAGCAAATAAACACCAGTTTGATACTGGAAAGATGGGTAGGTGCTAAATAAGAGGGTATATACAGGCTACACAATCCATTTACCCTTATTACACTAATGCTGTCTTTGGTTATTCCCTATAGCAATTTGAAGATATAGAGTGTTATCACATCGTGTGTTCTTGGTATCATATGCCCTTATGTTCTCTTAAATCCTATTTCTCTGTAACATCTGATACTCGAAGCCAAGAAACCTGCCAATTCAGAAACGCTGTTTACAGAATCTTTTATTCCTAACCTCCTTGGCAGACCACTCATAAGAATGAATTGTGTATAAAATACTAACTGAAGGTGCTAACTTCATTAAGCCTGTAAAACCAAAGCATCCCTTCACCTAGAACTAGAGAACATTTAAATTCTTCCCTTCATTGTCTCAAGGCTATGACCTTGAAGTATGTCCATAAAAGTATCAATTCCAGAAATGTTCCTGGGCCAGTCTCCCAAGCAGCAGATACATACACTCAGTGATTCTGATAGCCAAAGTGGTATTTTTTTTTCTCATCAGTCCTGCTTCACTATCGGGTTGGGTTTTTTTTTTGGGGTTTTTTTTTTTTTGGTTTTTTTTTTTTTCCTGTGATAGCAACAATGGTTATACTGTTCAGCAAATATATTTATCTTCTGATCAGGCTTCACGCTGAGGCAGCAAAACAGATGCATTTATAATGCTGTTCTCATGCACACAGATCGACTGCAACTTTGATTCCCACAGAGCCTTGACGAAAGTGAGCCGGGGAGTCATCTGCCTACCTCTTGCCTCCCATGATGGAACAGGCTCTTTGCAACAGCACTGCCCTTCTCTAGCCTGGGAAAAAGATTTCCCCACGCAACCCACGGGTATGTTGTGCTGTTCAATAAACTCCGGTGGCTTATGTGGAAGGAGAGCCGACACCACTGGAGGTTCACTGCATTACTGGCCACTTAGCATAGGAGTATGACTCAGATCAGCAAGGCCCATTAGTGGGGCTGCAAAGTGATAACCTTGATTGAACTAAATACTACAGGCTGTGCTGCTGGACAGTGTTAATAAAATCAGCTCTGTTGAGGTGAGCAGAACTGCAGTGGTTTGTCTCAGCTGGGGGTCTACACACGGTGCAGATGAAGTTGCAACTACCTTGTAATTCTTATCTCGACTTCAAGTTTTTGTATAGGTGCTGTCGAGGTCTTGTACAGGCATACAGGTATAACCAGGGGTGGGTTTTTTTGGAAGCCTGAGAGCTACTAGCTGGAGATTTAAGTGCAATGAAAACAAAAGTGTTGTGATTCTCTGAAGATGTTGAATTCTCACCTGTTTTTCTGGACTAGAAATCTCCGTTCTTGAAGCCTCTGATTTCAATTTGTCTAATTAAATAGTAATTTTTATAAACTGGGTGACCTTTTCTTCTCCTTAAAGCAAGAAAACAGTGACAGTAAACCAGATAGCTCAATAAAAAATTAAATTCTGTTGGCATGTCTTCAGTTAATACGCTGTGAAGAGCCCTTGATAAATGACTGCTTCACCAAAAGAAATTCCAAGCTTTAATTTTTTCTTAAATTATAAAATGAATGCCCTGGACTCTTGAGTGATGGTTTTGTGATCCTGCCCTACTTTTAAAAGGAGTTTGTGGGCAGTATTTTTTAACATTTCTATTATATGTTTGTAACATGGATCTGTGTAGTGTAATGATTATTATTTTCCACACAAGGACTTATATTTCTGGGAAATATAAAATTTTTGTAGCACCCATCAGCTGTTAGTAAGGTTCAGTATTCAACTAACCAACCTGTGAGGAGAATGCTAAGAAAGATGATAAATGTTCCTGTTTAATCTAAGATCTAAATTTGGCCAGGTTCCAACATTTTTCCTCTCTGGCACACTGTTTCTCTGCGTGGAGGATGCTTGCAGTGGGGATGGGAAGATTGCACTACAATATATCATCTCCAGCAGCAGTAGAAGGTTTTGGGACTCAAGTCTCTTGGCAGACATGTCCCGCTTTACTGTGTTGGGCCACATTAGAAAGAGTGGTGTTTGCTTCTTTCCCCTGCCCTGATATAAAGCGCCAAATCTCTGATACCTGATTCAACACTTAGCAGCCATAATGAGTAGAAATGGCTTTCATCCACCAGCTTTTAAATACAAGACTGGCCAGGTAACAGATAAATGCTGGGAAAGTTCTGCCATCCTGCTTCCTCTGGTGTTAGAATATGGACTCTTTTCTTTATGCCAGTACAGGATTTGTCCTGTGGGTTGCATTGGGCAGAATTTGACATGTTCACCTAGTTGTTTTTCTGAGCAGAACAGCACTTTCCAATGTATTTTCTTCACTGGTGGTTCTGTCCAAGAAGGTTGGATTTACTCCCATACCGTGGCTGCTGGTTTTATCTTCGCCATGCTTGCGTTCCATTGCTCAAGTCAGATTTTTGCATTCCTGACAGCTGTAACAGGAGGAAACCTGATGTTCAGCCCCTATTAGCCTCTCCCTGTAATGTCAGTAATTAACTGTAGCGTTTCGCTTGCCAAGCAGCAAGCCTTGGGATTCTTGCAGCCACGCTGGAAAGCGAAATGTGGCAGTCTCCTCACTTTCCTACTGCACTGTCAGGTTGGCTCAGCGATTACCTACTGACAGACATGTTGCTGGCAGAAGGAACGATGTCTCTGGCAGCTAGCCCACGCGTGACTTGGTACTTAAGTTATTAATTCTTTCCTTCAGCCCTGCTTCAGCAGCACTTTAGAGATTCAGCCAGGGCTAGGCTCCTTTTCTGCATTCAGCATGCTGAGGGGAATGCTCCCCCATCGACCTTGTAATTAAGTCAAGTTGTAGGTTTTGTAAATCACCTGCTTTAAATGTGAAGCATTTTTGGAGGTTCCTGATTTCCATCAGCTTTATGTTTGTTGGCTGCCATGCAATAGAAGTTGCTTATTTTAAGCAGAAGCCAACTCTGCTGTCAGAGACTCCCAAGGAGCAGCACATTTTGACCCTTTGACTGTCTAAATCAGGTAGTGGAGGAACAATATAAATTTAGAGTAAAGGAAGTACAACCTGTTTAGCAGGGGAGCTATTCATCCCTTGTATCCCATCCCCAGGAAAAGCAGGAATACGGGGAACTGTATGAAGTATGGGTTCAGGTAGTACCTCCTGGTTTTACGTGGTACTGTGATCATAGGATCATAGAATCATAGCATCATTCAGGTTGGAAAAGAACCTTAGGATCACCGAGTCCAACCATCAGCCTTAGTTTACGACGTTGTTCCTGATAGCATATCCCCCCACACCACGTCTAAACGACTCTTAAACACATTCAGGGGTGGGGACTCAACCACCTCCCTATTCCAGTGTCTGACCACTCTTTCTGTGAAAAATTCTTTCCTAATGTTCAGCCTAAACCTACCCTGGTGCAGCTTGAAGCCATTCCCTCTTGTTCTGTTGCTAGTTACCTGTGAGAAGAGACCAGCACCAACCTCTCTACAATGTCCTTTCAAGTAGCTACAGAGAGTGATGAGGTCTCCCCTCAGCCTCCTCTTCCTCAAACTAAACATGGGGCTAGGACGCCCCATCAATCGCTCTTCCTAAGATTTATTCTCCAGGCCCTTCACCAGCTTCATTGTCCTCCTCTGCACTCACTCCAGCCCCTCAATATCACTGTTGAGTTGAGGTGCCCAGAACTGGACACAATACTCAAGGTATGGCCTCACCAGTGCTGAGTACAGGGGGACAATCACCTCCCTACTTCTGCTGGTCACACTATTTCTTATACAAGCCAGGATGCCATTGGCCTTCTTGGCCACCTGGGCACACTGCTGGCTCATGTCCAGCCGCTTGACAACCAGAACTCCCAGGTCCTTTTCTGCCAGGCAGCTCTCCAGCCACACTTCCCCAAGCCTGTAGCTTGAATTTTTTTGTCTGAAAAATACTGAGCAGTTTTTCTATGTTTCATGAAAACAATGTTTGCTTTAGACTGTCTGTAACTGACGCTTTCTTGCCTAGATGATGGATTTTCTCTGAGGTTTAATATTCAAGCTCTTTGTAGGTTTGACCTTGCTTCCCTTGTGGCATTTGTAGCAATGCCTCTGGCTTTGCAGACCCATACAATGATTAAAGAGTTAGATATGCCTTTTAATTAATTTTTAATTAAAATGGAGGAAGTGGAGAAGAAAAAAACCCCAAATTCCTAAAAAGCTGAAATCTTTGTTCTGCTCTGAGTTGGCTTCAGCTGTTATGTTTGAGAACTACAGTTGATTCAGTCTTTCTAGTTTGGTTAAGAACTAACTGGACAGGGAACTTGGACATTTTCTTGCAAATTACCTCCCAACTTTGAGTTCTCTGTTTTCCTTGTGTGCTCTGTGTCTGATTCTAAATTCAGAAGATGTGGATCAGAAATCCAAGTCCAAAGACACTCTCAAGAAACACTTATGGAAATATTAAATATCAAGATAATTTTACAAGGCTGCAGACACTAACACAAACTGCTATACATTTTTGACACAACGTAATTACCTTCTTATCACCTCTTCTTTACCCTCAAAAATCTTGTCAGCCAGCATGAATCTCATCTGCTCAGGTTAAATGCACTAAGACAATTTAATAAAAGGTTATGTTCTTTACCATAAATGCCATTTATATATACTTAGTGGATGAGTTTAAAGATTTTTCTTTAAAATTACACTATATTTAATTGAATTTGTGTACGAGAAACTTTATTGTAGTTAATGAACTGCTTTCATAGCTCAGTATAATATTCAATTAGGTGAACATACCAATTTCTAATTTATTTGCTAACAGTCTAATTTGTTAAGATTGTTTTGCTTTTAGATTGAATTCAGATAATCATCAGTTTTATTTCCTTTGAGTATACTTAGAATTCTAATAAATGGAAGAGGAGCAGACTAAGTATTCTAAATTATATTAAAAATGCTACTTGTTATAGATCTTACATGTTTGTTATAATACATGTAGATTGCCATGTCAGCCTGTCTGACTCTCACATTAATTTTTTTAATTATTCAAAACAATCTGTGTGTGCATTTGTCCCGTTGCTTCTAGATTTGTCTGGCCTAGCAAAGGCCTGAAAGAGAATATGATGATTCATGTATAAATGCATCCAGGAAAGTGAAAGTGGTAAAAAAGATGAAATCTTTTCAAGTTAGCAAGTAATGAGAAGCATGAGATCAAAGTGTTGTACACTGCTCGTAAATTTAGACTGGAAATCAGAACATTTCTGACCATTTGAAGAATGAGGTCTGAGCTACTTGTCCCAACATGGCCGTAGAGACAAGACAGATTTTAAGAGAAATATGGAGGAGTGTATAGAGCAGAAAACAGAGCGGTTCCTGGGCATATAAAAAAATGATCTGGTGGTCCAAATCCCTTTCTTCCCTATTCCTTCCTTTGATAATTTCTGAAGCACAGAAAGTTTGGTTGCAACTAATGGCTTAAGTAGCACGTGTTGATCCTTCTAATGCTATTTGTACATTTTGCAGGTTCCAGGTCTATGTGCTTTGATCCCTCTTAGGGTTGAAAGGATTGCTACTCTTGGGATCAGGACAGAGTCCTTTCCAGGCAGGATGACTAGGGGTTGGCCAATGTGTGGGACATGCTTGGAGAAAAAGAGATCTCCACAAAGTAAATTCCCCATTCCTGGCAGCATTAAGGTCAAGGGCAATGTTCTTGATCTTTCCTGATCTGATGATGGCAGGTAACAGAAAATTAGCTTCTGGCTGAATTTTGATATTTGATGCCTCTGCATTAGGTTCTTTTCATTCTGTACAAGTACAGGTCAGTACTTGCCATGTTCATATCTAGTTGAGGCCTACATCATGTATGCAGTTTTCTCACAAGTCCCCCTCCCTCCTGCAATTTACTGGCCTCTTTGTAATGCACTCGTGTCCCATGCTGATCTGAGTTTTCTAAGAACATTCACTCATTATTACCCATCATTACCTGAGGTCACAAGAATACCTTTCCAAAATATGTATCACTGTTCTCAGATTGAATATATTCCTTTTTCTGGGTCATTAAAGATCTTGCCACAAAATATCCTGAGAAGGAAATCCTGAGACATCCAAGCCTTTTATTAAAGTTCTTCCAGTCTTTCAGTTCATTACACAGAAAGCCAATGTAAATTATTTTTTTTTCAGATGGGATGGTGAGATGCAGTATTTAGAGTTTTACTAAAGCATGATACTTTATGAAGCCTATATTCCCTCTACCTGCCTTCTAATGGTCACTTCTATCTCTGTGTATATCAAACTTAACATTTTTTTTTCCAAAATGGAGTCAGGTGGCAAATTACATCAGAGATATGACTCAGGATATGTTCATAAATACATTTTCATCTTTTTTTCATGCTGTATTAGTGAAATGCCTGAGCCAAATACTCAGCTTGCTTCTTGACATCTTTGAAAGTGGAGGCGATTATTTCTCAACATTAGGGTATTAACCCAATAATTCAAATTTAATTATTTGCTATATTAGGGATAATTGACAATAAACATATATTAAAAATAAAATGCTTTTTCTTTGAATTTATTGCTTGCTTTTCAAATTGGTCAGTGAAAATAATTAAAATGTCTTTTAGTCAGTTTGTGAGATTCGTTTTGCAAGTATGATGCCATGGAGGCAATGTCAGGAAATGCCTAATTGCTATTTCCTTAAAAAATCACCCTTGTAGAACTGTTTCATGCAGGTTGCAAGCATAGAGAAGTTGGGAGCTCAATATTAAAAACAAAGAAAAGTTTTTCTGTTCCCTATTGTACCACATTAAAGGCCTGCAGCTGTTTCTAAAAACACTACTTAAATTTTCTTCGTAATTTATTTTCTTTCTTTCTCTCGTAATAGGAGCATCTATTGTAGAAACAGATGGGTATGTGTGGCTATGACCCTTGTCAGAAAGGATCTGATCTTTTATTAATTTTAACACAGAGCAAGTTTGGAAGGACATATTTGATGATTTTCCAAGACCTACCAACTTGAGCAGCTTGAGGTGAAATAAGAGATCAATCTAAATCAGTCCATGTCTTTGAAAGTTGCAAAAATGCCCGGAAAAAGTGAAAAAAATTATCTACAAAAGCTTATATTTTTTTTAACTTTTCCACTTTTCACTTATTTCCAAACATGAAGTGACCTATGAATTGAAACAACAATTAGCAATTTTCCTGGGCATTTTAATTTTCCAACTGTTAATCACAGATTACACTGACTACCTAAAATGGTTTTTCCTTTTGTCCTGGTTCCGGGAAGGACAGGGTTAATTGTCCCCTGGCTCTAACAGGGGCACATGTATTCCATCGCAGTGAGCTATGCCGAGGAGGTAGCGGGGACCTGGCCGGGGAGGGGGACAGGAAGTCGGGGGCGGCGGCATGGGGTCCGGGACTGTCCGAGGTGAGGTCGGTACTGTAATCGTGTTTTTTATACTTCTTTATCCGGGTTACTGTTAGTTTTGTTGTTCTGTTGAACTGCCTTTGTCCCAACCCACGAGTTTTGCCTTTTTCTTCCGATTTTGCCCTTCCGGCTGTGGATGGGCTCGAGAGAGAGCGGCTGCCACGTGGTTCTTCGTTGCCGTCTGAGGCTAAACCACGACGGTCCTTTTATTTTTAATACGTTAGTAAGTACCAAGTTTAACAATAGGCAGTGATTTTTTTTTTAATTAGTTACCATGGCAACTTAATCCGCAAAATTTCTTTCAAGAAATACCTTTTATTTTACTGTGGCCTAAATTATATGTTGTTTACTGCGTCTTAATGCAATAAATGCTGCTGTATTCTGTGCTGGTCTTATGAGTAGCATGTTAAATCATCCTTTGCAAATGGACTTGGTAGAGAGAAGCCCTTAATTCATTAAGAATGTATATAAATGCTATTATTATAATTTTAATTCTTCAAATCTGCTTCTGCAGATTAGAACCCAATGTTTCATTTTTATCTTCCCTGTTGTTTGTTGAGGCATGTGATGTTCGCTGGGATCCCTTGCATCTCTTTTGAGGTAGTTGACCCACTCTTTCCTTTCTGTCTTCTGCTGAGATATTTGCAGTAAAATTCTTACAGCTCAGCCTACCTTTTAGCCATTAAATGGTATACTTATTTTCAAGGTGATGTGAATTAACTGTGTGTGGTGTGGCTTAATTACTGTATTTCTGAAGAGTGTACAGTCTGCAAAAAAAGACCAAATACATTCAAAATGACATGGTAGGATTATGGCATGTTGAAAATTACTTTTCTGGTACCAGGCAGCAGGGACAGTTTCCCTTCTTGAAACACATTCATGAAATTATTTTGGCATCTAGAGATTCAGGTTTGCAGGTCAGGGCTGGACCATCTCATTGTAGAAAGGCAGGTGAATCTCACAACTGAATTGTGATGACCCCATGTGTTGTACTGTAATTCAAGGTGCAGATTTGAAAATTTAAATTGGAACAGTGGAACGATATGCAAGATTGTATTGGCTCTGTTTGTAATATAATACATCTAGAATATGATAGTATTCATCAATGGGTAAGATGTTTTAGAAATTAGTCAGGGTCCAGTTGCAGCACTTGCAGTATTTAACAAGTGTATCAGCAGTTTCTATTAAAACCTTTCTGGTTTCCAACCTGTGAATCAGGCTCAACGATTATGCTGAAACAGAGTCGTTCTGTTTCTCTTGTAGGCTCCCTAAGGTAGTATTGTTTTTCATTATGTCTAAAATCATCAGGATGTTAGTCTCTATTCAAATGTATATTTGCACTCCTATGACTATCTCAGTGGACCATTGTACTCCAGCGGAGAAGACATTTTGCACATTTCTCATCACAAGGGCACAGTGATTTTCACTCCTTTCCATTCTTTGGGTTTCCCTAGAGGTACTGTTGCAGAGTTCTTGCTTCCCTTTACACGTCACTTTTCTGTGGGGTGGGTACTGAGAATCTCCCTCAAAGTAGAGAAGACAGCCATAATCAACCCTGTGGGACAATGGGGTGCTTTTGTTTACTTGGCTGGTTAACTTTCAGGCAAAGGAAACACCCTTGCTGCCCAAATTTATCACGTAGCATCTCCCTCAGTCTTGTTGGAGGGGTTGCAGCTGTGGAAAGAACAGCTGGCTTCTTTACAGTGTGTAACTGCTGTGCAGATAACATATGGATCAGTACCCTCAGATGTTACTGGGCTTTCTTTTATCCTGCAGCTGTACATAGGAAAAGATGCCAGTCCTGGTTAGGTACGGATGTCCCCTGTTAATGGGAATAGCTCGCCGACGTCCGTGAGGTATGTAAAGTGCTTTTCTGAAAATACTCATTGCTTAAATGGCTCAATGCTACTCTCCATAGAGTAGTACAGGTTAAACCCACTTGACAGTCTTTCTGGAAGGGAAATGCCTGACTTCATTGAAATACTTACTGAGTAATGAAAGAATACTATAAAGAGTCTCTGGCCTGAATCTCCAGCTTGGCCTCTCTGCTGGCGGAAATCTTCTGCCAGCTGTTTGGGAAGTCTGTTGCTGAAGACACTGCAGCAGTAAGACATCAGTGTCTTATCAATATGACATCAGCAGCTGTCATACACAGTTTGGTAAGCATCATGCTGAACAGAGACTTAGAAAAAAGGAGTCCTGGTGTCTTCATGCGTGTAGGAGGAAACCTCTCAGAAGGACCAGAACAGAGAAATCTATAGTTTCTTTATTACTGAAAAAGAAAGAAGTGCTGTTAGTCTGTCCATTGCCATCTGTTTTTACTTGACTAATCTATTGGCTAAACACAACTGCATTTTCCTAGTGTTTTCCTGCCTGCAGTACAGCCCAGATGCCTCTTGGCTGTGCAAATCCAGGCATTCCTGGATGCAACCAGCACTGTCAACCTCCTCGTGAAAACCTTGGTTAACTGTGCAAAAAACTCCGGAAGCACATGGCCATTTAATTCAGCTTACCTCTGTCATATCCACTTAATGCTGCTTGGTTCGTTCTCTCTGTATAAAAATGAGTTACAACAATAACTCTGAGACAGCATATATTCTTGTGTCTGATATGCTCCCAAACAGTTGACTCTGGAAAATAAATTCTCTGCTTGCAAAGCCATTACCTCATTAGTAGTAAAGCTCACCGCATGTTGGCTGATCGCTTCCTTGAAATGGTTTTGTGGGTTCCTACGCAGTCTAATTCCAGAGTTTGAGAGTTCATTTGTTTTCCTTCTCTATTGAAAAGTATTATGTAAATCTGACAAATAACAAAATAATGATCATCCCAACAAATAATTTTTAGGTGTGAAAATATATCCGGGATAGCTGCAATGGAGAATGTGTTGTTTGAGGAAGAGAGAAGGGAAAATGTGTTTGAATTGAAAAAAATCTTTGTTGCTTATTTTGTTTTGGAAAAAATGTGTTTTAGCTTTACCTCAAACCTGACACAAGCAAATCAGTGCATGACATGTTTGTATGAGCGCAGATAAAGAGATGGTAAAAATGTAATTTAAGGTATTAAGAAGCCATGACAAGAGTTTCTCTCTTTTCCCGTCCCATGAAAAAAAAAGGAAAAGGTGCCACAAAACAAACCAAAAGAGTTTTAAAATGGGTAAGAATTGCTACTCTTGCTGAAAATATGTAAAATTCCATGTAAATAATTGAGCTGCTCATGGCCTTTGCTTAGAGATCTCTGACTCACGTGGTGAATAGCATCTACCTCACCCTGCGGCTTCTTCTTCCATTTCCACCCTATTTGATCAGCCTCTCCCTGCTGCCAACTCTTCTGACTAGGTGTTATGGTGTGTGAACAACAAAGGTCCTCTTTGGTGTTATTGAGCAAAGGTGTGCAAGTGTCTCAGACCCAAGCCTAGGCATGTAGTCCCTAGAAAAGCTTAGAGAGCGTTCCTCTGGGTGAAGAGGGCTGGAGCTGTTAAGTAGGAAAAGCACAATATTTTTTTACAGACAAAAAAGAATAAATAGAAAAGTACTAATTATTTAAAGCAATCCTCTAAAGGACTTTCAGTGAAACTTCAAACTGAAACATTTTCGGTCTACATCAATGGACACAAATGCAGAGGCAGATTCTCAAAAGTGTTAATAGACACAGAGATGCATTATGAGGGAACCCACAGAGTGCTACCAACCCGCATCTTCTTCATCCAACACAAGCGCTATGACCACAGAGACACTGAATATTCATGGCGGTTGCTGGGGTTTGCAATTTTTTAGAGGTCATGGCACTATTCTCCCTTATAAAGGAACAACTGGTGAGAAAACAAACTTTCCCATGATCAGGAATTGCTTTCTGATGAGCTAGACTGTTGCTTACTGCTGTCTGACTCCTGTTGTGTTCAGGGAAACTGCCTTTTCTCTTCTTCTAATAAATAGCAAAGAAATAAAGAATTGCTGGTTGTTAGCACTGCTTTCTTCTCCTAACTGACTCTGACTCCACTTTGAATTTTGCCTGCCTGCCTTCATCAGGGAAGCAATGATTCTCTTTAGTTCCCCTTCTCTGTTACTGTTTGCTTTCTGATTTTGCAATGATTTTTTTTTTTTAAATCCAGGCACAGGTTAGGGGAGGTCTATGCTCCTTGCCTTTCCCAGTGGTAAAATCCAGAAACTCCTGCATGAAATATGGTGTACCTTTTCCGTGCAATTTTTAGCAGACAAACCCCAGCATTTATATTGTGGCCATTTTTTTACCATAGCTCTTACTCTTTCTCTGTGATGTCAGTGCACCATCAAACATAATTTTTGTTTCAGGTTTTGTACAAACTAAATATTTTCACCAGAAGAAGCGCCCTTCTTTCAATTCCCACATCCTCCAGGATGAGTGACATAGGAGGTGTTCCCCATTGACTTGGAAAATACTGTTGAAAGCCATCTTTTCTACTTTCTTAGGAGCAAAAGGCTTCTGTGATTGTACTGTCTGTCAGGCTTTTGTTGGCTAACATCTGCTTAACCCAGCAGAGATGTGGAAGTCTCAAAATAACTACATTCCTGGGGTTCTGTGAAAATGCTGAGTGGATGGAAAAGGCCTAAATCAGTGCCTGCATTGAAAGCTTTTGATAAATAAAGATGCATCCAGGCTGGGCTGTTACATGTCTTGGCTGACATGGCTCTCAACCATCCTGGGCCCTTCATGAAGATACCACAGGGGGATTGGGGACATGAAGTTGTGGTGGTGACGAGGTTTTGGGCACAGAGGCCACAAATCCATAGGCAGCCAGCAGCGGGACCCTTCTGCTGCTCATGGAAGTGGTTGTTTTTGAACAGACACGGAAAAAGCTTTGCAGTGTACCGAAAAGCCTTGTCACATTGTTTATGCTTCACTGCCCACTTGTTTTAGTGTTTTTTTCCCCTATTTTTTTTCCCCCTGCCTTTCACCAGAGATCGTGTTCAAAGCCAGGAACAATCGTTTCCACATTCTTCACCTTAAACAGTCTTGAAGCCAGACAAGATAATGTGAAAAGCAAATGAAATCCTGTTCAAATAGTCTGTGAGGGAGTGTCTGGAAAGTATCAGTGGCTAGCTGGCTAATGTCACAGCACAGCTGATGTCAGGCAGAGATGATAGAAACGATGTTTAATCATGTGTGTGCATACTTACATAAATACACGTTCAAGACAGTGTTCCAAATTTCAAGGTGACTTTAACCTTTGTTAAAAGCACCTGTATATATGTCACACATATATATGTCACATATATATAACTTGTGTGTGTTAACAGTGTAGGCACACAACCCAGTGTAATTCAACAGGGTCCAAAAGAAGCAAAAAAGGGAAAATATATACGAATTTTAAAATTACCTACATGTAAATACTACTTTTTTCACCTTCCTCACTTAGGTAACAAGTAGGTGACTGTCATAAACACTACCAAATCAAGGCAACCGCACATTCACTTTCAAGTGAGGGTCAATTCAGAATTTGGGATCCTCTATTCTTCAGAAAGGTTTGAGGTGTGCAAGCAGTGTACCAAGGTGGGATTTTATCTCCTGATTCACATATTAATGTACATGTCCACCTGTGTGTGAAGCATCTATGCTCCCACTACAGTCCAAGGAGAGATAATCAATACAGTCAGTGGGACCGAATGAGAAGAATTTTATCCTAGAGTACAGCTAGGGCTCAATTCAGTTGTTAAAACATAGACATCCAATGCCATTTGAAATACTCTTGGGTATCTGAGGCACCTGCATGGGCCTTGTGGATGTGATGTGAGAGATGGCTGACTGAGACAATTGAATTGTGTCTCTACGTTTGCTCACTGAACTGTGCTTCCAGTCCCCTTGGCTGTGTTGACTAGATCTCCACTAACACCAAGTGTGAACACTTCTGTAGGCATCTACATTGAGGTGCCTGAACCTGGAGCCGACTCACAAGATTCAAATCCCAGCACCCCAGCTGCAGGTTCTTGCTTTCTTATCCTAGAGATAAGGCATAGACACCTTAAGTCATTTCAGTTAAGAATAAAAGATATGCTACTGCAAGCTATGTCAGGGTGAGGCTGAGGAGAATGAGCTTTTAATGACAACCATTAAAAAACTCCATGAATATACAAGGCTTTCTTGCAGGGACATGAGATACCACTGAGGTATCAAAGCTGGTTTTAGGATTTTAAAAATTCCTACTATCTTTCTCACTCATGAGGAATGAAATGAGACCTCAAACATGCACTTCATGTACATGCTACAAATCTTGTCACCAGCAAAGTCAACTGTCATCTTGCCATTGGCTTTTAAAGAAAACACAACATAGCCTTTATGTATTATGTATTTACTAGGAGAGGCTTTGTGCTTTCTAATTCTTCAAAGGGCAAGTCTGGCATAAACTACATGTAACTGGACCACCAGCAAAGCACAGAGCTGCCTTGCAAAGAAATCGAAGTACAGGGAGTCTTCCAGCACCTGGAACCAAATGCAATCACTAAATGTCATTGGGCAACACTCAGAAGGTTTAGCAGATGAGACATTTCAAGTAACACATCTAGTGATTGATTTCTTTGGCGTTTTCACCCTTTTCCTTTTAGCTCTGACACCTTTCTTTCTCTAACATGTCGTAGAGGGAAAGAATAACAGGCACATATCTACATGGATAACACAGGAAGTTGATGTTCAAGATTGAAATTGTTAGCTTGACTTTTGGAAAAGGACTAAAGTCTGCATACCTCTATACTTTTTTTCATACTTGTTGTGTGAGATACCTTAAATAATAGGCTTTAAAGTCCACTACTTTCAGAGCAAAACCTTGTCAGCTGGGCAAAGTACGAGGATCCTGATACCACTAGTTAGTTTTGAAAATGCAGACCTCTTCCCTTCTAGAAAAACCATGTAGGAAACACCATGTAGGAATGAAGACTGGTGATCCTGACACGTGAGGAACTGGTGCTTCTATCCCTGTTACACCAGATGTGATCAATAAGAGAGAAAAGGCAAGAAGGGACACGCTGCTATTTTTTTTTTCCTTCAGCAACTGTTGCACGAGGTGTCTCTCTCCTCTCTTTCCCTCTGTTGGAGAAATGGAGATGGTGGGGAGCACAGCCTAATCCCAGGGCAACCACTCCCTCTGCAGGACACAGGCTGGAGGGATCTACTTCTCCAAGCTGGGTGAGAAAACAAGGCAATATGTACCAGCACATGAATGAAATAAAAAAATATGGGGAGGACACGTGACATGGTGATGATGACAGGACCAACAGATGTCTTAAATGCAGGTGGTCCATGTAACTTCAGAATTTGTTGGAGGTGAGGTATAAAGCCTTTGCAAAAAACAAGTCTGCCAAAAGGGGAAGGATGGAGAGTTGGCTGCTGTGTCCAAACAACATGGTGGTGATAAGGGAACCCGATCTGTGAAGTCCTGCTCTGCTCTGGCCTGCTTAGACCAACCCCAGAGATCTCTGAAGTCTGGTGTATGGTATCTTACCTGTACTAGGGAAGATTTTTCTGAAACATTTCAAGATTTGATGACTTTGGCTGTTAAAACAGGAAGATCTGTTTTTACCCAACTCAGGCCTTGAGTCTAGCTGTTAATCCCTGACTGTGGTCTCATACTTTCCTCCCCTCACATGCTAAAAAGAAATAATTTTTAATGCAATTTTAAGTCACCTGCTGGACATAAGCATGTTTCTGGTTTTAATAGGGATTTTCTGGGCAGAAGTCTGTGCTTTTTATATTGCCTATGTAAATACAATTAATGGGTGTTTTATGATCTATCTGATATTAAAATGACATTTAATTGGAAATCTTTGCTTTACAGCAACGAGCAAGAGCTCTGCTTCTCAGTTCAGTTGATAAAGATTTTATGAGCTTCGAGAATGTGTGTCTGGAGTAGATGCTAATAGCTCAAATGTATCAATGAACTAGGTCTTAAAAAAATCCCTGAACACATATTTGCCTAATTAGATATTTAAATACTATGTATGCAAACTTGCATGATTGGCCAAGATAGAAATGAGCTCAGATTGCAGATTTACTTCCAAACTTCTAGTCTTGCCAGAAATTATAGATCTTCTGTATGAATCACTGAATTGTAACTGTGTTTTCTATTAGACATGAAAGTAGATTAAATAATGTAATGATGTCGCCTGGCCTTGAGTATAATTTTTCAAAAAAAGCCCCAAAGCAATACAGATCCATTAACACCTACATGTTTAGGTCTTTCAAGTTACCTTTACAGCAAGGATTATACGTCTTATCAGTCTCTGAATATAATACATACTGAATGATTATACACGTTAACTCGCAGTTGGTTATTCCTGAGGGTAAATGATTTTTTTCTGAGAAAAAATATGGAGACATTTAACTGGATTATCCGATCTTCTCCATATGTAGGAAAGAGAGTTGAGGGCTGAAGTTTGGGAAGGTATTCACAACACTTAAAGTCAGAAGTTTTAATTATTCATTTTAGTTTGAGATCTGAGGTTCCCTACATAGCTGTGGGAAAGGTTAACTCCAGAGAGTGATTTGGACCAGTGAGATATGTATACTTTTGCCTCCCTATTTAGATTCCTGCCAGATGCTTTTTTCCCTTTACTGATCACATGAGCATCGAGACTCTTCAGCTAGGCCTCTAAAGTTAGATGACATAAAGTCAGGAGCCCTTTCTGAGGAACAGTAGACTAGGAGATTCATTATTGCTTTATTTGCATCACAAAGACGGGCTCCTACTACTCCTTCTTCTTTCTGAAAAAAAAAAAAACCAAACAAACCATACCCTAAAGAAAAAAAAGTACAAAAAGCACAAATATAATAGCTTGTGTTTAAAAAGATTTTGTAATTACACAATATTTTGTGTATAGGTATGCAGATAACCATATATGCATGAAACAATTCTTTAGACATATTAGACTGAAGGGAAAGCAAGTACTAACATTTTCAGATAACCACACCATGAATTTCTTTTCAAAAAGTATTGAGCCTCCATCTCACAATGAATATAGAAGAAGTACATTTTCTTCTTGGAGAGATTGCTTTCGATACATACTTGAAGGAGATGAGAAGGTAAGAAGCAGCTTTTCTGTTGCTGTTTCATGTCCCCCTTCTGTACAGAGCAGAGAAAAAGGCCTCAAGCAATCACAGCTCCAGCAAAGCCCAGCAGCGAAGCGAGGGGCATCACTGCAAGTTACTGCTTTCATGTTAGAAAACTTGGAAATGGATGAAAGACATTAAAGGATTTGCTCTATTTGTGAGAATGCAGAGGGCATTGCTTACAGCGATGGGTTGAAGCACTTATACTGTGCTTTTTACTTTTCACTTTAATGGACTCATGGCAGTGTTAAGCACAATGATCTTAATTGCTGATTTGGCTGTAAGCTCCTGGATGTCTTGTTTCTCTCATTCCCTCTCCCTTCCCTGATTTCTTCTGCCGTGATCTTAGGTGCTGGGGTTTGAAATACAGCAAATGTACTGAGATCACAGACCTGTGAGAAACTGTACATTACTTTGCCCATGTTTTGATCCAGGCATTAGCTAATATTTTTGGGATGGGACTAGTGATACTTCAATATGGTTTTTATTGTGACATATGTTAACCAAAATCCACTTGACTCATTAAGAATCCTATAATATTATAGCCTCTTAAATCCTCATGTTTGGAACAAGCACTTCAATATGTTAACAAATATGGTTCATATTTGAATTCTGTGTCTGATTATCAACAAAATAATTGCAAAAACTTCTCTGGCAAAACTAACAATTACCATGAAGCTTCTAGAAGGATACTGGAAGTTAACTTTTTGGTTTTTAATATGGATATGTCCTACAGTATTTGATAATTAATGAGCTTAATTAATTTGTACACTAATTACCATTGCTAAACAAGCATTAGATGATACAACAATGGAAGGCTTACTGCAGTGCTCCCTAAAAGTCACAGCAAATCTTTTCACTGATTTGACTAAGGCTGATATCAACCTCTCTTACCTCAGAAAGACTAAAGATATTAAACAGCTTGTCACTCTCCAGGCTTGGGCTGCTTGTTTTGTTCCTTTCTTTCATATTGCTCATTTTAGACATTGAGATTAGCTGCATTTTTGTTTAATATCAGTTTTGTTTTCAGGCCCTGTGTCTCAGGAAGTTTAGGCTGCCAACAGTGCTGAGGAATATGTTATTTGTTTAAAACCAATCTATTTCTGTAGATGTCTTAAAGCAAAGCCAACAGTACAGTTCTGTAAAAGCTTGTTTTTACAAAACTTAGGTTCTGAGGGAGCAAATCTAAGCAGAAAAGTTTCCTTTAAATCTCTGCCATAACCTAACTTTGTCCCTTTTTCAACAAACTCTGTTTTTAATGACTTCTTGTTTAGGAAATGGCTGTCTATCTGTGAGCCTTCTGACTGCTGCAGGGGAACAATGGGATGTCTCTGCTTTCCACTGCAGAGCTCTTTTCAAGAAGGCTTGTAGAAAAGCAGAGTCTTTTTCTCTCTCCTGTTTTTTTCAGGCTGTTTTTGAAATGATTTGTTTCTGTGTGGTTTTGTACAGCCTTAAGAATGGTGTCTATTTCCCCCAGTCTTTTTGCCTGATTTACAACAGTGGGGTTTCATCTGTGTCTTAGGGCTTAGTGACCTCTATGTGTGAGTTCCGAGGGATCTGCAAAATGAAGCTAAGAAAAACAGTGGGCTTAAATCTCAACTCTGAGTGTTCATCCCTTCCTTGGAAACTTTTCACAATCAGTGTACCGAAGAAGATTTCAAACCACTGCTCACTGCAATACACATCTTACATCCATGGTTTTTTTTTGTCATGAGTGGGGATGCAGCAACCTATGCTCTGAACTTTTCTATGTAAATCTAGACTTTGATCATAGAATCATAGAATGGTTTGGGTTGGACAGTCATCGAAAAGGTGATCTTTAGATGTCATCTAGGCCAACACCCCTGCATTGAGCAGGAACATCTTCAACTAGATCAGGTGGCTCATAGCCCCATCCAACCCAGCCTTGAATGTTTCGGAGGACTAAGGCATCTATAACTTCTCTGGGCAACTTGTTCCAATATTTTACCACCTTCATCCTAAAAAGTTTCTTTCTTATATCTAGTCTGAAGCTACCCTCTTTTAGTTTAAAACCATTGCCCCTTGTGCTATCGCAACAAGCGCTGCTAAAATGTCTGTCCCCATCTTTCTTATAAGCCCCCTATAAGTACTTAAAGGCTTCAATAAAGTCTTCCCGGAGCCTCCTCTTCTCCAGGCTGAACAACCCCAACTCTCTCAGCCTGTCCTCATAGGAGAAGTGCTCCAGCGGTCTATTTTTGTGACCTTCCTCTGGACCCACTCCAACAGGTCTTTCCTGTGCTGAGCACCCCAGAGCTGGATGCAGTACTCCTGGTGGGGTCTCACCAAAGTGGAGTAGAGGGACAGAATCACCTCCTTCAACCTGTTGGCCATACTTCCTTTGATGCAGTCGAGGATATGGTTGGCTTGTTGAGCTGTGAACACACATTGTCAACTTACGTCATTTTTCATCCACTAGTACCCTTAAGTCCTTCTCCGCAGGGCTGTTCTAAGACCCTTCATCCTCCAACCTCTATTGATACTAGGGCTTGTCCTGACCCATGTGCAGGACCGTGTACTTGTCCTTGTTGAACCTCATGAAGTTCACATGGGCCACTTCATGGGCTACTCCAGGTCCCTCTGGATGGCATCCCATTCCTCGGGCGTGTCAACTGCACCACTTAGCTTAGTGTCCTCTGCACACTTGCTGAGGGTGCCCTCACTTCCACTACCTATGTCACTGGTGAAGGTATTAAACAGTTCTGGTCCATATTTGGACCATTTGGACCATTTCCATGTGGATATTGAGCCTACTGACCACTGCCCTCTGGATGTGACTATCCAGCTAATTCCTCATACACTGAATAGTCCGTTCATCAGATCTGTATGTCTCCAATTTAGAGAGAAAGATGTTGTGGGGGACTGTGCCTAACCTTAACAAAATCTAGATAGATGGCATCTGTAGCTCTTCCCTTGTCTACTGATGTAATCACTCCATTATCAAAGGCCACCAGGTTGGTCAGGCAAGGCTTGCTCCCACTAAAGCCGCCCTGGCTGTCTCAAATCACATCCCTGTCCTCCATGTGCCTTAGCATAGCTTCAAGATGGATCTGTTCCATGATCTTCCCAGGCACAGAGGTGAGGCTGACAGGTTGATAGTTCTCAGGGTCCTCCTTTCTACCTTTTTAAAAAATGAGTGCAATGTTTTCCTTTTTCCAGTCACCAGGAACTTCACCTGATTGCCATGACTTTTTAAATACGGAGAGTGGCATGGCACAGCCCTATATGGACCTGCATAATTCATATCTGCCAAGCATCAGTTCTAAGTAATTGCTATGGGTTCTTTTCTGCTGACTACAGATGTGGAGGGAAGGGGTGGCACATAAACATAGAAAACAGCTGTCTTGACACACAAGATTCTGTAGAGTACATGCAGGCTTCTTATAGCAGTGGGTTCTAGGACATTAATTGTATACTGGCACTTTTTCTGCGTAACAGCTGCAAGACAAATGTAATCCATATTCAGTCTTCTCAATCTCCATTTGATTGCTATGCACTCAAAGTAATAAATTGACTATCATTGCACTAACCCTGAGAATGATTCAAGAAGCTCTTCAGTTCAGTATGTAGTAAAACTCATGCTCCTGTTAGGTTTTGTATACTCTTACCTTGTAAATGGTTTGCATGGTTTGGGCTTCTGATCTGACCTTGGCTATTACTGAAATTTGTGTACAGGGTGCTTTTTTAATGGATATGCTGTAATTTCTTGGTTCTATTTCATGCCATAAAAAAATAGTGTGGAGGTTGGGAGCTCAGAACCACTGCCTGCAGGAAGCTAAATATGTGTGAGACTCTCTTCACAGGCTTTCAACCAACATAGCCTAGTGTTAAAAATGAGATATCCTGCCATGTTGGCTTATATACTGCTTTGTTTCATTTCTTAATAGAACATATCAGGGCTGTTTTCCTTTTGTACCATAGGATGAAACTCCTGCATGCCCTCCAAAGGCAGGAGAGGCTGGAAAAGCAAAATCATTGTTGTGCACTTCTTCTGCGGACCTCAAAGGCACTTAGAAAAGCTGCTGTCAGAGTAGAGAAAGCTCATTTGTTAAATGTCTGTATGTCTTGACTGCCATCATAACTACCACCAATATCAGTGCTATGGCATTGAGGTGACAAGCAAGAAAAGATTGAACGGTATTTTATGAAATTATTTACTTTCACTAAACTGAGTCCATCTCATGATTTTTTTAAGGGTGAATCACAGCACTCAGAATAGTCCTTCTCTGAATGAAAAAAAGGCTACCAGAAGATTAATTTTCTACTTTTATACTGGAAAACCTAGATTGATAGAATTTTTACTGCTTTTGACATATTTTGCTCAGCATACACCCATTTTATTTATTAACTTACTTATGGTTATTAGCATAACACTTTAACAGCACTTGCATGATGCATGATATACTAGTCTACATTAAACTGTGGGCAGGAAAGTGTTGAGGAGAGATTTGGAATGCTTCAAATGTTTTCTGATGTTTTATTTTATGTTTACATTCACAGAATCACAGAATATCAGGGATTGGAAGGGACCTTGAAAGATCATCGAGTCCAATCCCCCTGCCGGAGCAGGAACACCTAGATCAGGTCGCACAGGAACACGTCCAGGCGGGTTTTGAATATCTCCAGAGAAGGAGACTCCACAACCTCTCTGGGCAGCCTGTTCCAGTGTTCCGTCACCCTCACCATAAAGAAGTTTGTTCTCCTAGCTAAGTGGAACCTCTNGCTCATGGTCATCCTGCTGTCTACCAGGACCCCCAGGTCCCTTTCCCCTACGCTGCTCTCCAACAGGTCAGTTCTCAATCTAATCTGATACCTGGGGTTGTTCTTGCCCAGATGCAAGACTCTACACTTGCCCTTGTTACATGTCATTAAATTTCTCCCCGACATTACATTAATCTATTTAATTTATTTTCTTCCAATCCACATGTTAGAGTAGGAAAAGATTATGAATTTTCTTTTGATTTCAAAACCATTACTGAAGAAAGCTTTTTTCCTTGCAAGACATCACTGTCTGCTGAGAGTTATATATTCTTCTCCACTCAGCCTATTGATCTCGTCTGCCTTTACCATTTTCAAAGTGTTCCAATGGGCACACTTGAGACTGGGGTCTCAGTTCTCATATTTAAAACAACTTTCTCCATTTAAGTCATTTAGAATGTGTAGACATAGCAGAACAGAGCTTGGTTCTTTGTGTATCTGTCTCCTTTGGGTTTTTTGGTTGGTTTTTTTTTGTTTGTTTTTTTTTTTTTTTTGTTTGTTTGTTAAATACAGAACGAACATGATGAGTGTCTAAGTTGCCTCACTAAAAAAATAAAGGTAGTGAATGGAAGTCAGGCGATTGGAGTGAATGACAGGAGACTGAGATAAGCCTGAAACAGCAGCTTAAAAGAGTGACAGGGGAAGATTAAAAGATATAAATGAAGGCTACTGCCAACAACCCATAAAATCTAGGACACAAGATGATGTACAATAAAGGAAGTTTGGAGGAGAAAGCAATTCAGACCAGATGAGAGAGAAAGCAGAGCTGTCACAGGATTTCAGTATTTTCTCCAAAAGGAAAAAAAATAAATAAATTAACATTTTGATAACACTTAATGGGGAAAAATAGAAAAGAACATAGACTGCTGTCTGTCAGAGAAATAAGGAAAGTGAGAAAGAAGGAAAGTGCAATAAAAAGGAGAGCTCAGAGAGCTGAATGTTTATTTATAATAAAATAGGATTATAGTCAGAATTGTTTGAGGAGGCAGGACTAGGTGCAGTTCAAAGGCTGAGGCTTTGGAGGAAAGCCACAGCTACTTCCTGATGATACTCCTAAGTCGTGTAGTGAATTTTTGATAATATGCTTGGGGAGACAAAATGTTCCACTGACACAAGCGTAACAACTGCTAAAATGGGATGCAAAGTGACAACAGGTAACAGATTTAAGGGAAAACCTTAGCCTTCAGCACAGCTCCTTCCTTCCTTTCTGCCTAGGCCTGAGAGCACACTCTAGTTAGAAACAGAATTATCGCTGATATTTTGTCAATAATTCAGAATTATTGATAAAAGGTGGAGAAGATGGACCACTTAATGACACACTGTTTAAGTGCTCAGGAATCTGGGCACAGTCTTGGAGCCAGGTATCTTTCTGCTATCACAGCAGAAAAACTGGATATCTTTTGTAAGAATTATGGCTTTGTATTGCCCAGACCATCCTCATGTGATGCCTGAAGAAGGATTCATCCAGCCATCTCCAGTGCAGATATCAACAACAGTGGAACAGTTCTGTGCTTCCTTCTCATCCAGTGGAGAGGGCAGGCGACATTTCATCTCATCCCAGTGTTGGTATCTAAACCAGATAAATGGATTGGTCATTTCTCCACTGGCTACACAGAGAGTTTATGGTGATTTAAAGAGCGGAAGTTAGATTAACCCATTATGAAGAACTAAACCTAGCACTGTCCTCCCGAAATCTTTGTCTCTGTACTGGTAAGGCACAAAGACATCCATATTACTGCAGAGCCATGAATTCCATCTTGACACCAGGAGATGAATCCAGGACAGAGACCTAGTCATTCAGCCTCCCACATAAAGAAAGAAGAGCACTTCAGGGACAGTCAGTTCAATGGGAAGTGACTAGGCTTGTGCTAGGAATCATCTTTGGGATTCACCTATCTTTCTTAACAGATGGAAAAGCCTAATTATTAGAGTGTTAGGTTAGATGTCTCTTGGAGAAGACTTATCTTACTGAAGAGGGGATACAGGAGACACAGAGAGGGACTCTAAGTCAGGGGGCTATAGAGAGTCAGAAAAGAGACAAAGTCCCATTTTTCCACTCAGGTTAGCACTGGCTGCCAGTGCTTGCATCCCAAGAACTCATGAGCGAGGAGCTGTACACTATGAGAAAAAGCCTCTGGCAGCTGCGGGGTTGGGGTGGAAAATAGTCAGGGCAGTGGCGTAGGGAGA
>VXBJ01004851.1:44837-61406 GCA_013400055.1 Nycticryphes semicollaris | reverse complement strand
GTTTCTGTGATAGCCACTATGTCATAGTTTTCCTGGCACATCGTGGTTTCAAGTTCCCCCTGTTTGTTGCTCACACTGCGTGCATTGGTATAGATGCACTTTAGGTGAGCTATTGATTCCAACACTTTTTTGTGAGTGTGGGCATCGTTTCCTACTAGACCCTCAGCAGGTGTTTCCATTGTTTCTAAACGTCTATCCCTTCTTGCAGATGAAAGAGTCTCCAGCAGCCCTCCACCCCTCAAGCTCTGGCATGTTTCCCTTGGGGTTGATCAACACAGGCCCAGTTATCTCCCCCTCCTCCTCATATCTAGTTTAAAGCCTGTCAATGAGCCCTGCTAACTCCTGCCCCAAAATTCATTTCCCCTTCCGGGACAGGCACGTCCCACTTGCCACCAGCAGGCCAGGTGTCTCAGATGACAGCCTATGATCAAAAAATCCAAAACCCTGCTGATAATACGTCCCGGAGTCACAGGTTGACCTCTTGCCTCTACTTATTAATTTCTTCATTCATGTTTACCATAGGAGGGTTCTTTTACCCACTTCATCACTACTTACCTGAAATACTAGAGGAGAGTAATAGTCAGAGGGATCTACCAGGGCAGAAATTTTGTCAGGCACATCCTTAACCCGTGCCCCAGGGAGGCAGCAGACTTCCCTGTGAAGCGGGTCGGTATGGCATATTGGTCCTTCTGCCCCCCTCAGTAGTGAGTCACCCACCACAATGTCCCGTCTCCTTTTCCTTTTGCAGGCAGTTTCGATGCCAGGTCGATATTGACCCAGTCTTTCTGGCATTCCTGTCCTGGGTGTGCCAGCCTCCTCTCCCACAGTCACTTCCTCCTGCAGGACTCCGTACTCCCCTCCGTACAGGGACTCGCCTGCTTCCCCAAACAGGGACCTGTTTCCATTCCCCCCCTTCCCTGGTATCCCCTCCTGCTGCCTGGTGACTAGAGGAGGGAGGGTCCACTGATTTATGTGGGGCCTTGACCCGTTCCCTTTCTCTCAGGGGGTGGGTCCACCAGTCGATTTCCCTCTCACACTCCCTGACACTCCTCAGCCTCTCCACTTCATCCTTCAGCTCAGCCACCTGGCTGAGCAAGTCATTCACCTGGTCACACCTGACACAGGTGTTGGCTCTGCTGTCCTCCATTGCCAGTGCCAGGTCCTGGCCCTCTCTGTAGCCACAGGCCTGGGCAGCCACGTTTGCATGGGGCCTCCATCTGAACTCCTACAGCTTTTTGAGCAACAGCCTTTGACCAGGTAGCAACCATGGCTGGATCTCGACTAGGAACTGCAAGCTTGCAACTCAGGGGTCAGTTAGGGTGAACACCCCTGTCCTCAGACCACTTCGAGGGAACTAAACCTACCTTGTTCACGTTCACACACAAGCACGGGTTCTTCCCTCACGTTCTTCTTATCACCAGGTGCTGGCTCTGCCCAAGCTCCCTCAGCAGCCTGCCCACCAGCTGACAGCCCCCAGTGCAAGCACAGGGCCTTTCCCGGCTTCAAAATGCCTCCAAAGGGTTTTTCCTCACCTGTTTTTGCTCCAGACCCCTTCCCCAGTGCAGTCTTACCTGCCCTGAAGCTGGTCTCCATGGCAATGACCCATGGTGATGTGGTGTTATAATTTTCTCGACTGGTTTCTGCAGAGCTGCGTCGGCAGCAGGGCTTGATACCAAACTCCCCACAGCCTCAAGGGCTCAGTGTTACCTCTGGGAGCCAGGTGTCCCACCAGTGTGGTCCCATCTCCCCCCTTCTCTTCCAGTTATGGGGGGCTGCTCACCCCTATTCCTTCACGCTCACCTCCCTCTCAGTCCCCACTGTCACATATAGGTTATAACAACATTCCCTCTTCAAGCGTTATCTCTCTCTCTGTGCCAGCTCTGTCTGGGAGATGTTCCAGGCAGTGGGATGTGTCCAAGCCCTTTAGCTAGCTGATGGTTCCTCTGGGAAAGCCTCCTTAAGAAATGCCAGGCCAGCAGAGGAGTGAGAGTTCAAAAAACATGAAGTGAGCTCAAGCACCAAAGTCATTGAGGCAGGTTAGGGAGGAAGGAGGTGGTATGGGCACTGAAGCAGGGACTCCAGGGCAGACCCTGAAGAGGACATGGTGGAGCAGGTGGATGTTCCCTGAAGGGACAGCAACCTGCAGGAGGGACTCCACACTAGGGGCCAGGGAGGATGAAAGAGAGGCAGAGAAGAGTATTTATGGACAGAACTCAACCCCCATTCCTCCTTCCCGCTGAGCTGCTGGAGGGGAAGAGGTGGGAGAGTTGGGAATGAAGACAAGCCTGGAAAGGAAGGAGGATGGGGGAAGGCGGTGTTTGAATTTTTTGGTTTTGTTTCACACTATCGAAGTCTATTTTAATTGGCAGTAAATAAAATTAATTTCTCCAAGTCAAGTCTATTTTGCTCATGACAGTAACTGGTATTTATCTCAACCCAAGCGCTTTTTCATGTCATTTTCTCCTCACATCCTGTTGAGAGCATTCCACATCTGGCCAAGGTCAGCCCACCATTCCTACTCAGGTCCTTGCCTCAGAGAACACCCCATCACAAATAACAAGACAATGGCCCCCAAAAGACCAGAGCCCATTGTCCCTCTGCCCTGGGGATTTTGACCATTTAAAGAACCACCATTTAAAGTAGCAGTATCAGTGGTTTTATTGAAGTAAGATATTGTATGAGTGAGACTAACAGGTAGCAAATTTCACGCTATTTCTTCCTGCACAGAGGTTATAATAGTGATTCAAACTTACTAACACAAAACCTCAGTGCATTATAATACAAGGTTATACACCATATTGGTCACTTACCAAAGATCTGCAGTTGGTAAGGGTTCACTCAGCTTCAAGGAGCAACCATCAGAGTCACTGCCATGCAGCCAGCACCTTAGCAGGGAGAGCTCCAAGAAGGCACATTTAGGTTGTCATAGTTATGGAATAAAGTGTTTGGCTAGCAGGCAGATTACATGCAATGGAAAATGTAAGCATGAGACTCCTTGTACCCACAACTTCCTTTGTTCCTTGACAAATGAGCCTGGGAAGAACCACCTCCTATTCATGCCTTAATCACATGGTTGGTGTTCCATTTTCCAAGCTCTTATGCATCAGCGGTCACCATGTCACCCTGTTCCTGTGTGAGCTTTCAGAGAACAAGTTGGAACTAGTGAAGTTCTTGGCATAGTTATCGCCCAGGCCTTTACTCCTTTTGGATCCTGAACCAAACTACCACTAGTTTGGTCAAGGAGCTGGGTTCAGCCACCATACCCAGCTCCAGAGGAGCCCCTGCATCTCTGGGCCAAGAGATACAAAGATGTCAGCTATTTTTGTCCTCTGTGAGTCAGAACAGGAATGTGGCATGGCCACATCCCAGTTCATTTATGGCACTTTAACCCTCATTACCTTTTCCCTACCCCGTACTCACCCTTCTGGGACTAGCAACAGCACTGAAAGGAGCAGGCAGCCACCAACACAGGCAACTGGCATGGGGCTCACACTTTGACTACTCAGGCTGCACAACAAGCTGCTTTCTCTTCACCTGCCTGGGAGGATCCTCAGGATGCCAGGAAGAAAAGGGGGCACGGGCAGAGTAGAGAAATAGGGAAGCTGTGTCCAGGTGCAGAGGAGCAGTTGGCTGGTGCTATTGGACCTTGACTCAAACAGCTCTGAAGTCTCTCTTCCTACTGGGAACAGATTGGCTCGCAGTGGTGGAGAAACTGGCAGGGAGAGTGTGTGGCAGCAGAGGGACAAGTGGCAACACAGGATTTCTTAGTGTCAGCCTTGGTGTTTGCAGGAAAGCTGGAAGCTGTGTGCTTTGGGGCAGCTGGTGATGGTTGCTGCACCAGAGGCTATGGGACTACAGGTATTAATTAGCACTATGAGGGTTTAGGTAGTGGGGGCTGCTGGTAGGCCAGGAACTGCCCTGTGCTCTAATGGTTGCATCCAGACAGTTCAGCTATGGACAAAACTGGTCCATCACGCACCAAAATTGCAGCCATTCAGCGGAACACATAGCACTATTGCTCAAACATGTCTAAGAAAGACCAGCAGGGGGGCAGGAGAAAACAAAGGAAACTGGAGGAGTCACAGCTGGAGATGCACAACTGGGACAAGGCACTTGATGCCAAGAGGGAGGACTGGAGCCTGGGCATGCCAGGGCAGGGACACTGGTGAGAAACTGCAGATGACCAGCACTGGAGCAGGGACACTCCTGAAGGTTTTTCAGCCCTGTTCTAGATTAACAACATAGGATGCAAAAGAATACAACATAATCCTTCAAAATACCTCAGATTCAGTTTCTATGGGAAAAGGTAGCAGGTAAAGCACTACACTTAAGAGGAGCCTGAACTTCATTCTCCTCATTGCCCTTGGATCTTCCCTTACTCCTACAAGTTCTCTCATTTGCTTTCTGTTTCTGTCTCCTTTCTGGACCCCTGGTCCTTTCATCTCTTTTCATGCTTCCTTCCCAACTATTCTGGACTAAACTTCCCATAAAAACATTTTACCCCTAAGCCCTATATGTCCAAACCATTTCCTTCCAAACCATTTCCTTTCAACCTTTTCCTGAGAATTTCCTAATTCTTCCTCATTCTCTCCACTGCACAATGTCTTCCTCATCCTTGCCACTTGCCAAGTCTCCCGCCCCGTCCTGCATGCATGCTGTAAAGGCAAAACACGTGTAACTTTTTGTTCTCCCCACTCTCAAGGTAGAGGATATGACTTAAGACAAAAAGCTGGTCTTTTCCCATCATACCTACTTTCTTTCCCCTCAGGGCCTACTAAATGCATCCTGTTTATAAGTGACACACCTTCACTCACTGAAAATTGCCCCATAACATGTCTTAACAGGTACACGCCCTGTAACATGTATACAGTCCATGTAAGTACTATGAAAGCTCATTTCCTGAAGTCCCATCCATGTCCTCATACACTCACTTTCAGTGAACTGCCTGTCACCCCAACTCCCTTCACAATAAAGTAGCTTTCCCAGTTTGCCCTGGATCCCTCCCATGCACCTCTCATTCTCCCAATTGTCACTCTCCAAAATTCTGTGCTCAAATTGTACTCAACAGGAGCAAGAACTGCCACTGTACAGCTGTCGATGTTACACACCATGTAAATGCACAGATTCCAGAAGCAAGAGCAATTCAGATTTGCTCCTACTCAGGCATATTGCCTAGCAATCACCTTCAACATTTCCCTCTGCCCTGAAGACTGTGCTCCTATTCTGCAATAGAGAGTGTCAGCCAAGAGGCACACATCAGTCAGGAGACATCATTTGAAAATAATGTCTTATTTAAAATTGGTTCCCGTAGTTGTTTACATATTGGCATTTCTTACTAAGATTTTTGTTCAGTAGAAAGAAGAAAGAGATAAGAAAAGAATAATAAGGAAGAGTGTTTACAAGGAAGAGTGGTTACTTGTGGTTGGAAGGAAATGCTTTGGACCTACAGAGTTTTGGGTTAAAATGTCGTTATGGGAAGTTTAGTCCATAAATCCTGCAACAATGACTTTCTTGAGCTTTGCTTAGCCCATCCGATGAGGCCTGCCGAGCCAGTGATTAACTAGTGGGCATCACAGGAAATTCTGAAACAAAACCTTTCTCACTCATCACAGCCTTGATGTGTATACAATCATCTCACTCATACCGCCCTCTGCTTTCTGAACTATCTTGAAGACTGTCAAGAATGCATACAACTTTCACTGGCACTACCCTTAACTGGATCAAACACTGAAGAGGTCAAACAATTCCAGCACAAACCTGGCTGCACAAATTTGCAATTCCCATACACTGAAAAAATCCTTAAGTAGTCTCAAAATAGTTATAATTGTTCCTTGCAGCCATAGGGAGGAGGTTCATTGCAGCCAACATAGCGATGTTTTCCTTAAATGCGTTTAGAGGGTGCCAGTGAAAAATTCTTTGTATTAACAAGTCTGGTTTTTATTCCTTGTCTCCTCATAGTGCAGTACTTTAACTTGGGTTTCCTGCATTCCCACATAACATTGTTTTATGTGTTAACCTGAGCACCAAGTTAACAGCAATGTTGTCATAATAGTGTTACCCCACAAATAAATAAATTGCATAGACTGAGGATCCCATACTTTTTAAACCACAAGCTAATATGGTTTGCTAATACTAATGGAATTAATTCTGTCTGTCTGACACTTCCAAAATGCTGTGTAAGCAAGATGATTAACCCTATGTCTACATCAGTGAGCAGCTCAGTGCAGTAAGAATGGAAATACTTGGTGATGATCCAGAGGGTTTAGTTCAGACCAGTTGCACTCTTGTGCCATGGACAAATTGACCATCAGATTATGGTGTCTATCAGTTGCACACCAGGAGGTCATCATCTCCTAAATAAACCTCATCCAAAAAGAATCCAGTTCACACTCTCCAAGATTGTTCTGGGGATTGAATGATGCTAAACAGAGACAATAGGGAGAGTCTCTGCAAAAGCACATTCCTAATCAAACACAAATGGGCATGTAAACACATTAAGTACAGATCTTCTAAAGGAAAATAAAGTTTGAATGAGAAGGAATTAATTTTTTCCAATTAAAATTTGAGGTTTCTTTAGTTCTTTCCTCCCTTGGCTCTGAAACCATTCTCAAGCTTATGTTCCAAGGCACTCTTCTAAATTATTGTTCTCTTCGCAATTTACAAACAGAAGTGGAGAGAGACAGATGAAATTACTTGCCCAAGGTCACAGTACAAATCTGTTGTGGTTTAACTCCAGCCAGCAACTGAACACCACACAGTCCCTAACTCACTCATCCTCCAGCAGAATTGAGGGGAAGAGAACTGGAAGGGTAAAAGCGAGAAAACTCAGGGGTTGAGATAATAACAGTTTAATAATTGGCATAAAATAAAATAATAATAAGAACAACAATCATAATAAATGGTAACGAAAAGGAAAATAGCAAAAAGAAATAGAACCCAAGAAACACAAGTGATGCAAACAAAAAACAACTTCTCACCACCAACCGACCAAAGCCCAGCCAGTCCCCACACAACAGCCCCCCGGCCATCTTTCCGCCTAGTTTATATGCTGAGCATGAAATAATATGGTACGGAGTATCGCTGGGGTCAGCTGGGGTCAGCTGTCCCAGCTCTGTCCCCTTCCAGCTTCTTGTGCACGCCCAGCCTGCTCCCTGGTGGGGTCGGGGGGGAGAAGGAGAAAAGGCTTTGACTCTATGTAAGCACTGCTCAGCAGTAACTGAAATATCCCCACATTATCAATACTTTTCCCAGCACAAAACCCAAGCATAGCCTCATACTAGCTACCATGAAGAAAATGGACATTCAATACTAACACAAAATAAGCAAAACAGAATATAAAACTTTATCAGCTTCCTCATGGGTTTTTTTGCCACAAATGTGTAACACACCTTTGATTCTGATACTCAGAAAAAAACAAATTATTTAGGACTGTATCTATACATTACATTATTATTAGCAATGCATCCCTACTAACAACTCATCCAGAAGGAAATTAATTTGGATATAATACAAAAATATATCTCTCCTTTTTTTTGCTGAATCTTTCTTATCTTTGTGAATTATTTATCCTGACTTTCCAGCTGGGAGGACAACCACAGGACTCATAAAAGTGTTCTTTATTTTCAATTACATCCTACAATGAATTCCAAAAAGCTAGTGAAGAACGCTCTAAAATATACTAGAAATTGTTTCCTAAGTCAATCATCTACATTCTTCTGTAACCAGTTGGCAACTTTGATTAGCAGTTCTCTCCTTTCCATATTTTCAAATTTTGTAAACTCCAGCAGTAGCGTAGCGGCTGCTCTCTCATCCTCTTCCAGTGTAGCGTTATAAAAAACCTGTAACTGAAGAAATAAACACATGAGTTTGATTCACAAAATTTCACTTGCAGAAAGGAACTGCGTACCTGACAGATGCTTTAGACAGAACTGCAAAGGAAAGGGTAAGATGGCAGAAACTGAAGAGCGGATGGGAGAAGCTTACAGATTTATACTAAGGTGGGAAAGTTCCTTGCACATCAGAAATGTGCGCTTTTGCCACCCCTTTAACAATCCTTTAAAATGCAGCCAACTTCACTAGCACTGGTGGTACCACACAGTGGCTAGGACTAGTTGGGTAGCAGAATCCTCTTCTACTACCTGTTGTACAATCACAGAACAAAAAGTCTTTCCTATCAGGCTAATAAGCAGAAGACAAGAGGGGACTGCAGAATAGCAAAGAAATATACGGGGGGAGCAGGAAATGAAGAAGAGAAATGAGATCTATGTCAGCATGATAACCCTCAATCTAACATCGCAGCAGCCCAACTTTTGCTGTTTCTTGGAGAGATTGTGGCAAAGGTTATCTCTACAATTTCAAAGAGGAAAATGAGACAGCTTTGATAATATTTTTATGGACTCAGTTCCAAACCTGAAGGTTCATTTAGGCACTGGGCTATTGCTTTTGCCATCCCAGAGAGCTAACTTGTTACTAAAGAACAACAGGTGAAAAACTTATAGTTCATGAATGCTGAAGAGAGATTTCTGTGATTTTAGGAGCTAAGTCTCTTGCTCTCCTTGTTAGGTATCACTTCTCAGTTACTTGCTGGACACATGCATCAATCAACAGCAAAAATCTTTCTTGTAATGACAGATACTAGCAGTTTGGTGCTGGCACAGGGATGTGGATCACATGCAGACAGCCTAAAAGCTGAGCTGTTGAGAAAAGAAAATAATATTTTGGGGAAAAAATCTGGGGAGACTTGGACTGGAGGTGAAAGAACAAGAAAAGAGTATGAATTGAGCAGTGATAGTTGTTACTTTTTTACAGGCACTAATGTGGATTATGGTGGTGAATAAAATAAGACAGCCTAAAGCCACCTACCACAGAATTCCACCCTTCAGCAGCCCAATTAGAAAGTATGGTTCATGGGCTCATCTGAGGTGACATATGGTCAAAAGGAAAGAACTGTGTCACACAGGTAGACACACAGGCAGGCAACCTCTTACACTGCAGCCACACAGAGCAGGACAACGTCCATCCCTGCACAAATCTCACTTTCATGCTGTGCTTAACAACCAGCTGCACACACAGGCTGCAGAGCTCTGGGTGCACGTTCACATGTTTATTTCTCAGATGAAGAAATACCATTTTTCTCAATGTCTCAACACAGCAACTTTATAAAGTACATTTTATGATTTCTTTAAAAAAAAGAGATTTAAAAGCCTGTATTTACAAACTGGTAATGAAGTTAAAACAGCTACTCTGATTTACCTCTTGGATCTGTACATCTGTATTGACAAATCTTCCCATGACTTTTAATACATCATGTAACAACTCCTTCCCATACCTGTAAAATTGAGGTAAAGATCCTTTAAGCAGCATGTTAGCAAATACACCTTATTTAAAAATACTCCCACTGTTATTTATTTCCATGTGAGAAATACTAACTAAGCTTCCCCCACCTGAAGAAATACCATTAACATTCAATATAGGCATTTGAGCAGGATGAAGCACACTAATTGCCCTTCATTTTAATTTCCTGGTGAGATCTGGTATTTCTACTTTGATAGCATGAATTCTTTGCTTAAAACGCATGATCTTTGTGAGCCCACACAGCTAAATTGAGCTAGAAAGGCTAAGTAATAATGATTCTAGTAACTCGGTGTTTCTGTTGGTAGCGTCTTGAGTATGGCGTATAAATGAATGCCCACACTGTTCTTTTAGTTTCAAGATCATGTGTCAGTTTCCCAGCCAGTTTCCGATCAGTATGGAACACAGAAAAGTGTTGTAAGGCAACAAGTTGGTGTGACCCAAATGTGCTACAACTTGCCTTTTCTACTGTTAGCAATAAAGATACACACTTAAATGCTCCCAGAGGGCTGGTCTTGGTTATACTGCCACTAATGGCTCCTGATGAGCTCCTCTGCCACCAAATGCAGCACGAACTACTCTGTCACAGCCCTTTTCACCTTTGCCAGGAGAGAAGGAGTCTTCAAACAGACATCAAAATACTTGCTTTGCTTGAGACAGGTAGCCCGAGCTCTCCTGCAGTTTACCTGCATCAGTGCAGGTAGGTTAGAAATGGGGTAGGGCTTAAGTCAGGGAATAACACTGTAGCTGGTCCTTGCAGGGCTTGAAAACCTGCATGCTCCAATTCCTCATTTCTCCATACTCTTTTTGGAAAAGAGCTTACAATCTACCTCCAGCATTTTACACCCATGCTTGTGAAATGCTAGTGGATCAACCCATTCTAGAGGCAGATTTTACAAGCACTAAAACAGTCATGAACAGGCTAATTTTTAAAACATTCTGCATCTGACATGAGGTCTTCTTTGACAGTAAGTTCTGACCAGAGTAGAAAACCCTGCATTGCATGCTTAAGGAAGTGCATCAATCATTGCAAAAAAAAAGCCGCCATCTCTGGCAGGAAAATCTGCACCTGGATTTCACAGCATGAAAACACGAAGATAGAGGAAGAAGCTGAAGAGTCCCTGAAATAAAGGGAACACAAAGCTGGTAGTTTACATTACCTTTCACTTAAAAGTGGCCAGTTCTCCGTAACAAATTCCCAGGCTATACGGTGCCCAATATCCTTAGTTACCACATATAAAATGATGATTGAAGTACAATTGGAAGAAAATAATGTATCACTGAGTCCATATTGCAAGTATCTGTTAGAAAAGAAGGTAATAATTGTACCTCTCACTTGCTGTTTAACAGTTATGATCTGGAAATTTTATCCAGTTCAGGAAAATTCCTGTCTCAACAAATACCAGAATGTGTGGAAAGTCATACCAAAGTTAATGTCACTCTGAGCTATGCATTCAGCTGCCATCACAAAAGCAGGTGGCTGGCAGGAGAAGCATCTCAGCTACTTTCAGAGCCTTAGGCTCATTGAGTTTATGCCATTTCTTGAATGATGATTCTTTAGGCCAACACTGGCAAACTTGTGTCCTTTGATAAACCCGGTAAGTAATGTCCTCATACATCCTGATAAAGTGAAAAGATTTTGTATCAACGCCAGTGAAAGACAATAAATACAGTACTCCAAGCTGTGTTCAGGAAGCATTTGGATAACACTCTTAGATATATGGCTTAACTTTTAGGTTCCCTTACATGGAATCAGGAGTTTAGACTCGATGAACTTTGTGGAACCACTCCAACTCAGGATATTCTATGATTTTATGACGCTAGAAATTTTGAAAAATTACTTTTCTGTGTGAGTCTGCTCTTCAAGTGGTGAGCAGCTGGACAGTAAGTCTATTTTACCTTTTACCCTTAACTTGAGTGATTCCACATAGAGGCTAAATAGACCATCACACTTTAGTTTGGAAACCAAATAAGAAGGCGAGAAGGAGTATGGGAAAATTATATAAAATCGTAAATCGTAGGGGGAAATGTCAACACAAATTATGACAATTACTGGCTCTTGCAGTGCAGAGAGTAAGGGCAGCCAATGGGATCCAAGTTAAACAACATGAAATAGGTTTAAAACAAACCAAAAGGAAGTATGCTTTCATACAATATGCAATAATATTACGGGCTGTGTTACCATAGTCTGCTGACCATAAAGCCTGAAGGTATAATTTTAGTTAGAAAAGGTCATTAGATATACTGACAGAAGACAGGCCCAGTGTTAGACATTACATACTAGTTACCAGGACAGGAAATTCCTTTCTAAGTCATTACCATCTGAGATGTTATACCAGCATAAGGATCATTTGTGATTGCCCTCTTATTGTACTTTCTCTGTAAGAAAACTCTTAAGATTCTTTCAGTGGTCTGTTAAGACACGTGGTTCTGAGGCAGCAAACTCTATCAGGTTTGCACAGTGCAGAATTTGTGTTTTTATAATTTACTTCAATATACAGAAAGATATACTTTGTTTAAGGTCACCTGTAAAGTAACCATGACTCTTTGGCACAGCTCATGGCAGAGAGCAGGATGTCTTTATCTTCCTTCGTGGAGTCGGTATGGTTATACATTTCCCATGCAAAATTCCATTCCTTATCACTTCCCACCGCAACACCATAGCAGCAGACTGTTCTTCTAATTAAAAAGGGAATTCTGCAAAGCAAAATATGATTAAAAGTTCTTGTATTATTGTGAAGTCAAAACCAGCAGTGAACACATAACCGAAAACATTTATTTACAGTTAAAAGATGCACAAGAAAGAAAATATAAAATGGCAATCTAAGTAACGCTAGGAAATTTTAATGGTTTATTAATGATTTAAATATTTTAAAAGAATGCAGTTTAAAGGCAAACTGAAAATGGTTTTTAAAATCGTTGGGACAAGCTATTTTGTGTACATACAGTGTCAATGCCATTTTTTCACATCACAACCTAGGTCACAGATCAGACCATAAAAGGGAGTACAGTTGCATATGCCATTCCAGTTGAGTCTATTCAAAGTTTCTTGAGTGAGGCATCCAGTAGGAAGAGCCATGTGCAGCACAAATGGAAACAGAAAGTGACACTTCTCCATGCAACACACAGCCTCCTATTACTCCCACCCCAGGGGAAAATCCTTAACATGGCAATGATTTTCATTAGTGAAACTAAATGCCAACATTACCAGTGTAATACTCTACTTCATGTGCAAAGGCTGAACAAAAAATGTCTCTTGTAGCAATGATGTGTCCCTAACATTAACACATTCTCAACCCTTTCCAGTGATAGCAATGTACTCTACTATGCAGGCTCTCTGAAAACAGTTTAAATTAATGGTATTTTGGACAATTCTCTGTAGGACAATGGGTGCCAGTGCTACAAATGGAATATCAAACCTCCCAAGGGCAAGCTGTAAGTCTGCCTAGCATTACACAAGGCCAACGTTGTAAGTAGAAGTGTAAACACTACCTTCTATTAGCTCACAACGTCTAGGAAAAACAGACAAGTTTCTAGTCACAAAAGCTGTTCTTCAGACCCGAAACCAGAAGCAGAAAATTACAGTGTAAATACTGAGAAAAATTCCTCAGAGTTTCACCAGACCATTCTAGAGAAAATGGGCGTGATCCCAGCAGTGAAAGTGTTAGTCAGAAGAAAGACTGTATGACAGCAGTCTTAAAAGCAAAAGGTAGAAACAAGTAATTTATGAACTCCAGAAGCTAAGTAATTTGTAAACTTCGAACTAGTGAGAGTGATGGAGAGAGTTGTATGTGCTGGATGGCAGACACCACTTGTTAAGAAGAAAGATGCAGAGTTTTGATAGTCCCATTATGGGTGGGAAATTTCACTGGCATAATAACAGAAAGTGTGGGCAAAAAAATACTTTGGTTTTACTGCAAAAAAATAATTTGGTTTCATTTACCTGCATGTCTGCCAGAACATAGAGGATTTGCCACTGAGAATAATGCTTACTGAGACTGAGTGGTTATATCAAGGTAAAGAAGGAGTCCTGCAAGGAATGCTTTTATGACAAGTCTTCTTTGAATTACAGAGTCCAGTAATTTGTATAATAATAATTTCATCACAATGCAGAAAGAGGGCATGGTAGAATGGTAACAGAGTAAAGCTGCTTTGGCAAAAACACAGCTATTTATTTTGCTACTGCAGCGGTTCCAATAGCTTGAAGAAAAATTTTGGTCACTTCGTGTAAAGTTGTTGTGAGCAAAGAGCAAATAGAAAAGCTTTGTGCATGATTTGGCTGCAGATCTGATGTTCAGGCAGGCTGTATGGGCAGCCTACTGTGGAACAATGGTCTACGGACTGTTGACATCAATGCTTTGCCTGAAGTGGTTTATGTTACATAGCTCACAGAGGAAGTCCACTGTGTTCCAGAGCTTGAGGTTCTGTTAGAAGAAAGGTGGGGCTTACTAATCTAGATATTTTTTCTGGGAGTGGTTGTGTAAATTTTATTTTACTGGCCTGCCAGGATTCTCTCAATTCTGGATCTTGGGGAAGATGCAAAAAGAAAGAGGAAAGAGGGTGGATTAGTTTACATTGCTTTCCTGGAACCAATGCAAAAATTACATAGCAATTTCTTAACTTTTGACAGCAACAGCAGTATATGGTTACTTTCAGTAAATAAGTAAAATGTACAGCAACATTGCCCCTCCCTCTAGACTCATAATCTTCTTTCAAAAGAAGGCAAGCCAGTAACAGCACCACAGAGAATACATTAATTTACCAAGCTCCACTTCACTCCTAGAAACAAACAAAACAAAAAAAAAGTAAAACTGAGAAACTGAGAATCACGGCTCTTGGCTTGTTATCTCTATGGAATACATAAAAATGCTCCATATCAAGTGCAGCTAAGTTCTGCCAGGAACTATCTGGAAATGTTCAGCTGAAAGTTGGTCATGTTATTTAAAAAGGAAAAGAATTACTCCCTTCCACGGATGTGAGAATCTTACTGGGTTCCACCTGACAAAAGAGTTAAAGTGTGCCATTATGAATTTTGCTCTCAGAATAGAGAACATCAAAGGATCTGTTTGTGAAATATAAGTAAAAGTTTTATTGTGTCCTTTTCCTTTTCTATCCAGCACATGAAAAGCCTTCTCTTTGATGTGATCTGTCATTAGAAACCTGGAAAGTGTCCTGTCTCCTACGGGCTTTTTTCCTTAAAACATGATCATTTTTTTCATTTAATAAAATTCATAGTTACATTTTTTCCCACACTTTTATCTATGTGAAGTGTGAGGCTGTAGAGTCCCTTTGAACTCATCTCAGTGCCAGGAAGGACAGCAAAATGAACCTTCTCCACCTAAGTCAAAGCCAGATCAGGTAGGATTGTACCTGTATAGTATATACACAGACTTTTCAGCTCTTCAACTTATATAAGGTATGTAGTATTCCACCAGGAAAAAAATATATATAAAATGTTATTAGAAGGGGAAGGCAGGTGACTGTTTTGAAAACATCCTGAGAATTCAGCATAGTATTGTTGCTTTTAGTGTGGGATAGTAAGGATCTCTGGAATATAACAGAATGTGTTTAGGCTACTTAAACTTTTCATTTTAACTGCAAAGCACAATTTGGTTTTTATGAGGATGATTGCTATGAAGCTATATAGATAAAACCCACAAACATAAAAGTACAAGTTCAATTTACTTGTAACTTTGTTGATATATGTAGTTGGCTAAGTAGCAACAAAATACATATTACAACTATGACAAATAAAAGAAAAAATAAAGTTTGAATATTCACTCACCAGTGCCAGTACTATTTGACTATTGCATAGAAAAACATCAAAAGAAAGAAGGAGGAAAAAAGAATAAGAATTTAATTACACTGTAAACTTTCTTTAAAAATGCAATACTCAAATATGAGAAGTCAGATCCTAGCAGAGCCCAGACTTCATCCTCACAGACCAGAAACCTGACCACTAGGCTCCTGTATCAGCATAAGAACTGTCTGCTGTTCCCTGCACCTTGTTACGTGAACACAAAACATGCAAGGCAATTTGATGAGCTCACCACCAGCAGGTGCCTGTATCTCACAAACATCATTTCATTCAGTGTTGCTAAGAGCAGCTTAGGAACTGAGTTGTTAGACATGATAACCCTAAGGCTGTACTGCATCAAAGGGACGGGACAATACGGGCTATTAGCCCTAATCTAAGGTACACCCGTGGCTAAACAGATTTTGGTCCTCATGGCAAAAATCTGCATCTGCCAGTCTGTAAGGTCCATGCAAAAGGTAATATTTATGACATCATGGTTAAGTTGTGATTTGAGGGAGAGAAGGATGTTAGGAGGGCATAGTTAACCTTAAATTCTCTCCTTCTGTAGAGAAAGAGGTGCATTTCTCATTTTAGTTTCCCCATATAAAAGCCCTTTAACCTTCCACCTCCTTACACATGCACCTCTAAGAGCACATTATCATTCTTACTTGTACTCAGGGTTGTCCATCCACTTAGCATACAGTTCAGATGACAGGTCCAAACAGTCTTGAAGGCCCAGCCAGCATGCTGTTGTGAAAAGTTTTTCCAAATACACTCTTGAAGAGAAGTCAAAATATCAAGAATAAAACCTACATATTCCACACCTGAAGTGTTTGAACTGTGCTTGACCAGCCCAGTTATAGCATATGATACTGTTAACCCAGGAGAACCTCTACTAAAAACACTTGAAGTTTAACTTAAAAAAAACAACAAACCAACCCCAAACCTATCAATAATGGATTCCTGACATCAATATTCATGGACATTAGCGAAGCTACCAATGTACTACAATTTTTCCTTAGTTTTTTGTGTGGTTTATACCCCTTATGGTAGTTTTAAGAGACTAGTTGCATCTAGTCCAAATCACTCTGACATTCAAGACTATGGCTGCTGTAGTGTTTATTTTAAAGTTTTAATGGCTGAGCCATAAATCACATCTGAAGTTCATTGCTGTCAGTTTTTCCCCAACTGGCAGNCTCTTTAAAAGGTATTTCTTTTAAAAAGAAGGGAAAGAAAAAAATACTTTCATTTAGATGCAAGTTGTTATTTTACTGTATTTTTCTTTACTTACTCAGGCTTTTCCTAAATATTTACGACTATTAGTTTCTTGGCAATGTAGCACATTAAAATTAAGTATACAAACTGGGTTTCAAATTCAATACACCTGTGCATCCATTCAAACTGGCATGCTATCATTTCAC
>VXBJ01004851.1:22117-44825 GCA_013400055.1 Nycticryphes semicollaris | reverse complement strand
ATTCTTACTTGTACTCAGGGTTGTCCATCCACTTAGCATACAGTTCAGATGACAGGTCCAAACAGTCTTGAAGGCCCAGCCAGCATGCTGTTGTGAAAAGTTTTTCCAAATACACTCTTGAAGAGAAGTCAAAATATCAAGAATAAAACCTACATATTCCACACCTGAAGTGTTTGAACTGTGCTTGACCAGCCCAGTTATAGCATATGATACTGTTAACCCAGGAGAACCTCTACTAAAAACACTTGAAGTTTAACTTAAAAAAAACAACAAACCAACCCCAAACCTATCAATAATGGATTCCTGACATCAATATTCATGGACATTAGCGAAGCTACCAATGTACTACAATTTTTCCTTAGTTTTTTGTGTGGTTTATACCCCTTATGGTAGTTTTAAGAGACTAGTTGCATCTAGTCCAAATCACTCTGACATTCAAGACTATGGCTGCTGTAGTGTTTATTTTAAAGTTTTAATGGCTGAGCCATAAATCACATCTGAAGTTCATTGCTGTCAGTTTTTCCCCAACTGGCAGCAGCCTGTTGAGCCTGTTCCTCAATAAATAAAAGCTACCACTTAGATCACTGAACTACTATCTTTTATGGTCACTAAATAGATTGAAGAAATCCCAAACTATCCTGATGCTGCAGTTTCATTGGAGGTGTAATCATAAATAACATATGCTTATAAGACAGTAAAAATAACAATTCAGTTACATTAAAATAAATTAGAGCATTTTTCCTGTATCTTGTATCTAAATTTACAGAGGTAAGCTGCAGCATGTTCGATCCAATCAAATCAGAACAAACTNTTTATTCTCAGAGCGTAAAAGGAACTTCTTAAATGAGAAGAGTTTGTTCTTGTCCCATATTTTAAATATATCTTTATTTTTAGAAATTAAGAAAGCTACTATCACGGGATTGTACTTTGCACAAAAGTGAAATCTTCTTTAAATAGAAGTCAAGGAAATAAAACAGTATCATCTCAGGTAGCTCAAATATGGGAGAGAATCACCTCATTTAGTATCCAAACCCAATTCCTTCTTTCTCTCCATTAAGATGAGCTGGACGGCAGTAGAAACCACAAAGCACATAACATACCACATACCCTTTATACATAGAAGTTGTACTCCTGTTACTTACTACTGAATATTTACTACAGACTGACAGCTATATTTTCCAGTTCCTCAGTTTTACAAAAACCTAGGTTCAAGCGTAATATAAAGAACGTCAGTGATTTCTGCTTACAAGAAGAATTGCTCACATTCAATGATGTTTATCATTGGCTAATATGTACAAGTAACTCCTTCTAATTAAAAAAAAAAAAGTTGACAAAATCATGCAAAGGAAATTACATGCCAAAGGAAAGGAACTATGACCTATCACAGTCGTCATTACATTCTTGAGAATTTAAAAAGCATTCACTTTAGTCCAACTTATTTGAATGGTCTAGTATCTTTACTAACTAACAAAAAATGTGATACCTTTAGAAGTGGATATACTTCATAGTTCTTCAGAGTACCTTCCAAATTCTCTGGTACTAGGTTTAACAAAACCATATTCCATATAAAGAGTTCATCTTCTCTGGCAAGGTACTTTGTTAGTTCAAGTGCTGTTTCAATCTGAATGTATCCAAACCTATTTGAAAATAAAAGAACTCATACTCAAGCATACCCACTCACGTTAATTAACTACCATTAATATCTTTTTATTTATGAAACTGATAATAAAACATCAGGATACTGCATGGAGAGTAACCTAGAAAAGCCCTTGGAAAAATAAAATAAATATAAAACAATGGTGCTTTCAAGAGCTGAACTCTCAAAATATTTATCACAGAGCATTTGATATGCCACTATCAAAGTAATAGGACAATGACAGCAGTAGATAGACTGTGTGCTGCTTGTGTCTGCAGGATACAGTATAGGCACATTTACAGCATCAGTCAGTCTCACTAGAACAAATGAAGGAAAAGAGCACTCCTTTGAGTTATAATACATTTTTATTTTTATTGCTAAACAACATATTTTCATCACAGGTTCTTTTGTGGAGTATACAATTTTACAAAATCAAACCGTTTAATTCATATGCACACTATTTGTGGAATTAACAACTTCAGCGTGGCAGTTCTGTGCCTTAGTGTGGAATGAGCACAGAATTACCATTTTTCCCCAGTAAAATTCCATTTCAAGCCCCTCTCCTCCAGAACACAAGCTTTTCTAGTGTATTTACTTTAGAAGCCCAGTGCTATACTTCACAGTTATATTCCTTATTAAATACTATGAAAGGGTATTTGCATGAGAGGAGGAATGGAAATTTTTACTTCCTCCTCTCAGAGCTACCTCCAGAGGTGCTGAGGAGAGGCACTATGCTTTGGTCACCTCCTCCCTGAGCTCCTACATCATAGGTGTCAGACGCTTTTCAGATCTCTGGTTCAGATATATTTATTGCTTCTTAAGCTCCAACAGCGCTGCTCACCTCTCTAGCACCACAGACATGAACAACTGAGTCATCTGTCAGCAAGGGAAGTGAATGACTCAGGACAGTGTAGCTGAGACAGCTACAGAATGTTCATTGAGAATATTTCTTCTCTTACAACAAATATAGGTTAGTCCCTAAAAAGCCCATGACAGTACCACTATTTAAATACTTCTTAAGTGTCGGAACTAAAGTTAAAAGAAATTTTGAAAGATGTCACTCCAGCACTGACAGAAGGCACATATGGGTAGGAATGAATGAAGCAGAATTAGCAACGTTAAAAGAAATCCTGTAGTTTTCTATGACATATTGGAAATATACTTACTGTGTTAATGCAAAACCATCATCTATCAGCTGGAACCTGCTGACAGCGGGAATAGCCTGCGGAAAGCATCCATGTGGCATTAACAGATCTAAGCATGTCATTAAGAGTTTTTAGAAGCTTTACTGTGTTTCAGAAGGATAAGACAAGTCTCTTAACACTTTTTCTAAGCCAAAATCTTATATGGAACATCATAAAATGGACCCTGCATTTTAAGCTGAAACTATGTATGGGCTTTTAGGAATGTTTATATAAAGAAATATATAAATATACAGCTACATAATATTAGATATATATATAGGTATACTACATTAGCACAGAATTTCAAGACCCCTCCTAATTGCATGCCATAATGAAAAATAAAGTATGGAAATTTCTTGAAAATATCCTAGTTACATCATTTTGGTATATTTTTCCCTTTTGAGGCTTCAGTTCAGAACACATTTCTCGGATCAGTCCAGAGCAGAGTGCCTGGCACTACCATGAATTAAATGACCAAGGCAGAGCTGCGGGTGAACCCCTGCCTACAGCTCACGCTCTCCTGAGGACTCCTGGTCCCTCCTTGTCTCCTCCCTTTTTCCATGCTCCTTCAGCTTGGCTGCTGCTCAAGCGAACCTTCCCACTGACCGGTGCCAAAATACAGTCCCAAGTCACCGCACACCTCATTTCCTGCTGACTTAGATTTGCTGTGCAAGGAAAAAAAAAAAGCCTAGCAGAAAGGAAGCGAGTGTGCCATAGAAAGGTTCAACCACATCACGTGCACTGATGAGCTGACCTCGCACCTAGACCTTTTGGGAGAAGTCATCTGACTGCACTGATTGCAACTATGCTAAAAGCTTAAACTTTCTCACTGTTGTCAGCAAAATCAACAAGCTGGCATTACTGCTGGAGCCTCTAGCTCGCTCTAGGGTCAGGCAACATGAAGTACTATGCAGCCTCACACACAGCCACATGTACAGGCTGTCCTGTACCACCTTCAGCCTAAGATGTGGCAAGTCAGACATGGGATGAAATTTATTCTGAGTGTTTATAAGAGGACTGAAAGAGCCCAAGTAGAACTGACTGGAACTTCTAAGAAAAATCTCCACCAAATGAAAATCAACCAAAAAAACCCAAGTCAGATTATTTTTACTTTTTTTTTAATTTCACTGGCAGAAATTTGAAGTTTGAGGAAACGTGGAAATAAGAAGCTTTCTCCCAGCTTTCCTTCACTACGGTTACCTAACAGCAGTAAAGCTCAGTCACACATCCATACTGATAACTCTTTGAGCCAAATTTAAAAGACTGGATGAACCACAAGCTGTTAAGGCAACTTTGAAGACAGAATAACATCTCATGTATTCTTTTTTCACGCTTATGTGAAACTATTTGGACCTGTTCCTCTTCCACTATGGAAAGCAGCCAATGACTTCAGTGGTGCAACAGTGGATCGTTTCCTCTTATGGGATACACGAGTTTCTCATTATTCCAGGGTTTCATCAGTGTAATTACTGATAAGAGCTGCAAAAAGGAATACAGGGGAAAAGTCTGTTTATAAGCTTGAGAAAACAAATGTGATCTTACCTTTGGATCATTTTCAAGCAAGTGTGCCAATCTTTTTAAGTTTACTTGATCATAGTTCACCCTGTAGTATCCAGTTAAATTTACATTTAGCAGGATCCAGTCATATTCTGACTCCGATACTTGCATTTCAGGAAACACTTCTGTAAAGTGACATTAAAATGTATCATTTTATGTCCTGTGCACTTCTAAATTCTCTTGCGCTTATAAACAGTGGATTTGTTGCTTCTTTGAGATCTGACTCACAAGTTCGAGGTTGAACTCACAGAGAATTCCCCAAAGACCAGTCTTTTTGTGACCTTCGCTCTGCACAGCAGAGGAACGTCAACAAGCAACTCAACCCTTAGGTACCAAGCACCTCGAGATGGTAAAGGGGAGGCTGACAACGCACTTTGCTCTGACCCTTTAGCTCATAGGCAGCTGGGAGAGTTCAGAAAGTCTGCCCAAGAATAACAGTCTAGATGAAGAGTGATACCCTCACATTCCTGCTACAGAGCACACACTCCCAGCACATCTGCTGCTCTCACTGCTGCTCCAAAACACAATGCTCAGCACCTTATGGGAAAACTGACCACCTACCACCTTCACATCAACGGAGACCAAGGAAATCAAAGCTGTAAGTTTATGCCAGAGATGAGTGTTTAAAATCAAAACAGTATCATAGTCTGTCTGAGTTGTATCACTTACTAAAGGCCTCCTTCTGCAGACCCATTTCGTCTCACTACTACACACTTCATGTGTGCTTGTCTGATTACTTGCTTCTGATTGTCTCCAGTAGATCTGAAGGAACCTCTGTGGCCTTGGAGACTCTAAGCTGCCTCTTTTAACTGGCCATGGTCATCTAGATTTAAGAAGGCAAACTCTCTTATAACAAGTAGTCTAGACTCAGCACTGCTTTCCTCTGAACAGAATTATGGAGTCAAGGAGTTGTCAGAGTTGAAAGGGACCTCTAGAGATGACCTAGTCCAGCTCTCCTGCTAAAGCAGGATTGCCTACAGCACATTACTCAGGACTATGGAAGACTGAGACTTCAGTGTATTTTGACAGCACTGGTACTACAGGATTCATCCCCAGTCATCTTCACAAGTTAATTGAGATAGGAAAATTGGCATGTGACAGATACTGGCTTACCTATTTAAAAAAAGCATGGGTGGCTGGAACATGGTACTAGCACTACTTCCCCTGTAATAGCATATTGATTCAATGCTCTGCTAATCATCAAGAGCACTTTTAGAACCAGCTAAAACAGCAAAACTATGTCCTTCCACTCCCCAATCTGAATGAGATGTGTTCTACCATAATGGCACCATCCCCCTAGTGTGTCTGCCTCTGCTGTGCAGACATCACAGTAGGGGACAGCGACAAACACAATTATATGGGCAGAATCTACATACATAGACCTCGCCTGAGGAGCCCCGCGCCCACAGGGACAGGCTTTTAACACTGCACAGTGCAGTGCTGAATGGACACACTCAGCTGCCAGTAGCAGCTCAGCTTGGAGCTTGGAGCTTAATTAACCTGTTTAGAAGTAAGGCAAATTAGCTCCTGCAGAGCTCTTTGCAGCAAAAATACACATATGCAAAATTATTTTGAGATGTTTCCTCTTCGTGTATTTTATGCTACTGCTGCAACTATTACAAAATCCAAGTTGAAACTGTACTTTGTACCAAATGCCTCATTTTCATTCAGCAAAACCATTCTGACAAATATGTCTGAATGACAACTTAACAGTTCTCCACCAGAAGTAATTTCTATCTCACAGAAACAAAATGGTAACTGAATTTAAAATTACCATTAGCATTTCTACCTTTATAAGAAACCGTTTGGGTTATCTATGCATCAAAAAGTCAAAAAGAAAATTATTATTTTTTAATCCTAAAAGGTGAATGCAAGTTCCTTGACTGAATAGTGTCTGGTAAGTTTGATACATGCCTTTCAAACACAAGCAGAATGTCTTTCAAAGACTGCATTTCTACTTTATTGTAATACCTTCAGGCAGATGTAACCTGATGGGGTTCTACCGTAACCTCTGTAGCTCTTAAGTCACATGATGGGTGAGGAGATGGAATTGGTATCACTTCAATAACACGAGTTAAACACATGACACCAGTCCTTCCAAGCAAGCGCTGCCTAACCATTCTTTTCTGCAAATTTTCTAATCTTTTTACCTTAGTAATCACAGGCTTATTTAACTTTCATGTATTCAGAGGAATAAACATCCACTGTTTGTTTATTTAAGTGTCCATATATTGTGAAATGATCACTCAAGCTGTCTTATTGTCTGAAAAAGAGGGAAAGTGGCATGTGTAAACAAAGACATTACTTACTGCTGCTTTCATCTAGCCATATTAAGGGCTGTGATGATCCGTTTCTCATCCAAGAAATAGGAATAATCCACGTGTTGCTTAAGCAAAAAAATAAAAATATATATAATATAATTAATTCTTATGCTTAAAAAACCATCTCAGCTGATGCTAAATTAGACTGCAGAGGAGTTTCATCTCACAAGAATCTCCATCTACCTTCTCTCCTCTCTGATGCACAAAACTTCATCAGATGGTGGTACTTATGCTGGATCAGTACTTATGTTCATCAAAGATAAGGGATTTTAGCATAGCTTTAAATAGGCGCTCATATCTAGAATATTGTTTGACGCTAGGTATTTAAATACTGCTGTATCTCTGAGCTGTGGCTTTCCTTCTTCAGACAGTAATTTTATTCTCCTCACTTAACTAAACTTCACCCTGTTTCTGGAGAACATAAAGATCTTTTTGTAAGGGTATCCACTAAAAAAGGCCCCAGGCAAGCAATACAACTGTAATTCTGACAGCTGCAATTTCCTTTCTAAGGGAATGTAAAACTACTGGTGAAAATAGATGAAAGCTTCAAAACTCTAAAAAATTCTGTAATACATATCCTGGATTTTCTTACATTCATGTGGTATTGCCTCTTGCTAACTACAGCAAAAGACTTAACAATTGTAACTTGGAACTACTTATCTGTGCTTACCAAAATGGACTAATGCTCTGCAATTCCTGGAACTCTGAAGCAAAGAAAATTTTGTGGTTCTCATCAAAATTTCTTTTGCTGTTTGTACAACAAACAACAGCAGCCAGGGAAAAACTACTTTGGGTTTTGCCCTCCTTTATACTTTCCCCCAACACGAGAACTCATCTCATGGGCCTTGTCCATGCATCCCAACACTCCTGATGACAGTTGCTGAATTTTATCAAAGTTCAAACTCTAGCCATAAGTTTCCAAAGTCAGTGACCAAAGGCAGGTACTTCTGTCACCCTTTTTAGGCGTCTAAATAAGCAGCTTTCAAAATAACCGGGCTCTGTACAGTGCTCACTGACAGGAACTCTAGAGCTGCATGTCAGGTACTCAGCACTTTCTGATAAAGGAATCATTTATATAAGTACTTAAATGCAACCCCTTTATCCTTGCCAAGCAGAAGAGACTGGCTATATGTGCACTGGAAAGAAGCTACAGCATGGTTCATCCAGGTCCCCAGCCCATACAACTGAAGAATAAGGAAAGGAGAAAAAGCCAGGCAAAACTCCTGCCCTGCAACATATTCATGGCTTGTGTCTGCCCTTACAAAGCCATTAGGTGGCTGGAAAAGTCACTATTCCAGAGGAAAATAACCTTTTGGCAAAACACGTGGCTTGCAGACCTATTGCATAGTCCAGTCTGAAGCAGATCTTACTTGACAGCTCATGACAAACAAAAACATGAAGTTAAAAAAACCAGATAGTTAAAACATGTCCTAACTTAAGAGTTTCCTGCAAAAAATAGGGTAAAAACATAGAATAAAGCTAAACATACTTGTAAGTATCAGTACTGTTTTCATTCTTTTTATTAAGAAATTGTTCCTGGCTGATTGTGCCAGTGGTTAGATTTAATGTTAAAACTGGAAAACCATTTTGGCATGTCCAGGAATCCATTATTTGTTTTACAGATGCTGGCAACTGAACTTTATCCTGTGCATCTACGACCTGCAAGAGAAACAGGAATTAGAAATATTTATGATAAACAGGTACATACTGATATGGCTTCAGCAACACTAGGTTTTTTTCTAACATATTAGAAAAAATATAACTGCAGTTTGCTGGTCTTTGATTTATCCAAAAAAATCAATGTACCAAAGTTCAGAGGACACTATTGACATTACAATAAAGACAGCATTAACCCTTTTAGGAATTATGAAATACTGAGATGACATTTCTCACTCTTATAACCTGACTACTAACTTTTTTCTTTTCGGTATTAATGTACTTACACCCAAGTATGGCTATGACAGACTTGATTTGCTAATTTCATTCAAGTAAAGCTGCTGGAACAAACAGATTTTCAAGTGACAATCTGCATAGTAAAGGCAAAATGAAAAACAGTCCTAACTAGTATGAAGTGGTACATTCTCTGCTGGCTTAAAAGATAGGACAACCTTGCATATCTGAAATTGTGGCATTCTTGTTCTTAACCTAAGACTGAGTCTGCAATACAATGGAAGCCCACTTTAGAGGAATAGGAAAGTGGAGTTTTAAAAAAATAAACTTATTATTAGTTTTCTTACTCAGACAATTTCAGGTAGGTTTAGGCAACCTCCATGATACCGAAAACTCTGCCTGGCACTCATTTCCATCTCATCTCTCTACTCCTTGTACTTAGCTCCACTGATCTCAGGTGCAGTAAAGAAGCCAACTAAACATTTGTGAAGACAGTAGCCGAAAGAGCCAGCAAAGCAAATTTTATGTGAGAGAATGACTTCACTAGGGATAGCCAAATTCCAGTACAGTCTTCGACAAACAGTATATGCCTTAAATTCGGATGGTGCCAAACAGCAGAGCAAGAATACTACAGATAAAATTAGTACCATCTGTATGTGGGTCCAGAGATCATCTTGTTTAGCATTTAAGAAGGAAAATTCTGTCAGATATGCCTGTATGCAAACAAACAGAAGGATCAGAATTCATGAGGGTTCAGTGAAAAACATCATTAAGGCAAAGAGCAATTTGTACAATTTTCATTTTCAAGTTTATAAATAAAAGCATTAGTTTTTCAAACTTACAGTAAGTGCTCTGATAAACAACTTCTCAGTCAGGAAACGAGAAAGCATCCAGGTAATAGTAGCCCCCTGGAGTACAAAAACACCAAACCACAATCTATGAGAAAACTTGAGTTATTGCAATTATTACTGCAATATTTTTTCAAATTATATTTCAGAGAAGTTAGGCTACTTCCTATTTCATGCAGGTTAAAAATGTCTTCACCATTTCTTTCATAGCCAAATAGATTTGCAACCTCCAATACATCTGCGTGTGTAGCAGGAGCAAATTTTGAATGACAAAACAGTCTGCAAAAGCCATTTTAATTCAAACCTACTTTGTACCATTTGTTTAGAATATACAAGAATCAGGAAGAAATTTGTATTTTTCAACCTTGTTGTATGTGATGCTGTCAAACAGAGACATTAAAGAAAATGATCCCTTGATCTTGTCTTCATTCTCTGACAGTGATCGGACTTCTATTTCATTGTCTTCCCTTAAGACAGGTTGTACAACATGATCATAGAAGATTTTGTCCTGCAAGAAAAAGACAAATCTAAGTGAGCTGAACAGAAAATACTTATTCTCAAGAGAGAATGCAGATTATGGTATTAGCACTAGTAGACGTAGGCTGTCAATAAACAAGGATTGGCCCTTTCCCGTCTCTAACTTCTCCATCAAGTTAAAGAGACCATACACCTGATCCTAACATTTTCCACATGCAACATTAGTAAGCAGTGAAAATTTTACATCTTAGAAGACTGTGGGCTTTGCCCTCAAAGACTCTTGCAGTGTAATCCACGGGGAAAAATAAAACAACTATATTAAACAGCCAATGAACAAATACTGAAAACCAAAAACCTGTATCTCATTTACATCTGTGTGTCATCATTATGGCAACGTTTTCCTCCTAAGTTCTTGCTGCAACCCTGAACAATAACCTAAAACCTAAGCTACTGAGGGTAGCAAGGCTTAACCATGCAGCATTTCTGCTGTTACACAGTAAGAAATATGGAGGGAAAATGACTCCTTTGGTGTAAATCATTGAAGTTCTCTTTTACAAGAGAGAGACACAGGACTAATTTCCAATGCTTGAGAAAATTGCACTTGTAGAAGATTCCTGTATGTGAATTAATGAAAATATTTACTTTAGAACCAGCGTGAGTTGGTTTCAAGTTCTTGGTGGTTTTGAACCTTGCAAGGTGCAAGGACGGAGGAGGGGCGAGGCCCAGGAGGAGCACTGAACCCAGGCCAGCCAATGAGATTACTTCATACCATGAATGTCACACTCAATATTAATTAGAAAGTTTGCTGTGTAGTGTTCTGTCTCTCTCCCTTGATGGCAGTAGTCCAGAGAACTTCTAGCCCCATTGCTGTACCCCTGAGCCTGTCCCTTTCTCCCAAAGCTGCAGTGCTGTCAGTGTTCCGTACCTGCTGTCCCCTGCTCGGTGTGATGCTTCCTACTGATAGAATGGGCTAAGTAAAATCCTTGTATATATTATATTGGTATCAGGATCAATACTGGTTCTTTAGTATTATTGTTAATTATTTAGTCTTATCCTATTAAATCTACTTATATTTCAACACTTGTGTTTCCTTGTTTACCCTAATTCCCCTTCCTGGGCAGGGAGCCGTTATCAGGTGATAGAATAACTGTTTAAACAACAATGAATTGTTGTGGATTTTTCAAACCATAACACAAATTATGATCCTATTTCCCACAGCTGAGTTTCTGTCTGGGATGGAAAAATGGGGATGGAAAATGACATCATTACTAAATTAAAGAAAAAAAACCCTAAATTTCTAGAACACTGCAGGCCACTTTGAGTACTTCTGCTTCTCAAGGAGAACATAGGCTTCTAAGTAATAGGATCAAGTTTGTTGACCAATTTTTCTCTTTGTAAACAGCCAGTAAATTTAATTTTCAGGGTTCAGTTTGTAATTTGGTGGTGATCAGTGGTACAAAGTCTAATAGGAGGACAGTAACTAACTGTGCACCCCAGGGGTGAGTACTGGCTCAAGTCCTGTTCAACTTCTTCATTAATGATCTGGATGATGGAACTAAGTGTACCCTCAGTGACTTTGCAGATGACACAAAACTGTGAGGAGTGGCTGATATACCACAGGCTTGTGATGCCATCCCAAGGGACCTGGAGAGTCTGGAAAAATGTGCTGACAGGAACCTGAGGAAGTTCAGCATGGGAAAGTACAAAGTCCTGCTGTGGGGAGGAACAATCCCAAGCACCAGTATGTGCTGGGTTGTTGTCCAGCTGGAAAGCAGCTTTGTGGAAAAGGACCTGGGGGTCCTGGTGGACACCAAGTTGAACATGAGCCAGCAACATGTCCTTGCAGTGAGGAAGGCTAATGGTATCTAGAGTTGCATTTGGAGTATTGCCAGCAGGTCAAGGGAGGTGGGTGATCCTTCCCCTCTGCTCAGCACCGGTGAGGCCACACTTCGAGTGCTGGGTCCAGGGCTGGGTTCCCCAGTAGAGGACAGATAACAGAGGTACTGGAGAGAAACCAGCAAAGGCCACAAAGATGATGACAGGAACAGAACATCCCTCCTANAAACAGCCAGTAAATTTAATTTTCAGGGTTCAGTTTGTAATTTGGTGGTGATCAGTGGTACAAAGTCTAATAGGAGGACAGTAACTAACTGTGCACCCCAGGGGTGAGTACTGGCTCAAGTCCTGTTCAACTTCTTCATTAATGATCTGGATGATGGAACTAAGTGTACCCTCAGTGACTTTGCAGATGACACAAAACTGTGAGGAGTGGCTGATATACCACAGGCTTGTGATGCCATCCCAAGGGACCTGGAGAGTCTGGAAAAATGTGCTGACAGGAACCTGAGGAAGTTCAGCATGGGAAAGTACAAAGTCCTGCTGTGGGGAGGAACAATCCCAAGCACCAGTATGTGCTGGGTTGTTGTCCAGCTGGAAAGCAGCTTTGTGGAAAAGGACCTGGGGGTCCTGGTGGACACCAAGTTGAACATGAGCCAGCAACATGTCCTTGCAGTGAGGAAGGCTAATGGTATCTAGAGTTGCATTTGGAGTATTGCCAGCAGGTCAAGGGAGGTGGGTGATCCTTCCCCTCTGCTCAGCACCGGTGAGGCCACACTTCGAGTGCTGGGTCCAGGGCTGGGTTCCCCAGTAGAGGACAGATAACAGAGGTACTGGAGAGAAACCAGCAAAGGCCACAAAGATGATGACAGGAACAGAACATCCCTCCTATAAGGAAAGGTTGAGAGAGCTGGGATTATTCAGCCTGGAGAAGAGAGGGCTCAGGGGAATCTCATCAATGTAGGCAAATACCTGAAGGGAGGGTGCAAATAAAACAGAGCCAGGCTCTTTCCAGTGGAGCCCAGTGACAGGACCAGAGGCAGTAGTCATGAACTGAAACACAGGAGGTTCCCTCTGAATATTAGGAAACAATTTCTCACTGTAAGGTTTACCAAGCACTAGCACAGGGTGCCGAGAGAGGTGATGGAGCCTCCATCCTTGGAGACATTCAAAAGCCACCTGGACACGGACCTGGGCAACCAGCTGTAGGTGGCGCTGCTTAAGCAGGGACCAGATGAAGTCCAGAGGTCCCTTCTAACCTCAGCAATTCTGTCAATCTGTGAATGTGTATGCCCCCCAAGACTGTGCAAAAGCACTCTGTATTCTCGTATCTGTGTGCAATTCTCTCTGGCCTTCTGAAACACATCACATAGCTGTAATTTATCAAATGGAATAACTGCCTGGTAATAAAATTTACTTTATGGACGTAAATAAACCGTCAATTGTTGATTTACAGAAAGGCAAGCTTCTAAATTAAAAGATCAAAATTAAAAACGAGACAAGGATTTATTTCCAATTTAACATGTGGTGGCCTTTACACTCTTCAATTCTATTAAAATACAGCACTATAGGGAATAAAGAGAGCTGTTGTATGAAGTTCAAAGTAGAAGGTTAGCATATCCCATGACCTAAAAATCCTCCTGACAGATTTTGTCTGACACACTCATACTAGTTTCCAATTAGGCATGTAATTAAGTACTTAGATGAATTAGGAAAGTGACGAATGGTATTGCATCTGAGCCAAATAAACAGCAGACTGAATTGACTGCAGTCTCAGGGCTGCCCAAACTAAACGCTTCTCCTTTCTTCAGAAGCTGAGGGCACTATGCACAGGCATTTAGAATTGCACAGGGGCACCTCATCTCATGGCTACAATTAGCAGAACCTATCCTCCTGTCTCAGGGTTTAATGATGGAGTTTTCTAACAGGCTACGAGATTTACGCTTATTCCCATTTGGGCGGAATGAGAAGGAGTTTTAGCCTGCTGCAGGATTAGCTATTTGCATCATATTTGCCTTATCTGCAACCAGACATTCATGGACCCCATGCGGCAAACAGACTCAAAATAGCCCAACTTAGTCACTGCCTGGTAATGATAGCTAAGCTACAGGATGCTTGGAAAAGAGCTTGGACAGGCAGGGGAGCAAACCATCATCTACAGGATCCAGGAGAGAAAGCAGGGTTTGCTACATGACAGATCTAGGGAGAAATACCAACTCCTTGCTGTAGAATCATAGCTGTCCAGTCACCCTCTGCACTAGCTGTATGATCACAGCCCCCAGAAGATGGAGAACCTTCCAGGGAAGAATCAATGCTGGTCTTTCCCAGGGGAGTTAAGTTACAAATACCATGGATTAATTATATCCCATCTCCTGCACTTTCCTTTTCTTTATATGTGCTAGAACATTGCTACTTTAGCTTACTTCAGTCAGCATTAGTACTTACCAGAGAAAGCTTGGGTTCGACAAAGATAGCTCCCAGATTCTCAAAGTAAGATGCCAGTCCCTCTTTAAGCCACAGATCACTCCACCAGTTCATTGTAACCAGATTTCCAAACCACTTAAATAGAAAAAAAAGGTCTCAAAAACTCTTCAGGCTGCTGTTTTCATTTTTGCAGGTTAAAAACATATACCTATGCTGAAGTAACTTTATTTAATGTGTACATATCAATTGAATAAAATGATGGATATTCCTTCAGATAGTGAAAATTCAGTAGAAAAAGATGCGGCTTGCAAAGAGTTGGCCCTTCAGGGCAGTCATTTTTTAATTGTTTCATCTACAATTTCATACCATGAGTATGAAGACAGTGCTTTATGACATTCTTTTACTCTATTTAATTCTAAACACTTCACAATAAAATTTACATATATAAAAGATCATATAAGGCTATGATTACAAGTAGGGCATTTATCAAGCAATTACAAAAACATTTTTCCATGCTGTTAATAAAAGGAAATTGTCAGGGGAATGACAGAGCTGGGGAANTCTTAATTCTTAAAAACTTGAAATACAACTTTGTTTTAAAATAGAGTTTAATTAAATTCTGACTTTTGCTTTATTGGCTTGCAATAAAAACACTCTGCTCATCTGAAGGTCTGAAAAGTTACAGACCTTGTCAGAAAGGCATACAAATGCACTAGCCAAGTTAAACTCTTTGGTTAACTTTGTTGACTAAGTGCAAACAGTTGTTGCTCTGGCCAACAACAGTACATTAAACATAGTCAATAACAAAGTGAAACTGCGTTATCATTCCAAAAGAAATAAGAAAAAACCTCTATGAAAACTGGACAAAGGTGTTTGTGTTAATTTCATTCTATCATACTGTTTCTTACAGAAAAACAAATTCCTTTTGCAAAATGTACATTCTCTGACACTGCAAAAGAATACTTATGACCACTGAAGTACTAACTATACTGTATACAGTGAGCACTGCGTCCTCCCTACATCCCTACAGTATCTTCTAGTACAGCATTCAGGTTCTGTATAAGAAAAAAATAGGTAGCCCATTAACAGTTTTGTATTAATGAGTCCTCTGCAGTCAGTATGCACTCTGTAATAATGTTTTTAATATTGTACAACATATGATTAAATATTCTTGTGGCCACACCTCTCCTACTATTTTTCTCTCACTATTTTTCTTTTACTAATCAGTGACTGCATCATCAGCAACCAGAAAGAAACAGCCTCATAGGTAAATAAATGTACAGAATTTTTTACCACATGCCTGGTGTCCTATCTCATGTGACACAATTATGGCAATCATTGCTTTTCTGCTTGTGAATTTATCACTTGGGAGGTACATCAGTGATGATTCTTGGAAAGTCATTAGCCCCCAGTTTTCCATAGCAATTGCTCCAAAATCAGGCAGTGCAACCAGATCTAAATTGATTGAAACAGAGGAAAAACAAAAACAAAAAGGATCTTTAAAATTTTTTGAAGTAAAACGCTCACAGTGGTTCAGTGGGCAGATACAGGATACTACATTTTAGCAGTTCTTTGTGGCACTATGGCAATACTCTTGCAAATGGTCTGAGAAATTTCTTGTCATACTTTTCATCTATGGTTTCTACTCTTTCAGGGAGCCACATAATGAATTTCCATGAGTTCAGATCTGTACTTCATCTTATACATGAAAATGTTTCAAACAAAAATGAAGGCTATACTCTGCCAATGCTAGATGAGAAGATATTCACTGCTGGCTCTCAGAAATCTTTCTCTGTGTGACCTTCTCCTGTGTTTGGGAAAGATCATTCTTACCTCTTTTTTTAGCCAAGCAACTGGCTAAAAAAAACCCATGCTCCTTCAGCTGTGTGAGTAGAGGGATCCTTTCCATTCTTATTTGAAAGGTGCATTAGAAACATCACCTATTTGTTTCCACAGTGCAGCTGTTACCTCTGTACTCCGCTTCTGACTTACGCACAGATTATGTGCATGTGTGAGAAGTTTTTTCACATTTTCAAAAGTGAGAGTTGGACAAAACGTCAAGGTTCTTAAAGAAAGATACACTCTTTAACCTCAGCAGCCAAGAGCATAAATCTGGAAAAGGCATACAGCGCACTTTGGAAGCAGACACAAGCTTGCACTCCAAACCAGCTGACCACGAGCCAGCTCCGGTCCAACAGCTAGGCAGTTAACGTAAGGGTGGTGCCGAACCCAAGCAGAGCCAGACCCCCATCTCAGCAGGGTGCATCACCTCAGGATTTACAGTAAAAGTATTTCACTTTCAGGGCGGCAGCCCTCATCTGGCCAGCTTGGGGCAAGAGATCTCACTGGTAAATGCGCTCAAATCAGGTGAAGAGAAACCCTTAAGTATCCTTGATTTTAAAAGTGCTTATTCTTAATTTCACGTTTTCAGTTTCTAGTTTTCTCTAGTCTTTACACAAGCTATTTTTGGTTGATCTCATCCTATTGATCTTTAAGCAACACTTCAAAGAAAGTCAGTTGGAAACACGGTTGGTACTGGGTGAGTTTGCAGTGGGGATTGTAATGGTATTACAGCATTTTATGAAACTGAAATCTCACCTAACAGAAAATCTGCAATACTGTTCTTCTACTTCAGTTTTGTAATATTTTTATACCAATGAATAAATGTATTCACGTTGCTGCTAAACAGAAGAACACAAGATGAAACAGAACTGTCTACAGCCCTTCAGTAGCTTGTATGATTCCTAAGGTAACAAAATTTAAAGAGTGAAGACTGCATTTATTGCATTTTCCATAAGAAGTGTAGTGAGTAATTCTGCAAGTTATTCTAAATACACCAGGAGATACTACATTTACGCAGATGAAAATTTATTTCTTTCATGTGCCAAAATATAGATTTGACAAATCAACAAATTATCTAGTCAAGAAAGGAGGGGAATTCTTCCCTCACAGTCTTGCTATCAGATAAGATCATGGGCAGTTCCAAAACTCATTGTAAATAAAAACTGCCTTCTGTGCTCTCAGTATTCTACCGGTTTGCTTAAAGAGCAGGCTTCCCCACAATATTCATGCTGAAGCCCTTAGGAATCCAAGTACAAGTAGCAGACAAATTGTACAGTGGAACTACATGATGGCTCCCTTTTTTATCGACTGAAGCTTGACTTAACTGATTTACCTGATGCTCATTTAAATAGAAACAGTGTTTTCCTGCGGGAGTCTTTTCACAGGAGGAATGTGCAGGAACATACAGCCAACTTACAGGCAAAGCTGCTTGAAGAAAGCAAGGAGTGCTTTGGGGAAATAGGGGATACAGCTAGCACAGATTTAGTAGGAAGAGGTAGGGACTACAACATCCTTGCCTGTTATGGTCTATGCATTCCAGAAATAGACACATGACTCAACAACTCCTTTCTATCCACTTCGTAGACCCATCTGCCCCTTTTTTAGGAAATAGTGTTTTAAAACAATGAGTGGGATGTGAAGGTAAGAATTCCGTGTTGCAAGTTAGTAAGAGCCATGATACAGAAAGGAGAATTCAGTGAATGAAAGCTTAAGGGGTTTGTTCCATGAATGTGGTAAACTGTTAAAAGAGAATGCTGCAAAATAAACTATTGCTTCTGTGAAAGGTACACCATCAGCAGCCATTTTTGGTCCATTTAAAAAAATAAGTAATCTCACCTGTCTTTGGCAGAGGGTAGCTGACGTTAAGTAAGTCTTCCAGAAATGAAAATATTGGGCCTGTAATATTTAAAGCATAGTCAGCATATCCATTTTTAATTGCCTCTTTCCGAGCCCAAATACGTATCTGCAATAAAACAAGGAAGCATCATTTTAGACAACCTTAATATTTCCATTTTCTTTGCTTCTCTTCTGTGAATCATTGTTTGAGAATATTGTCTCTCCACACCAGATCATGCAATAAAGCTTTTAATGGAAAAAATCCCAACTCAAGTTTTGCTGGACCTAACAAAAAGTGGCACAGAGCCCAATCCTGCTAAAGTCTAGGAGAGTTACAGTACTTCAAAAGGGCCAAGATTCAAATCCAGCTATACATTGCTGGAATAAACAGACTCCTGGTTTTTCTTTTATTAAATGGGAAATGCTGTAAAACTATTTAGAATGACACACCTTAAACGAATGAATTCCAGTCAGTGAGTCTGGGTGATGAACTTTCCTTCAGCCCACCACTCTTTCTCCAAAGAGAGAGAAATGGATGTNTCTTGTAGGAGCTTTTAGTTATAATAGCAGTGTTTCAGGTTGCAAATGACTTACCACAAATGAAAAAACAGACACAACAAACATGCTCTGCACACAAACACTGAAGAGGCACAGAGGGAGTACCTCTCTCTGAAATCAAGGGGAGAAACATGCTCTCTTCCCTCTGAAAAATGCTCTTTTGAGTGCTTTGCTTTGCTGACTGCTGTTGATAAACCCAAGAAAAAGGCACCACAGACATAAGCATTCACATGTTCTGTACAGGGGACAGCAGATATGCTATACGAAGTCCAATATTCACTTTAAAAAGGAGCTAGAACTGTGATGCCTCGGTGACCTCGGACTGTCCTCTCACCTTGTCCTACCTTTACCCAGTAGGACGACAAAGAACTAACTGTGAAGCTAACACTGTGTTCTCATTTACTAAGCACACCAAGTATATGCCACTCTTAATAGCTTTATGTTTGAGTTTATTTTGGAACAGCTTGATATACCTCCTGACTTTCAGCAAAAGAAGGAAATTGAAACAGCTGGTGTCAACAGAATATATTTTTTACAGCTTCCCTCAAGAAGCTTTGGCCATTGCAGTGTAAGAGAAAAACTGAATGCTCACTGATAAAAAAACTTCAAACACAAAACAGTCAGTTTTGGATGCTAAAAATTGTCCCCACTGCAGAAAAAAAAAAAAAAAAGGTATAAAATACCAGTATACAAAAAGATTGGAGCATCGTTTTGCTCCTACTGATGTCATGACACTGCTCATGAAAAGACCCTGAAGAATAAGCCACTGAACTTCAGTGGTTTGTCACAGCAGTGGAAATGGGTATTTTTTTTCCCAACAAAGGCANGCAAGGAGTGCTTTGGGGAAATAGGGGATACAGCTAGCACAGATTTAGTAGGAAGAGGTAGGGACTACAACATCCTTGCCTGTTATGGTCTATGCATTCCAGAAATAGACACATGACTCAACAACTCCTTTCTATCCACTTCGTAGACCCATCTGCCCCTTTTTTAGGAAATAGTGTTTTAAAACAATGAGTGGGATGTGAAGGTAAGAATTCCGTGTTGCAAGTTAGTAAGAGCCATGATACAGAAAGGAGAATTCAGTGAATGAAAGCTTAAGGGGTTTTTTCCATGAATGTGGTAAACTGTTAAAAGAGAATGCTGCAAAATAAACTATTGCTTCTGTGAAAGGTACACCATCAGCAGCCATTTTTGGTCCATTTAAAAAAATAAGTAATCTCACCTGTCTTTGGCAGAGGGTAGCTGACGTTAAGTAAGTCTTCCAGAAATGAAAATATTGGGCCTGTAATATTTAAAGCATAGTCAGCATATCCATTTTTAATTGCCTCTTTCCGAGCCCAAATACGTATCTGCAATAAAACAAGGAAGCATCATTTTAGACAACCTTAATATTTCCATTTTCTTTGCTTCTCTTCTGTGAATCATTGTTTGAGAATATTGTCTCTCCACACCAGATCATGCAATAAAGCTTTTAATGGAAAAAATCCCAACTCAAGTTTTGCTGGACCTAACAAAAAGTGGCACAGAGCCCAATCCTGCTAAAGTCTAGGAGAGTTACAGTACTTCAAAAGGGCCAAGATTCAAATCCAGCTATACATTGCTGGAATAAACAGACTCCTGGTTTTTCTTTTATTAAATGGGAAATGCTGTAAAACTATTTAGAATGACACACCTTAAACGAATGAATTCCAGTCAGTGAGTCTGGGTGATGAACTTTCCTTCAGCCCACCACTCTTTCTCCAAAGAGAGAGAAATGGATGTTCAGAGAGCATTTTCTGTCCAAGCCATCTCTTAAACTTTCTCACAGCCTGAAACAGACCACTGGCCGCCCACTGCTGCTGGAGAGAGCAGAGGGCACCTGAGCAGATGGCATCTGTTCCCCTGAGTAACAAAGACAACAGCAGCAAACCTCCCATGCCCATTTGCTTTGCCACGATACTGAAAAGGGAAGCTGTTTGCCTAAGGTGATGGAGCAGACTGAGAAAAGGTCTATGTCTCCACCATGTACTTCTGGATGTGAGACCCCTCAGCTACCTGGCAGCTCAGACCCCGCAGATTTGTTGCATCTAAATGTGATATGTAGTCTCAATAAGGAGCTGCACAGCCAAACCCCAGAAGCACAGTTTGGAAGCCTCAGCATTTAAACTAAGGGAAAAAATAAAGCATATTCAGTGGACTGAGTCTCCACAGGCTCTGAGCCACTCTTTTCAGCCGAGGCTTCAGAGGAGATTGAAAGACCAGATCACTTCTTTTTTGCAAAACCTTAACACAATAGGCAGACTTAAAATTCTAATTCTTGTAGGAGCTTTTAGTTATAATAGCAGTGTTTCAGGTTGCAAATGACTTACCACAAATGAAAAAACAGACACAACAAACATGCTCTGCACACAAACACTGAAGAGGCACAGAGGGAGTACCTCTCTCTGAAATCAAGGGGAGAAACATGCTCTCTTCCCTCTGAAAAATGCTCTTTTGAGTGCTTTGCTTTGCTGACTGCTGTTGATAAACCCAAGAAAAAGGCACCACAGACATAAGCATTCACATGTTCTGTACAGGGGACAGCAGATATGCTATACGAAGTCCAATATTCACTTTAAAAAGGAGCTAGAACTGTGATGCCTCGGTGACCTCGGACTGTCCTCTCACCTTGTCCTACCTTTACCCAGTAGGACGACAAAGAACTAACTGTGAAGCTAACACTGTGTTCTCATTTACTAAGCACACCAAGTATATGCCACTCTTAATAGCTTTATGTTTGAGTTTATTTTGGAACAGCTTGATATACCTCCTGACTTTCAGCAAAAGAAGGAAATTGAAACAGCTGGTGTCAACAGAATATATTTTTTACAGCTTCCCTCAAGAAGCTTTGGCCATTGCAGTGTAAGAGAAAAACTGAATGCTCACTGATAAAAAAACTTCAAACACAAAACAGTCAGTTTTNAAATGGGTATTTTTTTTCCCAACAAAGGCAACTAAGAAAATAAGGTGACCCTGAATTATGACCAGTACTTTCTGCAGAATACCTGCTCCCAAAGTTTTTAAAATACAGAGCCAAAACCTATTTGTGGAACCGTATGAAATGAGCCAGACAGGATAATACAATAGTTTTCTTAAAGGAAAGATTTCTGCAGGATTATCTGAGGGATAAATGTTAGCAGTTTTGCCACATCAGCAAATAGTTTTGGAATGGAAAGCACCATCAATGTCTGTGATATCTTCTAAATCACATGATGCACCACAGAGCCAACTTCTGTTGTAAACCACTATAATGTGTTGTGCAGCCTCATATTTACCTCGTTTCCCCGCTCAGTTCTGGTGACATAATCAAAATCACATATCACAAAAGCAGTCAAGTAAGTTGACATTTTCAGTGAAGTGTTAAATGTGGTAACTGTCCACAGGCTTCCATTTTCATCCTTCATTTCAGATACACCTAGAAAAAATATCAAATAAGTATCAAATCAAACCATTGTTTTTCCATAACAAACAAGGAACTTTGTGTCTTCTGCACAATTTTTTACACCCCTCCTTAATATGCTGAATTTCTGCACTAACTTCACGTGCTTCTGACAGAAGGCAAGCAGCCAGATTTGTTGCTACTGCCATGTGTTGGAGTCATGACCTTCCATGCAAACACCACAAAAAAATCCACTCTTGAGCTTTTTAACTGAAGTCTTTGAATTATATCAACCTGTGTCAGTTTTAAGATGTGGGCAAACTATGGGCAATTTATGCCATGCTGCATATATCTAAAATGTATGATTTATTATGATTCAAATATAGGTTATGTATGCCTGAGAACTATGAAATACTTCATCAGACACCTTCCTTCCAAAGAAGGGGGACATGGGGAAGATACTCAGGGGAAGAAAATGCTTCAAGTGATTCTCACAGAGATTCCATCTATTATAATTCCTAAGTCACTTAGGTTCCATGCAAATCTCATAAAACTTACCTAAAACAGAACCAACTTTCTGTTCAGTAATTTTACATCTTAGCTAGGCCTCTTCTAACTCTCTCAAATTAACAGCTTATTGTGGAGGAAACTGCTCCTTTTCAGAGTGATAAGACCAATGTTTGTGCTTCATGCCAAGGAACGGTATACAGAGAGGTTCTTGCTTATACTTATTGCTACAACAACCAAGGCCAGCCAACTTCATTGTTTGCCCCACTGGAGGGTTGGAAACAAAAAAATCATAGTGGGGTCACATCTGCAGGGAGCAGCGGACAGGACAGCTGACCCAAACCTGACCAACAGGGCGTTCCATCCCATCTGCCCCATGCTCAGTATAAAAG
>VXBJ01004851.1:0-10825 GCA_013400055.1 Nycticryphes semicollaris | reverse complement strand
AAAAAAAAATTCTAAGCATTTAATAAAAAAAGGATGAGTGAATGCATGAATCATTTGCAGCATGTGAAACTGTTTCAGATGGCATTTAACATTTCCTTTTGTGAAGTTTAATGTTTTCTTATTGTTACTGCAGTTAAAAACAACTTGAATAGGTATCAGCTTTTCTCCAAATATGCCAACATTTTCAGGCTTGTGCCTGGTGATATTGTACTAAAGTGAGCAAACATTTGACCGGAAATAACTTGCAAGTGGATTATGGGTTTTTTTAAATGGCATTAAATGTCAGTAGATTGATAGTGCTTAATGTGAAGAATAGTGGTGTTTTCAAAGTTTTTGGCCTTCTCTATTAAGAATTTTACAAGTTTTCAGATGCCTGGTAATTTTCTGGCAGATTCATTGAAATGAACCAGGAATGCAGGATTTGTCCCCTGAGTGCTAGTCATACTGAGATTTAGCAGCTCTCTAGGAGGAATAGCAAGTTCAGGTTTGAAGAACTGACGTATTGAAATACTGTGAACTGTTTCTCACCCATGGCGCTGGACCAATGGAGCTGGACTGAGGACACATGTCTTCTCTCGTTTCATTTGCTTTTGTTGCAAGTAGGGCTCTTGGATGGTATGCAAGCCTGAGATTGCAACAGCCATGTACAGGAAATGCTTCACAAAGTTTATTCAGCCCTAGAGCTGCACAGGGAGCTGGAGGGGAAATAAGCAAGACCTTATGGTGTCTGTCTTGCTCCCCTGTTACTATGAGGAAGACAGCAGAAGAGAGAGCAAGGGTAGTTCCTGATGGAAAGAGCCCCACCTGGAAGGTGCCAGCCACGGCTGTCCAGAATGGTGGCCAGCACTCTGACTTCATCAGGACTTTTGAAAACAGTCTCCTGGTGCACCTCACACACTCCAACCACTGATGGACATTCACATTCGGTCTGGGACACCAAAAGAGAGAGGTCGAGGATACCACAGCTAATCTGAAGTTAACTCCATGGGAATGCATGTGCTTTGAGGACTGGGTCTTCAGTACAAACTTGCTTTGCTCTACAGATCCACTCTTTTTGGGCCACCCTATCTGTATATTGCAACCTAACCTTTCTTGCCCCACTATCCTAGGAAGTTCCATGCTTTTTCTGTGCTGTGAGTTAGCTCTGTAACAGAACACTATTACTGCACATCTACAGCAAGCACTACTGGCTCATCATCATCATCACCACCAAAAAACAATTTTAAAAATTCTATTTGAGTTACTGAAAGATTGTTTCTACATCTGTCCTCTTAGCTTGTAAACCAAGTTGTTGGCTACATTTTGTGGTGTGCCAATTTTTCCAAAATTATCAAGAAATTAGGACAATTGCTTCCTCACAGTTTTTTTTTCCTATTAAAATCTTCATTAAAGCAGTCAGACTACAGAACACCTGAAAAGTACTGATGTGACCTTACATGCTGGTAGAGAACTAAACAGCCGAGATTTCAATAGCTTTAAAGCTTACAGGTAGTCTTTATTCCCATAATTAGATCAGTATTATATTTTGCAAGATACCCTTATTGAAGAAATTCACAAAACACTCCATGAATCTTTACTGGTCCAACAAACCTGTGCTTCACTGCAGAATGTGGCTACGTGTCAATTTGTGTTCAAATTGGCCAGAGCTCTGTGTATCCCAACAGACTCTAGAGAGCCTGTTTTCCAGGGCCTCCTTCTGGCAGACCTTTGGCGGAAACATACTAAGTCTTGAGCCTGATTTATAAATGGAATGAAACACATCTCCAGTTTAACCCTTTAGTGTGCTGTTCTTGCATCTCACGCCTGTTCAGCATTCTTCTCTTGGTTCTCTTACAGCCTGCAAAATCATTGCAGTTCTCTATTGCTACTTGCCAGGTTTGCTCTCACAGACCCTAAATCTCATCTCGCCTGATTTCCAAACTTCTGATCTGTTCAGATAAAAAAGAGGAAGGTCTCTACTGAAGCCTATATGATTGGCTGGCAAATAGTTTAAATATTTTTGGCAAATCTCTGTACTTTGTGTCATGCGACATGGCATGTATGTGAGAGAAGTCATGCAAGAGTTTCAAAATGCATGAATTACAAAATAAAATTCATAAAACCTTTGCGTGGGTAGAACTAGGGAGGAGACCCAGGGCACCCTGTGCTGCTGTACAGATCAGTTTCTTACACAGAATATGACACAGAATAGGATACAGAAATGAGATGTCCCTACTCACAAGAAGATAGGAATAATGTTTTCACCTAATATTTATGTATGTAATAATGCTGTCGGGTATCACACTCTCTTTTTGGTGTAGAAAAGATCACAACAGAATAAAGGATGTAGATCAGCCTCTGAATGTCCCCTTCTATTAGGAAAAAAACACCTATGTGCATTTGTTTGTGTTTTAAAAACTATAGTTACAGAAGTCAGAGATGCTTGCAGGACTAATGATGCAATAAGTATCTCTGAGGATAGATCAGTGACATGAATAAAGTTGGGGACATATTTCAGATCTTTCGTTTTTGCAGAGCTGGGACTACAGACTGGTCCATGCCACTAACTCCTAAGTGTGCTATGGTGGTTTCTGAGAAGATACTGGAAAGTTCTCAGGAGAACGCACAATCACGATGCACTTCTGAGAAAGATGGAGATGGCAATATGAAGATCAGCAAGAAGACAACTCCCAGCTGATTACAAGGTGAGGAAATGGTATAAAGTCACAGGGCTTTGAAGGCAGCAGTTTACTGTACTGCTAGTTTATTCAGGCATCAGTTTCTGACATTCGTCACTGAAATTTGTAAGTCTACCTGAGAGGCAAGAAGAGAGGGAAGCCTAGCAGGCAGATAAAACAAAGCAAATATCAAGGGAAAAGCAAGTACATTCTGGAAAAGCATTCAAAGCTTCAGGCTATGTGGAGTTCAGTGCTGACATTGGGGAAGAGCATGGTTTTGTACTGCTGGTCAATCAGAAGAAAGGTGACTCCAGGATTCTTCCGACCCCACCACCTGGTGAGCCTTTGGGATGATCTGCTGTGGTGACTGGACCTCACACAGTCAATCAGGTTTTAGAAAATTGTGCTCTTGGACTCCACATGGAGAAATAGAAGCTGTTAAACAACAAACTGGACAAGCTGCTGTGCTGGTTTTTGCTGGGATAGTTACTTTTCTTCATAGAGTCTGGTAGAGGGCTATGTTTTGGCTTTTTTGCTGGAAATAGTGTTGAAAGCTGGTTTTATTCCTGCTGAGCAGTGCATAGAATTAAGGCCTTTTCTGCTCCTCACCTCACCCCACCAATGAGCAGGGAGCAGGGATGCAGGAGAAGCCTTGAGGGGACACAGTGGGGACAGCTGACCTGAACTGACCAAAGGGATATTCCATACCATATAACGTCACACTCAGCATGTGAAGTTAGAGGAAGAAGAAGGGGAGGAACATTTGCAGTTACGGCATTTGTCTTCCCAAGTAACCATTATGTGTGACAGAGTACTGCTGTCCTGGAGATGGCTGAACACCTGCTTGCTATGGGAAGCTGTGAATGAATTCCTTGTTTTGCTTTGCTTGCATAAGAAGCTTTCCCTTTACCTATTAAGCTGCCTTTATCTCAATCACCAATTTTTTCTTACTTTTACTCTTCTAATTCTCTCCCCCTTCCCCTTGTGGGGAGAGTGAGCAAGCATCTGTGTGGTTTCAGTTGCCAGCTGAGATTAAACCACGACAGCCACCTGTCCTTTTCTTATGGTTTGTCTACATCACATACCACTACTACTTTTTAAATTGTCAGCTAGTGACTTCTGGGAAATTGTATAATCCACTCAGTTACTTGTGTGGTTTTTATGAACTCTAATACTTAATGCACTTTTCTCATAGGTGTCCCAAACTGGTTTCACGCATACCTTGATGGAATCATTTTGGTTCATTATGCTCACTTTACTGTGGTGGTATTATACTGACTCAGTGTCACGTCTGTCTTTAAATAGCATCACACCACTAGACTTCCCTCTTTTCCAAAGATTTATTACTAGCATCACAGACCCACCCTTGGCTTTACATTAGTCAGACCTGGTTCTAGAGCGACCAGGCACAGACCACTTATCTCCTTACAGTTTGGGGAAAGGAGAGGATCACATCCTTTCTCAACATCATCATTGTAATGCCTAGAACTAGAGAAATACACACAAAAAAAAATGAAGAAAATGAATGGGGGCATTTCTGGGGGAAGCTCCAGTGCTGTGACAAAAGAAAGGGCACAAGAGCAATAATGGACAATAATCGAACACACATGTAGAGTTTCACTTCCTGCCCCTAACATTATGAGTGGGTCTTATTTTCTTCCCTGGGGTCATTCCTGGAGGGAACATAGTAATGCTGCAATCACCACAACAATTTTAACCAGACCTTAAAACCTGGATCACATAAGATCAGTGTTCTACCCTCTAAAGCTGACCCTGAGGAAGAGATAAACCACAAAGCCCAAGCAGATGTCCAACACAACTATACCACGATTATCATGGGTTCACTTACAAAAAGAAATTTTAAAATAACTTTTGTTTTGGGGACCTCATGGGAAGCTATTGGATGCTTTTCAAGCAAGCTCAGTTTTTATTACCAACCCCACACCCACTTTATGGATGGTCCAAATGGTGTGCAGGATGAACAGTCTATGTTTTGTAGTATTTCCTTTCCTGAAGTATCAAACTCTCCTGGTTTTGATTACTTCTTTCAAGCATCCCCTCAATCCATCTACTCATTTAATATTCCCTCGGTCCCTCATTGCATGACTTCTTCCCTTACCATGTGCTCAAAATAGTACCTGTGCCAATAAAATGTGAACTCTGAAGTGTTTATTTCTGTAATGTAGCAAAGTGTTCTCTGTCCCTTTCAAATGGCTACTGTTCCATACTCTGCTTCATCTAATGGCATCTCAGAGGTTATAAACAGACACTTCACAGCAAAGTCCTTTTTACCCTGCTGTGGTTGATACACAAAGATGAAGCTCAGCAGAGAGAGTATGTGGCTTCACTTCTCAACAACATTTTGAGTTTATAGGTACCTTAAGCTTAGATAGGGTATTTTTCCATAAATTGAGACAGTTCAAAATGCAGAGGAATTAGTAACAAGGAAAGTGAAAGCATAAAAAAAACACATTTTGGCATGATTTTGGCATGAATTGTGGAAAGCAAAAAAGGCACTCCAGAGCTGGCAAAAAAGTGACACCAGCACTGCCCTCGTACTGCCGCAAATGTTTGGAGACCGCCCTGTAAAGTAACATCACTCATATTTTGCTGATACTCCCATTGGTTTCTCTGCATCTTGATCAAAGCAAAGATGACCACAATATATGTAGTTGGGACACCCCTATTTTGCATGGGTTACATAAAAGCATATTCAGCAAACATTTGCCCCAAAACATTGCACAGGCAATGGCTGAGGCATCTCACCTACATTGAATAAAGAATATAACCTTTCTTGTCTTTATTCATTTAGACATATGTATCCCATTTACTCCATCAGATTAATTTCTGCTCTATACTGATATGCAAGAACAGTATGGATTCTGCAGAGCATGAAAAAAACAGTGGTCAGAAATAATCACTGTGTTTTGTCCACCACTCTTTTCTCTCTGCTCACTTTCATGTGTGGCTAACCCAGGAGTTAGGCCGTTTTTGGGCAGACTGCTTGTTATGAACTCTTCAAAGGCACCATTAACTCCATGTTTATGTGAAGAGATCTTTGGGATTCACAGAACTCATAGGTGGAGCTGAAGAATCATGATAACATGGTCGATGAGCCGTTATATGAAAAACTCCAGTTTCTTTATTCTGGGTTTGTTTACTGGCATAATACTTGCTTGATGTGGACTAGTCATTACAGATGTTTCTTCAACACCCAGGATGGCTGTTACAAAACACTAATGTCAAGTGCAACATTTGACCCTTCTGCCAAATCTGGCTCTATTCTCCTTCATCCTTATTTCCCTCTTTATATTTTTGTTGTTAGGGCTGTGAGTATTTTCTTTCTTAAAGTTGATACAAACAAGAGTACATTAGAACCCAACCCTTTACAATCATCTTTCCAATCTCATTTCAAAATACGGAGAAATCTCAGATGCTGAACTTTAACATCTTGTCCCCATTTGAATTTGAGAAGTACAAAGGGCAAAACTCATACCTCACATCAACAGAGTTCTTTCGGCAAGTCTCCAGACCATAATCCCTGGGCAATGCTGTCATAAGATACAGAGTGGGTGAAGACTTGTCAGAAAACAAGTATAGACAGCAGTGCAATTAATATGGCATTATATGGGTGTACAGTATTTAACCACTTCTTTGCTGCGCTGGAAAGATAATGTCAAACAGAAGGAGCGACACAGAGCACAGTGGACAATACGTCTTCCAAAGAAAGATCTGCCCTCATCTTACCCCTTCCATTGCCCCTTCAGGAGCTACCCCTCCTGATATATGCCACTTGGTAATTAAAATTCCTGTAAATAATTCTGTTTGAATTCTAATGCACACCAAATTACAGTGTTTTACTCCATTCTGTTTCTTCACTTCTCTCTGTTCACATTTTGTACATTATGGGATTATTTTTGTTGCTAGAGAATCTTCTAATCTTCTTAGACAATGAGTAATTTTTCAAAAGAATATTAGGGGAAATATTCCAAGCAGACTTGTTGGACCAAATGCAACTACACAGGACTATATCTCTGAATAGAACAACTGCATACTTTCACTTTTATGGTTGTTATTTCTCAAATTGGGAATATTTTCAAAGTTTAGTTAACACAATTGTATTTTTTTTTAAAAAAAAAGCAATTGTGCCAAATCCCTGCCAGCATGCCACTTGTGTTATACTATTTTAATCATTCATCTTCTTTACTCATGCAATAGATACTTCAGTTGCGTAAACATATTGTATCATAAAATTACAATCTGGGATCACTTCAAGTACCTTGATGGCTCTTTCTTGTGGATTGTATGTAGCAGAAATAATGAAGCTTGGAGTGCATCCCAAGAATTATCTCAGCTCTCTCTCTGAATTGTGTTATTCCTAAACAAAGCGGTGTGATCATAATAGGCAAGAACTGAAGACTTTGCCATAGGAAATGGTGACTTCATTTTAATGTTATGAGCATCCTTTTGAAATTGCAACCAAGCTGACTGTTGCCCAACCACTCCATTTGTTTTTATTTTCACCTGTGTTGCTATGCAGTACCCCTTACTGCCATCAGAGAGGGCTGTATCAAGTTTCCCACAACCCCAGCACCTCACAGTTCAATGGACCAGTTGTTACCACAGCACAGGGAAGATAGGGCCAAGCTAAAATTTCACCTAGGAGACATCTTCCACCTGCACAATCATCAGTGTTCCTTGCCTGAACTCTCATTAGAATGTTGCTTATACACCTGGTACCAAAAAGCAACTCAAAATCTTTATCATCCAAGCATCTGTCTAGCAGTTGTGAAATAAGGACACTCACCCGTAGTCCAAAGCAACTGGCAGGACTCAGGAACCAAAATGAGCTTATTGCCCCATCTACCATCAAACCTGCCAAACAAAGAGTATCTAAGCACATGCAAACACCTCACATGAAGAAATCAGAGGATATCTGGTGTGGTTGGTGTACCGTTTGCCACACCAACACTTGCCATTGCCATGACTGCTGTGCCAAACAAGGAAGCTCTCCTGAAATTAGCAGAAGGGGGAAAAGGTACTGTGGTGGGAACTGAGCAATGAATTTGGAATAGGAAAGAAGGGGTGAAGGCACTATGAAGTGTTAATTTTATACGTAAAAGAAAAGCGTCCATGTATTTCTAATCATGGAACGTTATAGACGTTGCCAATTGAGACAGCATAAATTTCTGGTAACCCTTTTTAAGAAGCTTATCATTGCACTGCTGTAAGTATATATCCATTATTGCTTTTCTGCTGGCTGATCCTGAAATAGATGTCAGGATACCTTTACAAAATTCCAGATCTTTTGCATCAGCTTGATTAGTTAAAAGGAAAACACTGAATGTGAACACACGCTGCTGGTTGCAGGCACTTAAAGATTCTTTTACTCTGCATTGTAAATACTGTCAGTAAAGCACCTTTGTTTGCAATTGCAAAAGAAATAAGCAGACAAGCATCAAGATGACATTTCTGGAGTTTCTAAGTTAAAAAAAAAAAAAAGAAAAAAAGAAAAAAAGAATTCCAGGAATGGTACAAACAATCAGAGAACTGGAACAATAGATTTTCAACAGAAGAGGTGGGGAAAAACAAAAAAAGAAAAAAGGAGAAAGGAAATTCTGAACATCTACTCACTCATTTATAATATATATAGAAAGACTGTTGCCTCAAAACCAAAAGAGAAATCAGTAAAGGTCTGAGGTTTACATATTTTATGCTAAAGATTTTAAGAAAACACTCTGCTTTCTAGTCAACCTAGAAAGTCCTTGTGGTTGCTTCCAAAAGCATCTTAACCTTTATTCTTTTGTGTAAAAATTGAGTACCACAGCAAAATGACTGCAGTATCAGAAAATGAACTCATAGAGTGTACTATTACACAGAAAGGACTACCCCTTCCAATAGCCTCAGAGGTCAGATCTTGACCATCCAGTCCTGTGGGACCATCTGGCAAAATGACGAAATGCTGTGCAAGCTGAGAGTTTGCTAGGTTCCAGCAAAATACGTAAGTACAAAGTAGCTCAGCCATACAGGCTGTAAGTAGCAAAATAATACTAGGGCCTTGCATCTGGCATGCCTATATTGCAGCTCTTTTTTCTATTTTTTATTCATTTATCTTTATACTATTATTTCTTTGCCACTCTTCAAGTGCCTCTCAAAACTGAGATGGGATACTTGAGGTTGAATCCTTGGCTTTACTCTTGCTAACTGTAAATAGGAGTTCATAGGTACAGCACACCTACTTAGCACAACTACTGAGGCAAATCTAGCTACATTGCAGTGGTAGCATATATGGACATTTTCAGCAGCAAACAGGAAACAGGAAACATTAATTTCACTGAAATATATTATAAATGAGTTAATATAGAATCGTAGAATCATAGAATTGTCTAGGTCGGAAGGGAATTTTAAGTTCATCTAGTCCAACGATCCAGCTCTGACAAAAAAACAACAACCCACCACTAAACCACATCACTAAGCATTATGTCAACCCACCTTTTCAATACCTCTAGGGATGGTGCCTCAACCACTTCTCTGGGCAGCCCACTCCAACTCTTGATAACTATTTTAGCATGAATATTTTTCCTAGTACCCAATCTGAACCTCCTCTGATGCAACTTGAAGGCATTTCCTCTTGTCCTATCACCTGTGATTTGGGAGAAGAGACCAATCCCTGCCTCTCTACAACCCTATTCAGGTAGTTGTAGACAATTNTCCCCAAGCCTGTAGAGCTGCATTGGGTTGTTGTGACCCAAGTGCAGGCACTTGGCCTTATTGAACCTCATCCCACTGGCTCCGGCCCATTGATCCAGCCTGTCCAGATCCCTCTGCAAAGCCTTTCTGCCCTCAGGCAGGTTGACACTCCCACCTAACTTGGTGTCATCAGCAAACTTACTCAGGGTGCACTCAATCCTTTCGTCCAGATCATTGATACCGATGGTAAAAAGAACCAGCCCCTATACTAAGCCCTGGGGGTCGCCGCTCATTACCATGTTTTATGAAGTAAAACATTTTAAAAACATTAGACTATGCAATTTCAAAATTGTTTTAATTTTGAAATTTATTTTAAATTGTTCACATTTTAATTTTATACAGTTATTTTATTTGAATTACCTTTTTAAATATCAGTTATGAAACAGTGAATAACAAAATACCTGAATATATTTTCCTAACCTCTGTAATTAAGTTACTGAGTAAAATGTACTATGCTTGTCACCAAAATAAGTACTGTAATTCTACTAACAAAAGTAATTATGAACAGATATATAATAAAATTGTAACTTCAAAAATATATACTATAAAAGTAAGGAATAAAAAAAAGACTACAAACTTCTAAATTCAAAATGAAGAATCTAAAGTTCAGCAAGAAGTCTTCAAGTAAAGCCAAATGAAAAAAATGTAGAAATGCTGGAATTTTTCAACAATTGGATTTATTGCTGCAGCCAGCTCTGTGCTTTCTGGGGTTGTGATACACACAGGCAAGAATGTCACCGCGTGACTTGTGGTATGTTAGCAAATCTTCAGCTCTGTGGTATCAAGGAGGGTGCAATTTCATCTTACATGTCTCTAATGGCAACAACACTAGTTTTAAAGTTTCCCATCCTCCTTCAGTCTTGACTGTTTATTCCTGCCCCCGTGCTGCCATTCCACTCCGCCCACTCCTGCTCTGAGCCAAAGTTATGGTCTGTGAAATCAATGGAAAGGAATATGAAAACCCCCATCCCCTTAAAGAAGAAACAGAGAAGGAGGAAGAAGGCTGGCAAGGATGAAATGTTGATTGTGCCCTGTTCACTTGTATTCCGTGAATTATTTGCATCCCTGAAGTCTGTGTAAATATTGTCAATGCCTGTACCGTATCACTCTCTAAGTGACTATATGGCACAGTACTCTTCCCACTTAAAATCTAGACATCTGAAGGCTGACAAGACAGTGCAAACTCCAGGTTAACATAACAAAACGGGATTCCTATTAGGAGCATTAGGATACAGCCAAATTATTTCAAGCCATATGACGTTGACTCCTAAACTTTTTGTTTAGACTCTTGAATTAACAGATGAAAGATTTTCTTCTGGGCAGTAGGGGTTGAAGAAGAGACATTTGTCAGTTATAATGACATTAAAACAAAGAAAGCACGTTCAGAGGAATCATAGAATCATAGAGTCTTTCAGGTT
>VXBJ01004850.1:630632-683187 GCA_013400055.1 Nycticryphes semicollaris | reverse complement strand
TTTTTTCATATTTTATCTAGCATTTTATTCTGAGCACATATAACCAATCCCTAGGACGTGCTAGGCTGCCCTTGCAACTAGTGAACTTTATGGATCAGAACTATATGGGAATTTCTTTGGGTAGTTTCTATGCTCAATAACTATAGATTTCACACTGGCAGTGGAGGACTGTTAACTTTACATTCTGTCCAAAGATGTACTGAATTCTGAGTAAAGTCAGAAGGCTTTGCCTAAATTCTCTGTTGCAGGACAAATTTTGCCTGAGATCCTTATTGTTAGGTTTGACAAAAAAGAACCCTTAAGCCTGTGTCCTAGACTACAGTTTCATATCTAGTGATCACACTTTTAATAGAAGAATAGAGACGTTTTCAGGTACTTCACAGCAGAAATGTAATAAAAAAATCTTCAGATACAGAAGATGCAAATTTGATTCTGCAGAAATAGAAGATAATAGATATCAGCCAAGATATTAAAGTACAACTGAAAAAAAGATAAATATGAGTCTACCAGTGAAATATTCTATGTGTCTGTGTGTCATCTTACCAGAATGCAGACCAAAAAAATTATCTATGTAAAGCCTGCCTTTGTTCAAACGTTCAGTGTTGGTTAAAAAAAAAAGGCATATATTAATAAAAATAGAAATAGCATCTACCAAAATGAACAGTTACCATATTTAATAATTAAGCAAGTCCTCCAAATGACTAGAGACAATGTCTAAATTTGTAAAAAATGTTAATAAAATATATTGTGTCTGTCTTTTACAGCAAGGTGCTTTATGCCTAAACTAGATTTGCCGAATATTTAGTTAGTGATTCAATTTCCTTGGCTATATCTTACATTAAATCAATATGTGTGTTTTAATTTCTGACATGATGCATATAACAAGTTACTGTTTCCCTCTTCCACTAGCACGGCTGCTGTTGCAGAATTGAGGAAACCAGAATATAACATTATCATTCTGTACTTTTCACTGCATTTTTCAAAATGCGTACTGATGAGACACAACGGGCAGATGTGTGAAGACTGAGAAGTATTTTCAAATCAGTAAAATAAATACTCCTTTCTGTTCCAAATTAAGCTCTAAACCATAGACTCCTCCCACCTGCTAATAAGAAAGCCCATGGAGTTTAGTTTCCCGTTCATTAATTTCTAGGACAGCATTCTCTTTACTCCCGCTCAGATTATCAGACTTTCTCAGACTAATAGAATGCTTAGAGTTGGAAGGAACCTTAAAGACCAACTAGTTCCAACCCCCCTGCCATGAGCAGGGACACATTCCACTAGGACAGGTTGTTCAAAGCCCCACCCAACCTGGCCTTGAATGCCTCAATGGATGGGGCATCCACAACTTCCCTGAGCAGCTTGTTGCAGTGTCTCACCACCCTCACAATAAAGAATTTCTTCCTAATATCTAATAAAAATCTCCTCTCTTTCAGTTTAAAACCATTACCCCTCATCCTATCACTACATTCCCTGACAAAGAGCCCCTCCCTGTCTTTCCTGTAGATGCCCTTGAGGTACTGGAAGGCTGCTATACAGTCTCCCCTGAGCCTTCTTTTCTCCACGCTTAACAGCCTCAGTTCTCTTGGTCTGTCTTCATAGGAGAGGTACTCCAGCTCTCTGATCACCTTTGTGGCCCTCCCCTGGACTCATTCCAACTCTTCCTTATGTTGGGAGCCCCAGAGCTGGACAGAGTACTCCAGGTGGCATCTCACAAGAGTGGAATAGAGGGGCAGAATCGCCTTCCTTGACCTGGTGGCCATGTTTCTGTTGATGCAGCCCAGGATATAATTGGCCTTCTGGGCTGCAAGCGCACATTGCTGGCTCATGTTGAGCTTCTCATCAACAAACACCCCAAAGTTCTTCTCCTCAGGATTGCTCTAAATACATTCTCAACCCAGCCTGCATTTGTGCTTGGAATTGCCTCAACCCCTCTGTCAGATCTTGCACTTGGCCTGGTTGAACTTCATGAGTTTTGCATGGCTTCACCTCTCAAGCCTGCCCAGGTCCCTCTGGATGGCATGAATTCCATCCAGCTTATCAACTGCACCACACAGCTTGGTGTTGTCAGCAACCTTACTAAGATGCATTCAATCCTACTATCCATGTCACTAACAAAGATGTTAAACCATGCTGGTCCCAGTACTGTCCCCTGAGGAACACCACTCATCACTAGTCTCCACTTGGACATTGAGCCATTGACTGCAACTCTTTGAATACAGCCATCCAGCTATTTCCTTATACACTAAGTGGTCCATCCATCAAATCCATGTCTCTCCAATTTAGAGACAAGGATGTCGTTCAGCACAGCATCAAATGCTTTGCACAAGTCTTGGTAGATCATGTCAGTTTTTCTTATCCACCAACACCATAACACTGTCATAAAAGTCCACCAAATTTGTCAGGGGACAAATTTGTCAGGGGACAAATTTAGATCAGCGTTACATCAGAGGAAGCAGAAGACTAGTTGCAATCAGTTCATAACATCATACTCTCATCCCTAGTGAAACAATGGGCTTCCAGGTATATGAAGGTCATGGGACTTAATCTGAAAGGGAGTTTGACCTGGCTCTTCCTTCATCCTCATGTAGTTTCTTCTGCTCCAGAGACCAAACTGTGTTTAGGTTCATCCATGTTATTGTGATGACGAAGCCAGAAGGTGGCATGGAGGGCTCTGAGCTGTGTTTGCCTTTCATGTATAACTCCCAGGATTTCTGAAATAAAATCCAAGTACTGATGAGCACCATCCACTAATGGGTTTCAAAATGCTTTAGAAAAGGTGGTAAATCAAGAATCTACCCATGAACAACTAACATCCTTGAGTTTACAGACAGCAACTGAATCTCATGGAGTCATAGTTAATCCTACTGTTCTGTCACTATGAATCAAGTCAGCCTGTGGCTGGAGTTTTGGGCTCATCTAGACAGATACATCTAGATCATCTCCAGGCAAAGTGGCACATTGGAAATGTCTAGTGTGGCTGTCATATACAGAATATTTTAACAAATGTCCCAGAAAAAGTATAGCCATGTGAAGGGGATACTGAATGATAGCTGTTAGCAAGTTTAATTAGCTAGGATATGGCATCACATGGAATCATATAACTGGCTTGCAGTTCTGAGACTAGTTTTGCCAAATGCTGCTTTTGGCATAACTTACCATTCACAGCACCAGCACTACTACAGAGGAAACAAACTAATCTGGGTTGGAAATGCCACAAAAATATCTCAGGCCAAAGTTCAAACAGATCCAGTGTCTGAAAACAGTGGTTTTCTACAAAGAATCACAACAACTGTTACATTACTGGATAATACATAAACAGTTACAGTGTTTTAACATTTCCAATGAAAATATAATGATTTCTTGTTTGAAAATAGCAGATATATAAGGGGGCAGGGAAATAATGCAGATGTATTTACAGCGAGGAAAAAAATGAGCCTCATTTCTGTCACATAAAAAATATGAAAATTAATATAGTTTATATTTATTAGATATGTGTATGTGTGTACAAAATCTCTTTCAGATAGAGGTGGAAATATTCCTTTTTTTGGCATGCCTTCAAATTACATAGCTACAGCACAGTTATTTGGTAATTACAAGCACAATTGTAGAGTAGTAACAGTTTTTGTTACTACCAGTTACCACTAATTCCCCAGTTGTATTACTGTGATCCTAATTATGGTATAATTACAACAGAGTTCATTTGTAACACTAATGCACTCACTAAGAGTATTACAATGAGAAACGACAATGAATAATACAGTTATGTAGTGAATTACCCAGTAATGTTAATTAGTCCTAGTTAGGTATTGAAAGGAAACTTGCAGAGCAATTTTGCTGTAACTGCACTGCAATGAAAGTACCTTTATTGTAAACCTCAGGAAGGTTTCATCAAGGCTTGAATGGATTCCATTGAAAACAAATAAGGCTTTTAAGCTCTAAAAAAAAAAAAAACAAAAACATTTGGAGCTACATATATTAAATTCTTCAAGATGTTGATGCAACTCTACATTAAAACAGAGTAAAAAAAAATACCAAAAGAAACCACAACGGGAAGTTCCAGGTATTCTTGCTGGGCAGGCTGTAATGTGATCTTGACCAGAGATTTTATCTTTTTCACTTTAAGTTACAAGACTGTCCAAATTAAATTATTTTAGAAAGTGAAATTAAGGCATTCTTGAAGTATTGAAGGCTCACAAAGGCCCACACTGACCACATCCCAAGCTTCTCTAAGATACCTGTGAAGCTGTCCTTCAAAACTTTCATTACCAGTTGCCTCAGGCCACTGTTGCAACAGCTTGGGAGAGCAGGTAACCACAGTCACAGTCAGCCAGTACAGATTGCTGAAGGAAATAGTCAGAAAGAGGAAAAGGTCTTCAGGCTCTGGGCACTAAGCAAAGGCAGCACTTCCAGCACTCCTCTCTCTTCTGCCTCGCTACAGGGGGCTAAGGGTACTGGGAATGTTGGCATTGCTGAAGACTCATGGTGAGTTCCTTCACCTTCCAAGACCTTCTCCTTCAGATGCCCTGTTCTAATCCAGGTCATGTCTAGGGAAGAGTGCAAAGTATCAGGGGGCTTGGGCCACACTAGCTCTTCCCCCAGTACATCAAAATAGGTCATTGTAGCCCATCCCAGGTGTCTTGCTTAACCTAGCTTGATCACTAGGGACGTGCAGAGGAGATTAGGCTTTCCTTTTCCACCCTGGAGCCAACCTCCAAGGGCAAAAACAGACACACATCCCAGCCCAACCCAACATCTCTCTGCCCTCTGCCAACTCCTACCGAGCCCCACGTGGAACCTCTCCCACCCAGACCCATGTGTTCTCCCTGCCAGGGTCCTTTGCCTAAGCCTGCCTTCCCCAGCACCTGAGCAGGAGGTTTCACCAACATCTCTATGTCCTTCTCTATGTCCCCCTGCCTGGGGGAGCCGAGGGGGAAGGCAGGGGTGCAGGGCAGCCCTTAGGAGCTGGCTTGCCCACAGAGCTGCTGCTGCTGCTTTCCATACTGCAAGGAAAGCTTTCAGGAGTCCCCTACTTCACCTCATCCACAGCTTTCTTGGGTTTTTTTTGCTTTTCTCCTTCTAGCACTGGAAAAGGTCAGGCACATTGTACATCTCTCTTGGCAGAACATGGCATGGGGTGCTAAGAAAGCCCTGGAGGAGACTGGCTCTGCTGCAACAAATGACACAAGCCAGCTGCTCCAGGCTGGGCCTTCAGAGGCAGCAGCAGTCTGTCATTGCTCCATCTGCCTGGGCAACATTGAAAATGATCTCTCCAGGCAACATGGAAAACATAGCTTCCATGGTCTTCTGCCTACGCTGCCTCTGTTTTGACTGCTTCCAGCAGTGGGACAGAGAGAGATCTGCCTGCCCACTCTGCAGGTGACCTTTGGAGCAGATGCTGCACATGGTAAGAGCAGATGATGACTAAGAGGAGTATGTGATCAGCTCATCCACTCACTGCCAGATGAATGAGGCCAAGGTCCGGAGCAGATACTTGCAGAAGCACTACAGCCTGTTCAGGCAGCACATAGTTGTTACTATGTTACTTCTCAGCTGGGCAAGGGGACCTGTGGGGATCCACCAAGGACAGAGGCACGTTGCAGCTCTGAGTCCCTCAATGTCACTTCCCAACAGGCTCTCACACCCAGCGTTTCTCAGGAGTGAATCCCACTGAGGGCAGGGGAGTACTTGGACAGTCCTGCAGCTGCACTCGACATCCTCCATCAACACAGTCCTGCAGCCCCTATGTGTCACCCTCTGTTGCATCCAGAAAAGATCCAGATATTTTCCAGGGGTGATGTGTTTCAAAACCAAAGAACTCTAGGGAATGTTTTCCAACACTGTCTCAAGAACACAGGAAATCCAAAGGGGAGAATTTCTTGGAGTACATGATAATTTCACTTAACATAAGTTCTGCAACAGAAGATGCTTCTCTGATGCTTCCCTGCTCTCCCAACCTCCCATTTCCAAGCACCAGGGCAGGAGCGTCCAAGGTTTTTGACCAGCAGCCAGGCCATAAGTCCTGAAGACCAGAGAATAGTCCAACTGCCACAAAAAGGACATCTGCAGGTCCCAGGCAGCCTGATGGACATGAGGCAGCACTGTGCCCTTTTGGCAAATGCAGCAAATGGTATATTGAGCTGCATTAGGAGGAGTGTTGACAGCTGATGGGGGGAGGTGATATTTCCCTTCTCCTCAACGCTGCTGAGGCCACAGTTGTAGTACTGTGTCCAGTTCTGGGTTTCCCAGTGCAAGAGAGACATGGTCATACTGGGAGAGTCCAGCCAAGGGCTGGACTATGATAATGAAGAGACTGGAACACCTCCTTTAGGAGGAAAGGCTGAGAGATCTCAGATTGTTTACCCTGGAGAAGACTCAGAGCAGATCTCATCAAAGTATAAAAACAAAGTATGAAACCAGACTATTTCCAGTGGCATCCAGTAACAATAACAAAGCACCCCAAAGGAAACACTGCACCTAAAAAATATATCATTTCAAGCACTTAAGTGCCTTCCTATCATGTTTGGATTCTTCATGGGTGGTTGGATTAGAAGACTTTTAAAGGTCCATTCCAACCAAAACTATTTTATGATTCTGTGATTCATAACATCATTCCATCTTTGAAGAGCTTTCAGTTCTTTAAGTGAGAAATGCTACTTTTCTCCTGCTATTCCCACTCAAGCTGACCAAACAAGAGTAGAATAGTAGCTAGAATGCCATGAACAACCATATTGACTGCTGAGCAGCCAACAACTGATTTTCATCAATTAGAAAACGAAGTTCACCATTGGCAAGGGGCAACACAGAATTATGTATCTGTCTGCTTTATATTGTGACTGTGTCAGTCCAGTTGAGACCTGCACTGATCAGCCTCCACATTTTTCTTCCTAGATCAGCAAATGCAACTGATGGGAATAGGCAGAGATGGCTAAAGGACAAGCCTGGCTATTTTAGCGCAGCTCTGTCGCCAGCTGCCCACAAAAAACAAATGAAGAGCAGCAGAGCTACTATTCAAATCCACAGGAAGGCCACCGCAGTCCTCTCAGGAGCAGGGCAGGACTAGGGGATTTAATTTCCCAGACAGCCTGATTACTGAATGGAATATATTTGACCTTACGAACAGAGTGGATTTATAGCCAAAAAGACAAAGAGAATCATATGCCTTCTAGCACATTTCCTGCTGCATGTATTTACAAATTGGAGCCTCCTCTTCTTATCAGTCAAATATTCATGAGGAAAGGTCAGATCAGCACAGAGCTTTTTGTAATTTCTTAGACTATTAGAACAAGAGTGCAAAAATATAGAGAAATTGCAGCTTTGAGAAGTTCGAAGTCATCTAAGAACATCTATATGCAGTTTGAAAATAAATGTTCAGATACATAAATGTGTTTGCCATGATCTACTAAGCTGCATTGTACAGTTTTAGGGCTCTCCCCAGCCGTACCCTGTAAAGCCACAGCACTACAAATTAGCTAGTTAGCTTTGTACGTGGTGAAAGAAACTAAGCATACTCACACACTGTGTCTCAGTTATCTGTTCACTAACATACTACTCAAAATAGCCTACTCATTTCTCCACATCTATGACTCCCTCCAGCTCTTCCTCTCCAATTTCAGGCAGAGCTGGATGCTATCAAGAGTTTAAACAAAGAATTGTTTCCCCAAAACTCCCATATATCTAAAAGAGGGTTTCAGATTCTTCTTAGTAACTGATGTATACAAAATTTCAGTAGTGAGACATTCATTGGTTTAGGTCTTGCTCTCTTTCTCTTTGTATTAAATTTCCCATTGCTGAAAGAGGTGTATGGAACATGTTAATGCAAGTGGGATTCTCAAAAACATACTAAGGAAGAGTCAGGGAAAAATCAAGAAAGTAATTATTTTCATTTTCTTTCTCATAAGAAAATTACTATTTACCATCTTAACCAGACCAGTCATTTGGTATACTCTATGTATTACTTGGAAAGGATTACCTTCTTTATATTTCTCACAGACATAGACCAAGTATCCCCACCAAATTGCATCATCAGTGTTTATTTCTTAGCTTCAGTCAGACTTTTATGTTACATATCAAACAGAAGACACTAAAAAGCTTTAATATATCATGTGGCTGTGTAAAATGAGCAGACAGACATTGTTTATTGCTAAATGCATCCTTTTGACTAAAAATCTTCAGGCTCTGACTATAAATGTAAGATATTCTTCTTCATTATACTGTGTCTAAAAGGAATATGTACTGAAATCCAAAATTATTTTAGAAAAACAACTGCTTTTATTAAATTCTCACTGAGAAAAAGAGCTGATGAAACTCTTTTGAATTCTTTAATAGCTTGTGTTCCAGATGTTATTTTTTCCTACACTTTCGCTAGCAAGTTTTAATAGCTAGATAGTGCATCAAAATTTCTTTTCACTGTAATCTTTAAATTAGGCTAAATTGGAAATGGATTTAATTCTTTTTTTTAAACTACTTTCTTCTGCAGTCCAGAGTGCTGATTTAAGATCTGCAGTTGAAATCTGTTCAGCATTCCTTTTCCACTAACCACTATGTATTCTATTCTTCATGGACTCATTACTAATTTAGAAAGATGTGAGTGAAAGAGAGATGTATCAGGCTGCAGATCCTCTGCAGAGTTCTCAACAGTGTTAATCTTTCACAAAGAACAACTAAATGCCAATTACAAATTAAAAAAAAAATTGCTATGAGGTTTTTCTTCAGATGGGTATTTTCTTAAAGTTCCTGCTGATGTAACCAGGAAAATTAAAACTGAAACAAAGTTTTTGTTGGATTATAATGTTTATTGCCAGCATTAAGATAAAAAGTATGGGAGTAATTACATGTCAGATATTTAAAAAAAAAAAAAAGACAGATTATTTGCATATTTTTTACATTTATATAATATTTCCATATGTGTATACGTATGAGCATGACTTTGAGATTTGGGGTGGGGTTTTTTTTCCTTCTTTCTCCCCTTTTAAGGTTTTGGATTAACAATAGTGAAGTTCATCATGAGTAAATTGTGTTCCAAATATATATGTAGATAAACTGTTATTTCTCATATAAAAATCTTCAGTATTATCTCTGACATTTTCCAAGTGTTTTAAAATGCTTCAAAACCATTTAGCACATATGAAAGAATACAAAATCCCAGCATAATTCTATTAACGTTCACATGTGAACTGAGAAAATCACAGACAAGATTTGCTTTACTTTCAAGGTTTAACCAAGGAGTTCTCTTAGCATCAGTGGGTGATATTGCCTAAATGCCTGTGCCTACCACACAAAATTTTTTAACACCCTTTGTAAATCTAAACCATTATCAAAATCATATATTCTGAATCACTAGGCTGGATATCACCAAGTAAGTATTTGGAATTTATATTACTACTCCTGAGTAACTTATTGGGAAAAAATAGCAGCACTTGATGACGTTAGGAATTCCATAAAAATGCGGGGTGAATCAACTATTGCTAAGGTCTACCACCAAATGCTCTGAAAAGATACATGATACAGAATTGATAAGAATACAAACTGTGGAAAGATGGAAAAATATGGCTACTATACTCATTTTGTGGCTATAGTAACAGCCTATATCAACCAAACAGTACATTAATCAGAGAACTAATATTTTCAACGGGTTCACAATTGAAAGCTGAGTGGTTACCAAAAAATAACATGAGCAGGAGCTGAAACACCTCAATTCAAGCAGGGGGAAGACCACAAGGATCAGAAAATCAGCAAGTACGTGTTCTACAAAAGCATAGCAAATTTTCTAAATGTGCCTTCATATTAATGATGGACTCGGAGAAGTCAAACTATAAATAAAATAACCCATTAAAATCATAGATTTTTCTTGATCAAGTATTGTCCCTTTACCTTACGGTTGTCAAGAAAATAAAATTAAAGAAAACAGCTAGCACAGAGAAACAAGTTGAGTTGTACAAACAGTATATAGTGCAGTTGTACAAAATGGCTATCTAGCAACTTCAAGAACTTGACATTTTGTCCTTAAAAGCTATTATATTTGCCTTGATTTAATGGAGCTCTTCTGATTTACAGCAGCAGAAAATCTGACCTTCATTATTAATAGTGTTGTGCTTAATTTCACATACTGGAAATGTTTTGGCAAATTACAACAACATGGATAGAGAAAAGGAAGTGATCAAATAGTGAAGAACATAAGAGTTGTCACATCACACATCTCAATACCTAATTAACTTTAAGAGTTTTTAAGGATTGAGTTACATTGTATCTGGTAACAGAGCAAAGTTCACACAAACTCTTTCCAGCTTTAGCTCAAAAATGTAAATGAAGTGGTTAACTTGTACAGACACACACACACATACATGTCAGTTATTTCTCACTAGCTGCTATTGATTTAAAGGAGTAAACCTTGGTTCTGATTGAACCGTTAGACAGCCTGAAGGTCATAAATAACTCCAATGGCTAGAGGTAAACTTCCTGTACAGACCACCTTTAAGCATTGGAGTTCATCCAACTTCTGTCAACAAAACAAGCATGTATTATATGAAGCACATATTTAAGTATTTTTGCTAAGTGTCAGAGTAGTTAAGACACAATGAAGTGGAATAAAGGGAACCAAATGTTAGGTAAGGTGTCACTAATTATGAATCCTCTACTTTCATAGCCTTCACCTCTAATAAAACCTAATAAGATTTAAATACTTACTGTGATGAAAATAATCTGAAATAGTGTAAAGGAATGTATATTCAGTGCTCAGTAAAGTTATGCTGGAGATCCAAAGATAGAAAATCAGAAAGCTATAGGCTTATGATTTTCACAGAAATGTCATACTTCTGACTTTTTATATATGTGCACTAACATGGGTAAGTTTTTATTATATACAGTTGCAGAATGATAAGTGCTGATGCTATATTATTTGACCTTTATTCTAACATGTCCCAGATTCTATAAATTTTTTCACTTAATGGAAAGATGTGCTATTAAAGAACAAAAGAATTTGGATTTTGTTACTGTCAAAGAGTAAGATCCCCTGATTTCTCTATCACACATATTTATCAAATCATAGTGGGCAAACCTACTTAAAATGAAACTAAAAGAACTATTGTAGTACAAGCATAGAAAGCAAATGGTGCAAACACAAAAAGCAACAGCAGTTTGGGGTTTTTTTTATTATGACTTGCTATAAAAATCTTCCCTTTTGTGTTGTTCTTAGATTTACTTGGTGTGTTTCAGTGACAGAAAAAACAGAACTCTAAAGATGTTGAGATTTCCATCCTGGCAGATTTTTTTGCATTTATACAACTGCAAATGACACTTTTGCCTTCTCAAAAATGTATTGAAAGTTTGCAGTTACTGTGTCCAGAGGTCTTTTTTCAGTTAAGATGTATCATACCTTACACACAAATCTCAAATGCACATGCAAAATAAACAATACAGTTATGAGTGAATGGGGTTATTTTTGGTTGACGTACAGTTGCTTCTTCAGTATTAATGATATATAACTCACAAAGGAAAAGGCAGACAGCATTATAAAAATATACATTTTAAAATTCATTCTTTTTACCTGTTTGTCTTGGCACTGAAAGAATAAATGATCGTAAATATGATGAGATAAAATTCTAGTTATGAGAATGTGGAGGTTCAAGTACTCTCACACAAATGTTGTTTGAATTACAGAACTTAAATGGAGTATTTCTACTTATAGGTGTTATATGAAGTATGAGATATTTATAATGCATTAAAATATACTGCTTTCCATCTCAGTGTGGTTTATATTCTGCACCAGAGCCAATTCCTCTTAAGTTCAGACTGCAATCCCACTACCCATAGCATTCATCCACCCATAGCAGAGAAAAAATTTGGAGTGCATTTAGGCAGTCAGGCAGAGGGTGAAAACAGGCCACATCAGACTGGAGTATATTGCTGCTTTTTGTGATGGTTGCATATGCTTATAGTAGCAACCTACCGCTAAACCTCATGAAATGTGTAAAAATAGCGTAAAAAATTATCCATGACCTTGGTTAACATGTAGGTAAAATATTTTGGTCTGAGCCTGATATGTTTTTGTGATCCAGAACACTGTCCTGTGGAAGCTGGGGTCTGCCCTACAGCTCTTGCTTTGCTTTCAGTTCTGTGCCCAGATGCTGTGAATTTGTTGTGGAGTGATACTATGTGGCAGGTGATGTAAATAAGCAATAACCAACAGCCAAAAATACAATGGAAGAGTTAAATGCCACAGAATGGATTAGGTAGCTGCATTTCAGAACTGGATGTGGTAGCATAAGCATCTCTGGTCAGAAACAAGTGACCCCCCCTTCTAAATCTAGCTGCTGATAGACACTTCATGCACTAGAGACTGACATTTTGACTGCAGCATCCAGAGAGTTCTTAGTTGAGATTGCAGCAGTAAGCATATTCTAGGACTCGACTGGTATAAAGTATTACTCCCACCACCCTCTTCACAAACAAAAAAGGATTGGTTCCCAAAACTATGAAGAATCTCAAATGGGCAAGAACCAGGTACAAGGAGGACCCAATATTATTTTCTCCCTTCTTGCAGAATCACTCATAATGTTTGAGTTCTGGATAGAATGCTTGAATTATAGTTCTGCATATTTTAAGTAAAGATTCTGGTTGCTGCAGTATCTGGCAGACTCATCATACTTGTCTTTAAAAAATTAATATTTTGTTATTTGGATTGAAAATTTTGAATCTGCAAGAAAGAAACTGGATGTAAACATTTTGTGTGTTACCACTTGAAAATTTGAAACACGAAGAAGAATTACAGCCATGCGATCATTCCTAAAAATGAAACCTTAGTATGAAATATGCCCATAGGAAATCTTTAAAATATTCAGTTTGCCATCTTGAAAGACAATATTTATGTGATCTTTGAAAAGCCATAGTCTTTAATGTGAGTTTAGCATTTGCAAATGCAGATAAATTTGTATTCACCTCCGGCATAATTATTTGCTCCATTAGGTCCTAAGTGTGTGGAATTCTGAATTCTAATTGGGTAGCATTAATGACCATATGCCAGGAATACACAATATTCTAGAGGGTTTACCCAATCATTTAGTGTACTCCCAAACCTAATTCTCAGGCTAGCAATCAAATTATTGATATTACTGAGTCACCCAGTATTTCATTAGCTAAGGCTCGCTTTGGAGTTATCTATATAATTGTCGACAAAAGTGAGCAAATACTGAACTGTGGCTGCAGCTGAGATGAGGGAAGACAAACCATACGGGCACAGGAAAAAAGAGGATAGGGCTAACCCAAGTCTGCTAATGGTGAATAAAATGTGCCTGCGTATAATCAAGACCAGGGACCAAAATGACCCTAGGAGCAAAACATTTAGGGGAATGTAAAAAGGAGCAGGAGGCTGAAAGCAGCTTCTAAGAATTATAAATTAAGGGAATGAGAGTTGCAAGGCATAGCAGGGAAATGGAGGGAGGCACTGATCCCTAAGCATGGCTAATGAGATCAAAAAATCAATCCTGTGAATTGGGTGATCCCTACTTAGCATTTATATTAAGATAACATCCAAACCTGCAACTACAGTATCTAGGACAGCTATTGTATTACTTAAACACCCTCGACATTAGAAAGTTGTTCACAACATCTAATTTGAGCTCAGTACTTGCCATGTTGTCACTGGCAAAACAGTTTCAACCCAGACAATTTTACTCAATTATTTCATTGCCAATTAATACAAACTTAATTAAGACTTGTGTCTTGAGAAAAAAAAAAATTAAAACCTTCCCTTAGGGAAATATCTGCCCCTTCCCCGGGCTCAACTTCAGTCCAACTGTTCTCCATCCCCCTTCCTAGGCTCAATGTACTCACATTACACTCAGTTACACTCCCAGTCCCTCCCGATTTGTGTAATGGTTTCTTTCTGCCACCTCTTGCTTCTTACTCTTTTTCCTCCACTATTCCATGTTTCTTACTGCTCCTGTGTTCAGGCAGGGTCCTCCAGGGGCCACAGCTCCTCAGACATGTCTTTGCACCAGTGCAGGTTGCCTGGGGGCTGAAGACCTCTGAGGCGTGTCCACGTTCTGGGGTGGGTCCTCTAGGGACCACACTCCCTCAGGGATGTCACTATTCCCATGTGGGTTGCCCAAGGTCCATAATCTCTTAGTAGTGTCCCTTTCCTGGGCAGGGGCTTGCTTCAGCCCATCAGAAGTATCCCCTCTGGCACCGAGCACCTTCTTCTAAGAGTGCGTCTACTGCCTTATTCCCTGCAGTGTCCTATTCCATGTGTCTCCTCCATTTTTCCTCCTCTGCTTTATCCCCACATTTCTCTGAACTTGTTTCTTCGCTAGTCTCCTCATGTTTCTCCTTCCTTCATGGCTGCACCTGCTCTTGAACACTATTGAATAGCCGGTGCTCACCTGCCTGGCTGCAGTGTCAGTGTCCTCCTCCCTTATTTCAACATTTCAGGACCCTGTTTAATCAGTCCAATTCACCCTTTAACATATTTGCCTAAGACTTTCACAGCAGACACTCCCATGTGCCTGGAAGGGCAGAGAACTCTTTCTCATGACTTTCACAAAGTTAGGAACTTAGTTTGATGTTGCTTTTTTTCACAAGGTTCATATTGAGCCGTTCATTGTAATCTCAAAACCTTCCTCCACAGGGCTGTTGTCAGCTAATCCCTATCTTGATTCTGCAAAATGTTTAGCTAAGACCAATGTCAGGTTACATTTCATTTATCTCAGACCATTTCTCCAAGTTGTCAAGATCATTCTGAAATCTCACTTTACAGTAATTGCAACCAATCCTATTGTATTTGCAGGCAGTCCCACTCAAGCACACTTCCTTGCCACTCAGATCTTTACTAGAAATACTGACTAGAGTTGTCCATAGCTTAAATTCTCTACTACACTGGTTCTGGAAACCACCACGTCATGTAATTTCTATTTGTTTCTCTCCCCCTAAAAACTGAAGTATAATATGCCTTGTTTGCATAATTCTTTTCTCTCTGCTATGACTCATGCAGTAAAACACCCTTCTGATCACAAACACTATAGCAAGAATTTGTGGAATGTATCTGAAAATATTTGGTTCCAATTAGCAGTAAGGTGTTGTTAGAGAAGTGCTACCAACTCAAAATGAAGATAATAGAGATAGAGGGATCTGTTAGTAGTTCCAATCTGCCATCATAATATTTTCTATATCTCATGCTCCATGGGGAGATGATGTTTAGCCAAAGCAATCCACTCATAGTGTTACAGTCACTACAAGGACCCAATTAGCACATTCCACATCTGAACAAGACTGATGTTCTTTTTTCAGATTTGCACTTTGGAAGTAAACTCCTTGACTACTACTGAAAATTTATGTCCATCAGGTTTCAATCAGTCTGCTCTGGGGTTCAAGATATATCTTCAAACCAGTGACCTCTCTTGAAATAGTGTAGCAGTGTTAAATTTCAGAATAATCCTCTCCACCCCTGCTTTTTATTAAGATTTCAGTCACCCAGGGAGTAGGTTCACAAGCACACTGGAACACATAACACGGTAATTTATGAGTAATTTTTTTCAACTCTGGAATTGCTCACTTGTTGAAGTAGATGTGGCTATCCATCCCAATCAAATGCTTCACTTTGTTCCTGCCTTTTCCAGTTCTGTAGGAATAAAATAGACACCACCAAGTACCTCCACTTCTCCGGAGTGTAACTTCTTGCTCACACAAGCAGTTGCATTCTTCACTTTGTTATATAGTTCCATGCTCCTCCTACAACTCGCATCTACTACAAAGTTTTTGTAAGCAAATGGGGAATTTTTAATGTAATGTATTTGATCCCTCTGGCAACTTTGAAGTCTGAGCTACATAGCTGTATGTATCTAACAAAAGAGTCAATTTTACAGTGGTATTTTCAGTATCTTCAAGTGGTATATATAGGCTGTTAAAAAGTTGTTTTGCAATGACTTTTAAAAAAAATTTATTCTTCTCCTATGAAGATGCTTGGATCATACACTTACAAAGACAGTGGAAGTTTAATGATGTAAGATATCTACAATTTAAAGGTATATAACCACTAAGCTACTACACGGGAAAAATAGGCATAAATTCTTTGGGGTTTTCCTCAGTTCAAGAAAAAAATATGTATTAGAAGTATATTGAATGCAAAATACAAAGGGAGTCCCTGAATTGTTGGACTCCTGCTTTACAAGCTTGTAGCCATGGGGAGAATATCAGTTGACATAAGGGAATATGACAACACCATAAAACATGTAAACCAGGAATGAAAGATCTCTGAATCTTTACACCAGCAGCAGTCACGTTACAACCATATGTCATTTACAGAATGCAGTTCCCCAGACTGAAGAATTTTGTGTGTTCCAACGAAGCACTATATAATTTTTCTCAAAATAATGATGAGGTTTGGAGTCAATTAAACTTTAGCATAGTGCTGCTGGAGATTGACATTATTCAGCATGGTAAATGCTGAATGTTGCCAGAGCAATGAGAGAGGATGCAAAAATGAATACTGCAAAGCACAGTTTGGCCAGGTGCAAAATGACACCACTAACAGCTTCCCCTTTCACACTTACAAAGCGTCAACAAGCTCAGTAATACAATTTCCTTTACAAGACTAATCAATAGGATAGCAACGTAGCAGTCAAATGCCAAACCTGTTTCTGATTTGCCATGACCAAAAGCTCAGCCTGTAGGTACAATATTTTCCTGTTTCAAACCTATAATTGCTTTAAGCTCTATTTGACAAATATCATATATATGAACTTCCCTGCCCATATTCAAAGACATTCCTTAAATCAGCTTCTCACCAAAGTTCTTCACAAAAGCAATGGCATTGACATTTTTAGTTTAGGTAATTCCTCCTCAACTTCCCTGTGACAAAAAAAAAGAAAAAAAAAAAAAAAAAGGTTACAAAAGTTTTCAGAGGCAGCTTGTTTGAAAGTGCTGAATAAAAAGAAAAAGCTTCTCTCTATTCCAGTACTACTACTACCAAAAAAAAGTCTCTTATGCCAAGAAGGTGTATGACAAGGTTTCAGTTTCCGCAATGTGTTTAACAAAATAGTTGCTAAGGTTCCAGGCAGACTCCCACAGGAAAGAGAATGCCCCTAATTAAAAATAGCTTGTAAAAATAAATAAATAAACAAGTCATTTTAATTACTTTTAAAAGTATGGTTATTATGCAAAGCGGAAATGTACTTCATAACCTTAAAACTCAATGGGAAAAAACTGATTGTCTTCGGCCATATCTATACTTATGTGCCTCTTTAAAGTGGATCACTCTGCAGAACTTTCTGTATAGAAGCCTTAAAACCTAATAAGATCTGTGGATGCAGGTGACCATGCTTGTTGGGTAATCTAGGATACAAGTGATGGTTTATCACAGGAAGTTTCTGACATGCCATTCATGGTGAGTTGACCTTCACCAGCTGCCAGGTGCCCACCCAGCTGCTCTCTTTCTCCCCTTTCTCAGCAGGGCAGGAGGATGAAATAAAAGTAAAAAGCTCATGAGAGGATGTAAGGACATGTCTTATCAGTTGCCAGCATGGACAAAACAGATTCAAGCCAGGGAAAATTAATTTAATGTATTGCCACTGAAAAACAGAGTTGGACGCTGAGAAACAAAAGAAAAGCACCTTACCCCCCACAGTCTTCTTCCCAGGTCAACTTCACTCCTTCATCCCCAACTCCTCTGCCTCCCCACACCAAGTGGCACAGGGGGATTTGGGGAGTGGGGGGATGCAGTTAGTCCATGACAGTTCCTCTGTGCTGCTTCTTCCTCCTCACACACTTCCCCTGCTCTGGTATGCATTTTTCCCATAGGCTGCAGTCCTGGGTAAATATGCTCCAACATGGATCCTCCATGCCCGCAGTTCCTTCAGGGCATGTCCACCTGATCCGCGATGGTCTCTCCGTGGGCTACAAGGAATCCCTGCTGGGGCACCTGGAGCACCTCTCCCTCTCATTCCCCTCAGGGATCCCAGGGCTATTTCTCACACTTTTCTCCTCAGCCCAGGCTGCCGGGCAGTGGGCAGTGTTTTGCCCTTTCTGACATGGGCTTTCTCTGAGATGCCACCATCATGGCAGCAGGGCTGAGCTGTGCCCTGCTGTGGGTCGGTTGGAACCAGATGGAACCAGCTGTGTCCTTCTCAGGGCAGCCCTGGCCGCTCCACACGGAGGCCACCTGGCAGCAGCTCCTGACAGCCTGGCCTGGGCATGGACTTACCAGCGCAGCATTTCAGAGGCTGCCACCTATGAGAAGCCGTTGCTTGTTTGTCATGTCTGTGAGAATTTAAACAAATGCAGTTGTTCTACTGAATAATCAAAGAGAGCAAAAGCACTTGGGAAGGGGTTTTTTTGTCACTAAAGACCTTTTTCTGGTTTTGAATAAAGAGAACACATATCAGAAAAGAATATACTTTGTGGTTGTATTTGCAAAATATCATTTCGCTTACAAAATAACGCTTTCAATTCCATGGATATTTTTCATACTGATAAGGAAATCTTTCATAAATAGACCTATGCAGAAAATGGTAACCAATATAATTGATAAAGAAAGGTTCCATAAAACCCTTACTGTGTTGCACCATGGTTCCTCAGAAAACCCACTGTCCTGAGGTTAGGAAAAGCAAGAAAATTGGTAGCAGAGTACACGCGCGCAAGCACGCTCATGCATGTGTGCACATATTCCTTCACTCATTTCAGATCCCAAACCAAAGACACATTCCCAATCATTCCTTCATGACTTGAGTATCATTACAGCAACAATTCCACTCTGGCATGTTTCAAAGAGCTTTTTAAAATTCTTTAATGAGTAAACAGTCCTCAACCAGTATATGTAAGAAGTTCTATTTCAGCCTTGTGAACTTCTTCCCTCACTTGTAGATTTTCACGGTTATTTCCACGTTTTAATGTAGTTAAACCTGTTCTCTACAGATTGTACACAATGTATGTCTTGTTCTCAAAGAAATAGCTTTCATATTTAAACTTTTCATTGCGCCTTATTAAATGAGAGCTTATTGGACACTAATTGCACAGGACTTCTAGGCAGAACAAAGATAAAAATAGTTTATTATCATGTTGTTAGCAGCAATTCATTTCCAACTGTTAGACCTTCATTCATATCTGCTAATGTAATAAAATAAATCCTATAATTTCAATTGCTTAAGATTTCATTAGGTATTAAGATTTCTTAGGTATGTTGTCCATTTAAGGAAAAAAAATCTTTTCTTTCCCTGTGGAGACTAGCAAGTGAGAAAGACAGACTTGATTTTTCCCTGCACTAAAAAGCTGTGTCTTTTCTATTTCCTTTCAAACCACTGACAGCTGAAGTGAAAAGCGAAATGGCTGACTGACAGCTGCCTGGCAGGATATGTGCGGTCGTAATTGCATCTCCTCTATAGGGCTATGCTCATTCTTACACTCCTGCATGCAAAGTCTCAGATCATTTTTTTCCTATATATATAATCAACATAATCTTTTTCAAGTCTGAATCTTCATAGCAAGCCATATAAACCTTGAGAGAGAGAAAAAGGGAAGCTCTGGTTGCTGCCAGCAGCCAAGCATTCAAAAGCAACTTAACAGTATTTGTGCAAATATTTGCCCTTTCTTCTCTATGTATGATTCATTTTTATGGTCACCAGTTCTTTTTCTTCTGCATTATATTTTGTTTATTACCTCAGTCAACCCACAAAATAACAAGGCTACTTTCAGCGCAGATTGCAGATTTGCAGATTTTAACTCCAGGCTGAGTTATAGGCCACTGGGAAGTGATAGCAACCACATCAGAAAAATATTTCTTGCTCCTACTTCTGCCAAGCCAAGGGAAAAGACAATTGCTTCCCAGCTTCGATTCACTTATTCTTCATGCTGCAGTGGAAGAAGGAAATGCTGTGTCCTCTACCCCACAAAACAAAAGATGTGAAAATAAACCACTAGGAAGTTCTCAAGGGATGGAGGAAACAAGTGCTGGCATTATTAAAAATGAAGAAAAAAAATAATAAATTGCATCAAACAAGATGGTCTGAGACACACTGTGAGGAAGAATTCCCATTGCGGGCTGAAATGCCACTTCACCATGTATCATGCTTGCTTTATTTCAAATAGAATAGATCACCTGAAACTCCAGGAGATTCAGACAGTTAATTGAAACTGAACTTCAGCAAATATTGTGTCCAACTAAAATTACTTGGGCTTTTTTCTGGGTTACAGAAGTTTTGCCCAGTTTTAGCTGCAATATTCTGAAAACTTAGGTTCAAAGCAATTTACAAAAGCTGTTTGACAATGCATCAACCTTTATAAAATATTATCATATATACTAACAATAGCAAAGAGCTTTTTGGAAAGAATTGTTTTGTCCATGTTAGCTAACATACATTTTCTTCATTGTGAGCCTTTGTTTTGAATTCACCCCTAACCTCACAGGTATTCCTCACTTTGATCCAAACACAATAGTGTCATGTTTAAAGGCTTTCTGTGTATTCTAACTGACTAACCTACAATATATATTGCTTGTGAGAAGCAAAGTCAAAGCTTAGTGAGGTTTAAAGGTCTACATTTTATCATTAAAACTGGTATATTTAGATAGAATCTGCTGTTAATACAGTGAACAGTAAACCGTTTTATCTAAAAGACCTGAAACTATTTTGAATAATTAGTGCTTCACCTCACTTTTTAGTTGAAATCATAAATTCAGAAGTATCCCTATTCATTCTCCCTTATGTAAAAAGGCAGAATGACACAGGAACTTTTTAAAAATATTATTACTTTTTTATTATTTTCCTCACCCACACTTGAATACAGTACTGATTACAACTTATTTCTAGCAAATTATTGTTTCCTTTTATTTTCTCATCTATATGTATAAATCTACCTGTTATTGTCTATTAGCAAACATCTAGCTATGATCTAAGTAACTTTTTATGCAGTACCTTAAGGTAAGTACCATATTTTTAGGCAAGTATTATCTTTATGGACTAGGCCACTGCTGAAAAGGGTTTGGATCCATGACCAAGACTACAATGTGCCATTAAAAAGTCCTAATAATTTAGGAACTTAATCTATCTTAATATCTTTTTTTTCCCCCAACCACAACTTTGATTCTTTTTAATTTATTTATACAGAGCCACAGAGATTTCAAAGTTTGCATTCCAGGATTTGCTTTAATATGCAAATTTTGATCCCAGAAATTATTTACTAATTGGAAACTTGACATGATTTCTGTTAAAAATGTATCAGTTTAACATGGAAAATAGCAAGTAAAATAATAATTTAAATCAGGAGGACAAACAGCATCAACACATGAATGGGAAAAATCCCATTTTTGATTTGTTGGCTACCCTCCTAAAAGGGTCATATCTACTTCAATGAAGGCAAAACAGAGATAAGTAGAGAGACACACACCCAGGTATAATTTCACTGCTACCACCATTCGCACCAAAAGTTAAGATTTTTTTCTCTAATAAACTGTAACTGCTACTAGGGGCATTTTTATTTTATTTTTTTTTTTGCCAGGAAAGAAAAAATCCTCTCATTAAAAGTAGTATATTTTTGTACTTATATCCATTATAAAATTTGTCAGAAAGCTTAATGAGGCTCATCCTCTTATAACCCTTTTGTAAACAAGCTAAAGAAAGATGGTCTTAAGGTAAGTGGTACCAGGTACTGTTGAGACCTTTTCAGGATCTATTCTCATGCCAGTTGGTACATCACAGCTAAATATGGTGGGATTATGAACAGTATCATGGCCTGCCAGTCTCCTATGACTAGAGAGATCAATATAATCAACAACCAGTTGAGTTATCCTGCTTAGGAGTACAATGGGAATATGATGACCAGTTTGAGGGAGCACACTTCAAAGAACACCATGGGCCCAATGAGGTAAATCTAGATCAGAACAGCAAACAGAGCCAGCTAAAAGACATGAATCACATTTTGAGAATGACTCAAAACGCTTGGTTTATAGATGAGAAAATTTAGGAGACATAAAAATGATATGGACAAAAAGTTGCTGCCAAAGACAAAGAACATTGTGTTCATGTCTATGGCAAACAAACTAATGAGCTTTGATCTGGTGAAAGACAATTTGGCTTATACAACAAACTTAGCAACACAAATAGTGGTACACTGAAATAAACAGCCTGGAAGACTGCAGACTTAACCCTCACTAAAGGATTTTAAGAAAAGGCTAGATAAATATCTGCCAGGGACTACACAGTTACAGTTGATACTGACCTCAGCAGGAAGATGGACTAGACATCTTCCCTTCTAGCCTGGCAGGTCCTCAAGGCCAACAGTCAGCAGGAAAAAGGATGCTTCCAATTAACTCTCAGAAATCTCACTACTCTTATTTTTCAGGCCTGGAACCTCATGTGATTGAAAGGAGGAGCCACTTGATTTGACAGGCTCTTGCGTTGCTTCAGTACCTTTCATGGCACTTTTTAGCTCATCAACCTGACTTGCCTTTCCTGGGTTTGACAGCAAAAAGTCTCAAGTGAAGGAGAGGAGGAGTACTAGAAAAGTTATTATCCTATTTACAAATATTACCACACCAGTACAAGATTAAATATGACCAACCATCCATGCTCATTTATTTCTAATGAATAGATAGGGTGAAATCATTAGCAGCCACAACTTATTTTTCTCTAAACTGGAGAGAAAATGCATAATTTTTCATAGCCTGAGCACCACAGAAAACATCAATAAAGACACAAAATTGTTAAGAGTGCAGAATTAGGTCAATCATGTAGAGTCTATTACACAGTCCAGCAGGCATCTTAGCTTGAAAATATTTCTTAGCAAACAGTTTGCAGTTTTAAATCTTTACATTAGAAAAATTGATTGGTTATGATTTTATTAGATTGAAAAATCTTTAAAGCTGCAGGAATCCAAACATATTACATTGAAACAGCAGATAGCTGCCAGCACTGGTGATGCACAATAGACTGCTCAAAGAAAGGTAAGAATATTTCAAATGTAAGAACAGTTATTTTATGCAATGGTAAAACAGAGCACAAAAGATTAAAGATAACCACCCTTTCAGAGTCTATGAGATAACTCACTTCTGAACACAAGATAAAGGCAGGAACAAACCTAACATGCTAATTTTTCACCTGTGACAAACATGAGCCTTTCTTCATGCTGCCAATAACTGTAGTCACAATACACAGGAGTCAGTAAGACCTTTGCCAGTTATGTCTATGGGAACAGAATGAAGGCCAATTAGGGTAACATATACTCCTGTTAGGCTTGTCACAGCATTACATATATATATATATATAAATTTATGTACTCAGTAACATATGCTGTGAAAGACACGGTTCCTCTCAAATTCCTTCGCTGAGACTTCCACTGCTTCAGTTTACACCCCTACCGTAATGGGCACCTAATTAGCCCCTCAGTTGCCTAGCTGCCATGGGCAACACAAGATCATGCTGTTTTATGTTTCCATAACTCCTCCAAAAACTGTCTTTCACGACTCCCAATGCATACAAAGAAAATAACAAGGAAACAGATAGTTCCACTCAGAGAGGCTCACCAAAAAAAAAAAAAAAAAGAAAATCAGAAGCTGGCAAAATTAATCTTTTTTGAGAAAAGATGAGCCCTGGGAAGCATTCTACAATATGGAAGCTAACAATATAGAAGAATTTGATGCATTATAACTTTACAAAATTTTTTTCTGTCTTTTCTTGGAAGTTCACACAAAAAAAAAATGCACTTAGTAATAAACTATGACACAAGAAGTACAAAAAGGAAAATGTGGTATGTATTTAATAAAAAAGTTTTACATCCCATAAGGCAGTGCACACAAATACCTTTAAACATGTGATTATTCTCAATCTATATAAGGATGGGATAAAAACTATTTTAGCTGTTTGATTTATATACTTTGATATGTTAAATGATGTATTTTAAGAGTAACTGAGCTGTCTGATTTTTTTTAAAATTTAGCCTCAGAATAGTTATAAGATTCTTTAAATGTTTTACATTGCTTTTGTTTTAAAGCACAAGATTATTAATAGGCACTGATAAACATAAGTCTACCTTGACATAGGTCATTCTATATAGTGTTCAGCAGACTGTCATGTTTGACTAAGTTGGGTTACTATTTTAAATAGAGATAGTCAAAACATAGAAATGTATTTCAATAATAGAAGTCAACAAAGGCATTTAAATTAATTTTATCATTATAAGATAATTATCAGTTATTACCTGCTTAACACTGCATTTTAACTGGTGTCAAATAGGGCAGGACAAAAAAGACGGAAATCTAGGTATTCTGGCGTATATTTGTTAGGTGTATTGGGTGAGTCATGAGGATTGACATGTTCCTCTATGTCAGCATCTCACAGTGAAGATACTATCCAATATTTTCAGATCCTATGATAAAAAGTATGACTATCTACAAGGTATTCTATTAATTATATTTGAAACACCAGGGTTCATTATAGTACCTTTGAGCCCAAATTATTCTGCATTATATGTATAAATATAATTTTACTGGTTTAAACTTACATGAAACAGCATTGATCTAGTTTCCAAATATAGAGCTCAGAAATAAAACACAGGTGACAAACAAACATTTAAGACAAATTATTAAAGGCAGCAAAAATAAAAATCCATACATTAGATCCCATTTTAAGTTTTTATCAACTCAGATGAAATAGATACACCAGTGCCGTTCAGTTAATCCTGCATGTTTCATGACTGAGCTTTTTTGGCCATCTTTGCTGACTTTTGATTAATAAAATAGGATATATCACTTGCATTAAGTGCAATGAGCTTAAAATGTAATACTCTAACACAAAATTTGGGAACATTGGGTAAAAGTCTCATATCTACTCTAGTTTTATAACACTGCTTTATTATACAATATATTCCAGTACAGTAGCTATAAAGAGCTCTTAAGTGTCTCTACCCATTCCCATTAATTATCATGTATCATCTTGCAAGGCAAAGATAATTGGTCTTAAAGTAATCATGAATGAACTGCAAGGAGACAAACTGCCCTTTTGAAAGAGCTGAGGGTGTATGCTGGGCAACAATTTCCTCCTCAGATAGGAAAAGAAGAGGCAGCATGTGGGATCGCCAGTTCCTGGAAGGAGCCAGGTTACCAGGACTAGTAGGAAGGACGGAAGGCAATTAATGTTGTATGTTAGAGGTGAGTGCAACCAAAGTTATTCCATATGAAACACTATCACGTATGTGGCAACTTTTTCATACAGAGTTAATAAAAGTTACCAAGGCTTGCTTTTCTTAAGGGTTATTTTAAAGCAAAAAGTGTAAGACCAACATTTATGTTCTGTTTCGCTACCACCAGAGCTTATGCCAATAACTAATAATGGGAGTCTGAATTTGTACTGTTTGCTGCTATATTGCCTTTAGGATGATACTAAAGCTCTGATTCCTTGAAAAAAGTGCTTTACCCTTGAGCTCTGATGTTTCTGCTCTTCAGAGAAAGTGCTTATTACAAGGGCCTTGAAGCTGGAGTGGTACATGGGCTGGATTTGGATGTCCTTGCTGTACATTTCTCATTCTCTTACATCTCAAAGGATCAGACCCAGGGGCATTACCTTTCCAAGTCACCTAAACAAGGATGACTGTAGGAAAACTCCCTGTGTTAGAGTTGCCCGATAACCGAGCATAGGCTGGGTTCAAGAGATTAATTTAATTTCCTCTAATAATATCAATACTTATAAATACTTAAAGGGTGGCTGCCAAAAGGATGGGGCCGGTCTTTTTTCAGTGGTGCCCTGTGACAGGAGAAGAGGTAATGGGCACAAACTTGAACATAGGAAGTTCCATCTAAATATGAGGATGAACTTCTTTACTTTAGGAGTGACAAAGCACTGAAACACACTGTCCAAAGAGGTGGAGGAGTCTCTGTCTCTGGAGACATTCAAAACCCGCTTGAACATATTCCTGTGTAACCTGCTCCAGGTGGACCTGCTCTGGCAGGTGGGCTGGACTAGATGATCTCCAGAGGTCCCTTCCAACTCTGTATCATTCTGTGATTCTGTGATGTGCGAAAGCCAATCCTTTGCAAAAGCAGTTGTGTTATATAGGTATGTATATCTAGTGAGTAATTTCCATTTCTAAACTGCTGATTTCATGACCACAGGTTTTTAGGGTAAGATATGTGGCTGTTTTTTCTTCCTGTTAGACCTCTACAAAAAAGCTGGGCAGTTTGTTTCCCAGGTGAAAGTCAGAGCTTTGAGTCATCAGACAGCTACAAACATGGGGAAATCCAAAATTGCCATGTGATTAACTAATTTTCATACAATTGATATTTAAATATTTTGCGACAGGAGCTTTGACCACAAACAGGAGCTCCCACATGGAATGCACCATATAGACAAGGAACGAAACCAAGCTTGCTGGAACTCAGTCTGAGTATCATAGATTTTACTGCTTACCCAGCTCCTTAATTTGCAAGAAATGCCTAGACGCTCCAATGAATAGACTTGCAAGATCTCTTTTTTTTTCCCCAAGGCAAACATTGCAGTTTAAAAAGAAGAAGGACAAACAAACAAAAAATCCTGCATAAACAGTGTTAGTTCTGAGTGGCTTCATTCTTCTTACAGATATTCAAATGATACAGCTTCACTGATTTATAGCGTTTGCTTTGGTTTGACGTAGAGAGATTGTACTCACAGATCGATTCTTTCAACAGACCAATTATAATGAAATGTACTTCTTGGTCCGTAGCCAACATACTTTATAATACATCTATTCTTTACTTCCACATAATTTACTTCCCTGGACAGCCTTGCTCATCTGTAACTGTTTTGCCTTGATACAGAATGGAATTTCAGTTGGTTCTTAAAAAAACCTGGTGTATTTTCAATGGGCTCTCAGTTCCTTCAGCAGCATTTCACTTCTAAGCATCATGTTGCACTCAGTGGGCAGTCAGAGACAGATCTGTATTATGCCAGTTGTGACATACATAAAGCAGTAAAATTATTTAATACCATGGGATTAATCTTTTACCATGGGATTTATTTTTATAAATAAGGCTTTACAAATAGAAAGCTTTACACCGAGTACTTGCATTGTAGTTATTGCTTGCAGCAATATGTAGGTTTTTGAAAGGTATATTCTTTTTGCTATTTGGCAATGGGTGGTCAATCAGAATTATAATCACTGAAGGGTAGTTAATTTGTTAATTTTAGCTGTTGACTGGAAATATCATCTAGGTTGGAACATCTTCTGAATGGTCGTTTGCATCTTTCCATGTAGTTGCAGTTTGGAATAAGGGCAACGTAATCAAGATATTTTGTCATTTATGTGTGCAATGCCACCTTTCCTGAGAAGGAACTGGCCTGATCCATAGTTTAACTCTACAGATCCCCTTCTCTTGATCTGCCCTACTGGCTCCTGGAAGCCTAACCTCTGAGTCCCTCACCTGCCTGCCCTAACTTCCAGCTGTGACTGAGCCAAGTCTTCCACACTGTCTAAGCCCTTCTAAGAGCTAGAGCAAGCCTTTAGAAAACTATGGTCACTGGGATCTCTCCCAACCTGTAAACATTCCAATGTGCATCTAAAATAATCGACATCTTGTTTATATCAGCCCTTAGCTCTTAGGAACACAATCAAAAAGTAATTATTTGATTTTACTTGTACCAAAACTATCTGGAGAATCGGATAAGTCCCTCAGCTTCCTGAACTTCAGTTAGCACAGTTCAAGAGTATAAGAGCAAAAAATTAACTACACGAAAATAGTGCTAATTGATAGTCATCACAAGTAATTAGATCTGCTCAGATCTGGCCTAGCAGAGTTTTCCATTGACAGATTTCAAGAAGGGATCTTTGCAGGGTTTACTCGCTCTATAACTCTGCCTGTTCCTAATACTAAGATAATGGAATATTTGATGGAGCAGGATAGTGCCATAGGATCATGGTGAGAACTGTTGCAGATCTAAATTGTAAAGAGAAAATGTTGTTTGGCAGTAGTCTGACACTTTAAACAATAGTCTCAGCTCTAATTGTTCCTTTTAAAGAGTTTCTATTTTGTGTCAGAATATGCTTCAGGATCTGCAAAGGGTGAATTTGCTCATTGCTGTGTTCTCCCAGAACAGAAAAGGAAGTGAGCATGGAAGGGTCCAAGGAAAGGAAACAGATGTACACTGATGGCACAACCTTCCATTTTATTCCATTTCTGCACAGGCATCTCTAGTCTCTCCCTCTGTATAGAGGAGGTGTAACTCACACAGAGTAACAGGAGTTAACCGTATCTGCTATAGCATATCATTTTCACAGCCTGCGAAAAGAACAATTTTTTCCCAAACTTTTATGTTTTGCAAAGGGTCTGTGGACTGGTAGATGACAAAAAATTAGCCTGTTGTAAAGAGGAAGCAGCAAGAATGATTGTGGGAGAAATAGAATGGCCAGACATTTTCTCAGATGCCTCAGACATTGGCTTGACTATGTATAAGCCTGTTCATTTTTCCTAAATGGTGCTCCTCAGTTGTCACTTCCCAGCTGTTGGCAGCAAAAGACAATGCCACAAAGCTTTAAAAAAAAAATCAGCCTGCTACAGATGTAAGGCCACCTTTTCCAAGTGCTTTTACACTTGGATGGCTTTTATTAATCTTTGAAGTATTTCAACAATAAAAACATTTTGCAGAGAAGTGCAGAATCCCCACACTCTTTCTGTTTAAAAGCACCATCAGACATTACACTGTTTTGACCTCTTTTGGATCAGCTGAGTTTTGTTTGTCTGCTGTGGTCAATAGGCAGTTTGGAGTGTGGCTCAGAAGAAATGCAGGTACCAAAAAGAAAATATCTGCTGCAGCATTATCTAGCGAATTCTTCAAACGTTGATGGCCGTGCTCCTCTGTTCCTGCAGTATATAGGGTTCAAGTACTTGCCTTACAACTTACATTCCTAGGTTTCGTTTTAAAATGGTAAGAGACTAAATGTCAGTTCTAAAAGTAAACAATGTAAAAATATGCTCACTAAAAGTCTTCCAGTAATATCAAAAACAGTATTAAAATTTGCAAAAAAAAAGGTTTCAGTGCAAACGTATTTTGCCATGCTTTTTACTTTCAGAAGAAAGCCTAAGAAACACCCGTTTGGAAGACAGCCAAATCTCAAAGATTTCATTCATAGCTTACTACACAATGAAAATGTGATAGACAAGGTGCAATGCACTCGATTTCATAATATTTTTTTTCCCAAAAACTATCATCTACTACATATTTAATTAAGAGAATCTCACTGTTACTATCAATGGATGGATTTGCATATCCCTTACATACAGCTTAAAATTCTTTAAGTATCAAGCTGGAATACAGGTCTTCTTAAAGAAAAATATTTATTATGCTAATTCAAGGAGGACTTTGTATTACTGCCATATGAGAGCCGTCTGCAAATGATACAGATCCCAAATTGCATCTTGAATGAATTATGTAACAGCAGGAAGAACCATTAAATGGAACAACAAAACAAAGGCAGCTAGTCATGAGCTTAAAGCTAAATGTAATTTTAATTGTTTTGCTGAATTGTGTTCTAAGGTCTATTGCACAGTCTTCACCTGAAGCATAGACAGAACTTCTATTTCCAATATTCATCAGCCTTATTTAAATTAAATCTTTAGTATTCCAAAAGCTTTCAGGAATGACTCACAGCTCAAGTAAAATATTCTGATGAAAATTGAAGATAATGGTCTCATGCCATTAATGGCATTAAAATGGCAGCACACAAATGTCTTGTACAGCTGAACTAAAAATATCTATTGTAAACAAATTTGCAGAAGAAATGAGATAATGTGAGAGCAGTCAAATAAGAAAAATAAAATTAATTTCATTTTCCAAAACTGGTTAAAGCTTGGACATACTAGTGTTTGTTAATTTTATTTATTTTTCAACTAGTGTCCTATAGGTTAATGTTGCACATGCTACTTGCATCTTACTGGAAGCTACAGGAAGCCAAATGGAGATCCATAAAAACACAGAAGCTGTGTTTTAAGTTTTCTGCAGAAGAAAACTAGTAGCTGTAATTTCAAAGTTGAAGATATTATTTTTAACTGTCACAGGTTTTTCATAGCTTTATCATTACGTAAATCACTGATTCATGTGGCATTAGGACAGTTGCTCTTAATATGACAAATATGAGAAATCCAGTGAGTTAGGAAATAGGTTGGGGAATAATACAAGTTTTTTCTAAACATCATTAAAATTTTTCACTTTGATATTATTTTGTATTGCTAACAATATAGTAATAATTATTGGCATTAAATACCTGTAATTTATTACAACATGACAAAACATATCTTCTGCCGCTATATCCTGTGATAGGAAAAGTGATCGGTGTATAGATAATCTATACATGTAGAAAAAACACAGCTGCTAAAAAGAAATATGGGCTTCATTGAGCTATGTTTTAGCTTTTTACAAAATGCTATTTTGAAATTTTCCCTTTCTTGTTTAAAGGAGAACTGTCAACATAAAGCTAAAAAATATATTTCCCTCCTCAGTTACTATAACAACAGCACATACTATTAACAACAATATGAGAAACATCTTTTTACTTATCCTTATGTTTGTAATTGGGAGAGAGCAAGAGAAAAGTGGGCTATTTCAGTTCCTTTTGATTTAAGTAAAACATTTTTTTTTATGTGCTGGGACCCAGTCAAGAAACCAAGGAAGGAGAGTCCAAGCTGATGCCACACCAAACACCTGTAAATCTCATTAAAGTCTGAGAACAAAATCCTAGCTACGTAGAAGAAAAAAAAATAAATAAATCACCTGAGCAGGATAATATACATCATTAGTGTTTAGTTGCGCAGATAATGTTTGAGCCAGGATTAAGCAAGTGGATCTTCTCAGAAGGACATAATACAACTTGCTGGGACACCCAACAAACATTCACCCCTGCATGAATTCTTAAAGTTTTGAGTTTGCTGCCTGCTGGTATATGTCTTGGTTTTATAGAGAATGTAAGTTCAAAATCACAACTAATTATCTGTTTACTCCAAAAAGGCTGTAATGTTTATTGAGAGGGTTTATTTTACCAATGAAGAGTGGCCAGCTGAAATTCAAATAATGTTATGGTAACAGTAAAAATATAGGTGTATTAAGGCTTCAGCAATGATATGGACTATAAGTGTTGTGATGCTGGCAAAGAAAACTCAGTCTTTTATTTGTAAATAGGTGCATCTATAGCAAGATAGAAGTCTTTTTTCTTTTCTGTTACTGAGAGTGAGGAATGCAAGAGAAGCCACTTATAGCCATTCAGAACCAATCAGAGCGAAACAGTTGTATCATGGTATAGTAACGTCTGGGAAAAATACAAATCCTTACAAGGTTTATCAAATAAAAAAAGCCAACATACAAGCTTAATGGAAATAAAAGAATTACACTGGTGCCAGCTGGCTGTTGTTACATTATGTGGTATGCTTCTCTTCCTTCCCTCTCCTCTGGTAAATCAACACCTGGGCTTAAATGGCTTGATTGTGCAAGCACTAAGGGTGGACAAAGCTTTTTGACACAGGGAGATTCTGTCCTGTTATCTTAATAATTACCAATATCTTGTTAAAAAGCCCTTAAGAACTGAAACATTCTGTATGTTGTATTTGCACTTCATAACACACTTGTCTGTACTGTCAACTGAAGGCACCTAAAAAAGTTTATCAACACTCTGAATACAAATCTGTTAGAATGTCTTTTGTCAATATCTAAGATACCCTTGAACCAAAAAGTACGTTAAAAATTATTTGCTGCTCTGACACATTATAGGCTCTGCAATACCAAGGAGTCAAAAACGAGGTCTTGGGGACTACAGACCAGAGATCCAAACAGCTGTCTTCTATTTATGCTTTGAGAAACCAAGGTATACATAAAACCTCAATTTAGAGTGTTCTTCATCTTCTGCAATGGCTTGCATCTGTGCTTTGTATTAGAATATATTATAAAGAAAGAGAGAAAGAAACATTTCAAGCACTTATTTAGCAAATGACCTCAGCAATCCTACAAAAGAAGCGGTGAGATTTTTTTCACATACCATTTTATTTTTTGAAAATGCTCAGTTGCTACTGGAGGAATATAACGGGAGAAGTAAAACTATACTGACAGAGTGTCCAACACAGTCCTTTGTTCTGAATTACCCTCAGGAGGAGACTCTTCTTTCCAACAGTTTAATGAAAACTGCCTCCTAATTATCTAAAGTAGGAGCTGATAGTCAAACAATAAGATTACCAGCCTCTGATTTCTTCCCCTTTCACATGCAAGCACGGATGCATGTGGAAATGGCCCTGATATTTTGTGCGAAGAGTGGGTTTTCATATTATTTCTAAATGGATGGTAATCAGGGATTCTGGAGAGAGCCAGAACCAGTGAATCAACAGAGCTGTGGGATGAGTAAAAATTCAGCACTTGAACCATCCCAGTTTGTGACATGTCTGATCAAGCACTTGTGGATGAGCCTAAGGCATTTTCTAGGGACTGCTGACATGCTGAGAAAAGTAGTCAAGTTCAAGGTTAGTCTGAGGATTATTAACCTACAACCATTTATTCGCCCCAGGAAATGCCCAGGGCCCAGAATGTTCTCACAATCTTTTTTCTCCTTATGACAGCTTGAAAAGTTCTAAATTAACTTTTTAAGTATTTGCAAGATTCCATGACTGAATTATTTTCCCACAACTGCATTTTTCCAGTAGTGAGGGGGAAAGAAATAAAAAAAGTGTTAGCTTTTTGAAGGGATAGCTTCACTGCCAGAGAAAAAGAAATGGTTTCTTACTTTATACACTAGGATTGGTGCTGAAGGAACTGTAAGTGGTTTGTTTTGTTGTATTTTGCTTCCAGATACAGCTAGCAACAGTTCTAGTTTCAGTCAGTGAGGGATAGATGGTGAAAGGATGTCAGAATACACACACATGCAGCTTTGCACACGATGTACTTTCAAATTTGCCTAATCCAAGTAGACTGAGGTTAGACATTCTGTTAAAACTATAATTCAAAGGCATTCTCTTTGCAATTCTTTTGTTTGATATCCCTGGAATATATAGGAAAAAAAACATGGGAAGCTACCTAAAACTCAGACTTTATCTTCTGTCATCTTCTTGCTGTTTCCATTTTATGTCTAAAACAAAGACAGGTGATATGGGTCTTACAAAATGTGATTGTGCTCCTTTCTGGTTGTGTCTATGATTTTAAGGAAATTAATGGCCAATACAACAGCTGCCCTTCGCATTTTGTGTTTAAGAATTTACATATACTGTCAAACTTATAATTACATATAGTGTAGACCACAAGTGAGCATTTGCATTATTTCTAAAGCTGCTGCAGTAGATCGGCTATGCAAAGCTTCTCTTTTGTTTCTGCACCTTGTTGCTTGGCCATCATTTGCACTAAATATGCCTATTGCTTCATTTTAATACAGCCTTTTTGCAGAAGGTCATTTATTAGGTAATCACTTGTCTATGGAAAAGACTAATTACTCCATGTTTGTCAGAAAGAGGAAATGGTACTACATTTGAATACTGAATGGGCTGTGAACTAGTCTCCAGATGAGGAACATGAAAATTTTCAAAGGCTTTACTTATTGCCAGTTAAATGAAAATAGCTAAATGAACCTATACATTCGGGGTTAAAACAGACAAATACTCTGATGTATAGAGGGTGAAAACGCATACAGTTTACAGCTTTTTCAACTTTAATACTAAAGTAAATGCATAAAATAATTTATCATTACTGCAATACCCCTCTCTGTATGGAATACTAATGCCCCCTACTGGTCCTTCACAAGCATTTTCTGAATTTTTGTGTTGATAAAAGCTGCTCAGTACTCATTTTCTGTTCCGTTCCAAAGAGATGAAAATTATCTAGCCACTACCGAGTTCTATGGTTCACACCCATCAAGCACATATCTGCAGAAAAGGAGCTTTTGTCCAGGTTTTTATCTCCAAGATACATTCTGCAAGTGCTGTTTGCTTTTCCAAATTCACAGCTGCCATGGGAATTACTGACTACAAAGAGCTCATGCTCTGATAACCTTTTTCCGTATTTTAAAACCGTTTTTTAAACGCTTGTCAATTTTTGAAAGGAAAAGCATTCAGAATTTCATGAAAAAAAATTACATGGAAACAAGCAGCAGGACAATTACAAATACAGAGTTGTTTATAACTAATGGTTTCATGAAGATTTTTATGACATCTGGTCTTGAACTCCCTTAGCCCAAGAGGCCACCACTACCAGTTTTTGTGACATTTGCCTTGATTCGTCCACATATTCTGAAAATTTACGTTGTGTATCACACAATTATCTTGCTGCTGCAGCTGATCTTTTGCTTGAGAGATAAGATTAATGAAAAATAAACTTGTTTTCCTGGCTTCCCAAGGAAATGAAATGCACACAATCAAGTAGTTTGTCAGTCCTCAGACCTTTTTCTCCCAGAGGCCTTTGAAGCCGCTGATCAATTTTCAAATTGCCACAGGGACAGAGAGCTCAAGATTCTCAAGGTCCTCCAAAGATCATAATTAGGTGGCAGAAAGTGACTTCCCAAAGAAAGACAGCTATGTTCCACTTCTTCATACACTCAGAGACATAGGAATCAGACGGTAAATTGCCAGGCAGTGCCCCAGTGCCACTGAGACAACCATTTTCTCCTCTTTACCCAGTCAAAGGGAAACTGGCAATACTATGGACCAGGGAGTGGAGCAGGACTCAAATCACAGAAAAATCAGACACCATGTTTCTTTAGTTCCACATCTCATAAAACGATGTACTTTACGATTACTGCCAATTGTCTCTTAAAAACTACAATGTGACCATCTAGTCGTGAATCTTCTTTGTCTGCTTCTGCCTATGGATGAAGCTCTCTCCCCTCCACATGATCATCATTTCTTCTGTTCCAGGAAGAGCCATTCTCTCTAATCTGGCAGCTGAGTTGCCCATGTGAATGCTTCCTAAACTGTATCACGTGAAATGGACAAAAACAGTTGAAACATTTTACAGTAGTAGGTCTTTGCTGATTTTTCTCAGGATTTTTGGATTAAACTAAGTCCAACAGGAATATAATGCAGTGTGTTCTTGCTAGACATGTTCTGCAACACCACTCAGTCACCATGTCTACCTGAGGCACTGTGAAAGGATGTGAGCTGGAGCCAGTCTGAGGGGGACACTAACATGCCAAAGTCTTGCTAACTCCTGACACTGATATGGGAAATGAGGCACTGCAGGTCCATGCAGCATCAGCTCAGGACAGCAATTAAACAAGAGAGGAGGCACCAAAATGTTTCACAATCGGGTTCTGATGCTACAAGACGCAGGCTAGGGATACCTAAAAACCTTTGAGTGTTCATAGACCTTTTTGAACCATATATGCAAATATATGTCTCCAATAACAGACCTAATCAGGAATTTCCATAGTCCACTGCAGTGCACAGACATATCCAGTTGTGGAATCCTCACTGGCAATAATGCAAACACTTATGTCCATAGTCTGCAAAGCACATTAAGATATACAGCACTATATAACAGCATATTAGAACTTTACCCCTAACTCATTCCAAATATTAGTCCACAAATTTGACCAAGAACAGAAATTAGTCAGGAACTGAGCTGCATAAGACAATGGAAATAATTATTAACAATCAGATCCACCTCCATCCAGGTACCATTTACAGTATAATACCATGAAAAGCAGGCAAAGACTCAGTACTATACAATTGCATTTTCTGTAAAGATATTATTATGTGAATCTTTAAATGTGCCACTCCATTAGAAACACATGTCTCTTTTAGGAAGTAAGAACATTTTCTTGTAATATGAAAAAGATAAGATACATGAATAATGGAAGAGGCTCTTACAAATTACAGGGACTGGATATGTATGAATACATCTGTCTCTTTAAGAAGATTTCTTTCTGCAAACTGCAGGTAACCTGGCAGAGGAGGCATCTATCTACAGTGCTGAAAATGCCCTTTACAGGAACACATTTCTTTAGGTAATTCTTTTTCTATGTAAAAGCCTAATTACTCAGTGGTTATTAGACAAGGAAAATGGAGTCCCATTTAAATTTAGAACTGGAATCCAAGCCAAATTCCAGGGGAGGAAAAGAAACACTTTACAGATGGAGACTTGCAATCTAACTGCAGTTAGGTAATAAAAATGTCCCAAAAGAGGAGAGGAAAGCACGACGTTATGATTAAAGTCACCCAAATGAGAATTAAGAAATCTGAGTCTGTCTTCAGACATGAGACAGATTTGTCACAGTTTTGAAGAGACATTACATAGCTACATAGGAAAGAAGTATTCTGAAACTAACATATGCCTATTTTGGTGTGACAAACACCTAACACAAAAGGATTTTTTTCACAAAATCTGGAAATTCAGAATTACATGTCATGAAAATGAAGTTTCTAGCAACAGCACTACCACTAATATTTACATAACTGGACGATTCTGGCAGTCAACATCAAATGAAGTGGTTAAGTATGAGTTGGTAAATCAGTCTTGTGGATAAGCCTTTCAAAAACTCTGACCCATTTTTAAGCCAGAGACTCATTTCCAAAACATTTTCAAAGTTGTTTAAGTGATCAATGTTGCAGAGGAATGCTTGATAGGAATTTTATGCCGGATAAACAGGGTAGATGCTTAATTCCTGTTGATTTGAACAAGTCTGCTTTTATATGCTTACCATTAATCAGATTCTAGCATCTATAAACATTCCTAGTACTTGAAAACAAGATAGTTAGGTATTTTTGACACTTCTGTTTTGCTTCTTGGAAAGGGTCTCATCTCTCTCATCTGTAATATAGTTCACGTCCACTGATGTTACTCTGCTACAGAACTATATATAATTTTTGTAATCTTCTTTCTCTCTGCCTCTATCTTTTATTTGATAACTTCTCCCTTTTCTTCCTATCCCTTGCCAGTTTCTCTTGGCCACAGACAAATATGTCATGGTAAGGATTATACTAATTTTGACTATGTTAATTTGCTCCTTCTGTCAAAACTGCTGAATTTTGTTGATTTTCTATAGAGAGAATCAGAGTGAAAGTCTCAAAGATGATCTGGATGTAATGTGCCATTTTTTAATCTGAAACAGCAAAATGTCAAGGACTGTCTCGATACTCTTTTCTTCATATAAGTACTAGATCTGCCTCTTCTGCCATGTCACTCCATTTTCCCTGCTTATCCTACAGCATTGATGTATGAAAGAATTTTAGACACAATGGCACAACTGGGATGGAAATTAATTCAAGGTTGCTGCTGCCTGTGTTATTCAAGTGCAAGGGTGTGAAAGGCGAAGAGGTGTGAACTCCACTTTCATTCTAAATGCCAGGTTAAAATTTACTCTTTTTGCACAAGAATAAATTTCTCTGTAAATTCTTACTTTATGCTTTGACAGCTGAAGTTGCATTTTTGGCTGCCTTGCACAAAATATCAGAGAATATTGAAAATTTCAGACAAGCGAGGAGAATTACAGAGTCACTCAGGAGGTCACTAATCCAATCTCCTATAGAAAGCAGACCAGCTCTGGGATCACAGCAGGTTGCTTGGGGCTTTCTCCAGTGAGAGCTTGAAAATTTCCAAGGATGGAGCCTGCAGAACCTCATTAGGCAATCTGCTCCATTCCTTGGCTATCATCATGGAGGGATATTTTTATCTGTTATAAATCCCTCCTGTTTAGTTTTTTTCCCATTGTCGTCTTGTCCTTCCACACAGCTGTAAAAAACCTGGCTCTGTCCTCCTGATGACTTCTCTGAAGACTCATCATCTGTCTCTTCTCCAGGCTGAACAAACCCGGGACCCTCAGTGTCTTCTCACAGGGCAAGAGTTCCAGTTCCTGACCACCTTGTTTGCCATCCTCTAACCTTGCATCAGTTGAGAAATGGTTTTCTTCTACTGGGGGAAAAGGCTAAACACAGTATCTAGATACAGTCTAATGACTGTGAAGTGAAAGGTGATAATCACTTCCCTCAATTTACTTCTCCCTCAGTGCTTTTGTTGACACATTCTGGTCTGCTGCTAGTCTTCATCTTTGCCAGCATGCCCTGCTGGCCCTGGTTTATCTTTCCATACACTAGTATGCCCAGGTTGTTTTCCAAGAGCTGCTCCTCAACCAGACAGACTCTGGTCAGTAGCACAGCAGTTATCCCATCTCCAGTATAAGAATTTGTATTTGCTCTTGTTGAAGTTCCTAGTGTCTCATTGCTGTAGTGTGGGTAGCTCTGTTTAAATGACTGCTCTGTCCTTGAGCATTTTGATAGCACCCTAGAAGTCGCTACGATCCACAAACTTGATAAAGGTACATTCTATCTCTTCGTCCAGGTAATTGGTAAAGCTCTATCTTAGGGCGGGTCTAGGACAGATCTCTGAGAATGTCCACTTATAACCAGCTTCAAGGTAGAGTGTGACCCCTTTAAGGCCAAAATTCCAGTCACTTTCTAACCCCTTCAGTAGTTTACAGTCCTGGTTTGAGGTAAAACAGAATCAATTCTTTTTTCAATAGTTTTACTTTTCAGTTAAGCTTCTTCTAACTAACTGAACTCTCTGAAATTAAAGGTGTCTTTTTCAGACAGTAGTCCACTTCCAGAGTGATTAGACTTTGTCTGTAATTAATACTAAGGAATGATATGCAGAGAGTCTCCTGCTTATACTTACTCCCGTAACAACCAAGGTCACCAAAATATTATTTACCCCATTGGAGGGTCAGAAGTGGAAGAGTGTAGCAGGGTCACACCTGCAAGGAGGAGCAGACTGGACAGGTGACCCAAAACTGACCAACAGGGTACTCCATCCCATCTGCCCCATGCTTAGTATATAAGCTGAGGGATCAAAGGGTCAGCTCTCTTACTTCAATGGATGGTGTCCAAGGAAGATCTGTCTGTATGTCTGCCTTTGATCCCAATCCGTGAGTTCCTGATTCCAGTTCCTGAATTCAGCTTCTGTCTGTCACTGAGTCCAGTCTGGGATTTTTCCAGTACCTGCCAGTGATATGATTGTCATCCTGGGAGCTTAGTACAGTTACATATATGTTGTATATATTTCATTGTTTTCTTCTAATCTTTTTTTTTATTACTTTATTATTAATATTTCATTAAAGTAGCTTCTTTTAAACTCAAAAGGCTATCTCTTTTCTGTCATTCTTTTCTCACTTGGGAGACTGCTTCTCAGTCCCTGTCTGCAGAACTCGTAATTGTTAGGCTGGTTGAGTATAATTTTATCTTGGTAAATCCTGGTGACCATACATATTTGCCTTGAAAAATTTTGCCTAACAGCATTGGTGAATGGAAAAAAAAAAAAAAAAACAGGTGAAAATTACTTGAAGTAGATTACAATATTTTGTTTCTCTAAAATCACTCAACAATAATTTAAAAAAACATAAATTCTAAAATAAAGATAGTCTATCCAGAAATGTTTGAAAAAGAGCGGGTTTTAAATTACAACATGAAATGGAATGCTCATAGTGAACAAGGCATTCTGACAGAATAACATGCCATAGGAAAATTGTTGACACATTGCAATGGTTCTTCACTGTTGACAGAATTAATTTGTACTACTTTTGTTAAAGGCACATAATATACAAAATAAAGCCAATTTGGGAGTTTTTCCAGCTTCTTATGAGACAGTTTGAAATATTTCTAAGTCTTAAATGTAAGAACCTGTCTTCAGCTCACTGACATTTAACAATCTATACATGTATGCTAGCATTTAAACCAATTGTAAGCAAACCTGGTAGAGTGTCAAAGAACAGGGAATGCTGATATGGGAATACATTGCTTGAAAAGTATATTGCAATATTTCTTGATATAAATACAATTAGTGATTTGCTTTAACATTTTCATTAGAAATGCTCATATATTTTTAATAATAATAATACACAGCAATGGATTCCTCTGTGAAGCAGAGAACTATTTTTATTTCTTCCTACAGAGAATATAGCATATTTTTAAAGTATCATGAGAAATACACAGTGAACTGTTTAAATGGGTAAGCTTTCAACACAAGGAGGTGCTGTTGAGACTCAAATCTTTGGGCCAGATCCAGTCAAGCATCAATATACAGACTGACATATTTGCACAAAATTTCTTAGGTGAGCGCTGTTCCCCACATTCAAGAATTAAATCCTGGCTCTGCGCAAGGTAACTTGTGCTTTGCTATAAGTTCTTAGCCTTGCAGAGTAGGAAAGGGTTGGTACAACACTGTGCACAAACGTGTCTTTCTGTAAAACACACATTATCAGAATTCTCTTACAAGTTTCCAATATTCATGACTGGCACTCAAAAAGTCTGCAGGTAACATTGCATGAACTGGTGTTAATAACCTAACCAACACGGGGAGGGCAAGAAGCCTAAGAAATAAGCAGATTAAGAATTGATTCAGTTTTATTTGGGTAGGAAATCTCCCTTCACAGATTCGCATTCAGTGATTTATTTTTGGAGTATTAAAAAAATCAATTCCTCATGGTGTAAACATAAAGCTTCCAGGCCACCCAGATTTTGTAAATATAAATAAGTTGATTCAAAACATCTGTGCTTCAAATCAGTTATCTCCTTTTAAGTACAGTGGTGACTGTGGTGTAACATAATCATTATATAAAAAAATAGAGCAAATTTTCAGATCTCCATGCCTGACAAATCTGTTTCCATATTTAGAAATACTTTGAGAAAAACACATGATTTTCAGAGTTGCTCAGCAAGTATAACTGCCATCCTCTTTGACAAAGACACTAGGACCAACAGATGCCCAACAGATACTCAACAGCAGAAATAATTAATTAAAATTGAATGAAAGAATGAAAAGATGACTGTGATAAGCAAGGAGTAAATAAGGTTTCATTCTTACAGAGGAAAATATAAAGAAAGAAAAATAAAAAGTTTTCTATAGGGAAAAAAAGAAGTTTTCTATAGAAAAACTTTATGATGTACCTCTCTCAGACTCCTATTCCTCTCCAAAAATGGTATGCCTCAGCCAGAATATATTTCCAGTACTGGTTACCAGTCTCCCATCATGAAAAATGAAGCCAGTTACATCACAGGAGCTTCTGGCCATACCTCTCCCTAGGGCACAGAGCTAAGATGGGATCACAACTTCTAGAAGAAAATGACTTCTAGAAACAAGTATTCATTACCTTTTCAGCTTTCAGTTTGTTCATGTTTGTTTTTTAAATGAAATGGGTTGTTTTGTTTACAAAGTGCATTTTTAAAAAAGTATTTAGATATTTTAGCCACTTCTTTTTTACTGGAAAACTGTAGTTGACATTGCAAAGTTGCTATCTGCCCTAGCCACTTGATCATACTGCTATGCAAAGAGTTTCAATAAGAGAAACTTTATGTTCCCTTCATCTGTCAGCTTCAAAAATTAAGCCCATTTGTGCTTTTTTATGCAAGTAGAAAGTCAATATTTTTATTTTAAAATGTCAAGAAATAAGGTAGTGAGGGTCTTTCTTCAACTTATTCATTGGCACTCTGTCCTTACCTTGCTCTATCTGGCAGAACGTATGCTCAAACACAAGAACTTATAGTTCAGACCATAATTAAACACACCAGGATTCACAGTGGGATCCCACTTGCAGAGAATGAGCTCTTCACTTCTCAGTAAACTCCTCACAGGAGTTTCCAGATGAAGAAGACAGTCTGTTTTACACACCAGAAACTATGTGAAAGGGTGGAAACATTGCTCCAGAGCAGCATCATTAACATTTATATAGTCAAATTACTGGAAAGCAAATATATCTTAAAAATACCTTCCTGAGGTCAAGAACATATTATTGCCATTCAGTGAGGGACAGATCTGTTATGTGTCATATCTGATGTCATAAATGAGTCATGGGCAAATCCAGAATATTCTCTAAGAGCGGTGAGAATGACTGAGAAGAGAAATACAGTGTTTGTCCCTGCACTCACTCCAGTAGGTCTTGCTGCCTCTCCACAGGTGAGGGCAAACTGGGTACTCTGTCTCTCTTCTCTCATGCAGCTGATTGTTAATTATAGGTTAGACCTCCTGGGAGCAGCTTATCTAGAACGTTCTTGTTCTTAGCAAAGCTTGACCTTTCAAAACAAGAGTGTATGAGGGGACTTTTGGATGACACATTAACAAATTTTATGGCTGAATCATTCATGGCCTTTTATTGTTGTTTCTGAACCTGTGCCTAAAGCTGTAACAATCCATTTGACCATACTTGAAAATACCATTATTTTTTTATTTCTTGTATTTTTATGTTTTTTATCAGAGTATTTTTAAAATCTTATGCCTTTTTGTAGAAAATTTTGACAACTCCAGTGATTTGGAAAAGTAACATTAAAACAGTTTGCTGATTTTTGCAGAATACCTTTATACACAGACCACAATTCATCTTAAATAGGAATTTCAACATTAAATTTAAATGCAGTTCTTCCAGTTTCCTTTGAAATTTGCATTCTCTGGAGAGAAAAACTCCCTTAGCTTTTGCTGAAAATGAATGGGCACTGTTAAACTTTCTAGTTTCAGTACTTCCTTCACCATTTTGTCATACATCTTAGAATATTTCACCTTTTGTCCTTCACCATTTTGTCATGCATCTTAGAATATTTCATCTCTTGCTTATTAAGTTTTGGCATCTGAAATCTCATGAGTGCTTGGTAATCTTACATTTCTTTTGAAAGACATCATTTTCACCTGCTACTGCAGTTCAAGAAAATTAAAAATAGGAATCCAAGCACTTAAACAGAAAGGAATATATGAAAATAACTTGAATTGTTATTTTTTAAATCTCATTTTTAAAGCAATTTCATGACAGAGCCGAAAAGCAGTGGCATTGGGTTGACCAGGCAGAAGTCTTATGCATTCACCTGAGTCGTTATATAGGATTTTCAGAATTATGAGCTAATATTTCCAGTGTTGACCCTACAGAAGCCCTGAAGAATACAGCAGGACTTCTCATAGACAGTGCAAGTAGGAATTCTTATGCTATGTTGTTGTTGTTATGTTATGTTATGTTATGTTATGTTATGTTATGTTATGTTATGATGAAAGATTCTAGCCCTTCTTTGCCCCACGTCAGCCTTTCTTAGAGAAAGGTAGGCATTGCAGCCTTGCCCTGGATGCCTTCAAGGCAAGGCTTCCACACCCTGGAGTCACGCCAGAGACATCTGGAAAGAGGTGGACACGGGATTGGGATCTAAATGGGTTTTAAAATAGCAGCTCAGATTTGCCTTTATGAAGTTGCCAATCCCATTAAATTCTGTAGGGAAAACTTAACATCTGGAAACCAAACTATAACATAAAGACCCAAATCCCATCATTATGCACTTGCATATTACCTCACTCAGTAGATTCACTCACACTAGCATTACTAAACACTGCAACATTATAAATAATAGCAGTTTAATGATAACAAGAGTGCACTGACATAAAACTAATTGTCTGCCACAGGAAAGAATGATCAATGCCTGTGATATGGCTCAATACTGACAAAAATGAAAATGTCATGGGATTGGATTCTTGTTTTGCCTGACATCATTATTCCAGAAATAACAGGGTAATGGAGCAGCTACTCCACTACTAACGTTGGAACATCATCTTTTTAAAAAATTTACATCAATATAGTATTTTAACATGTAAATATAGGCAAAATGATACAAATATGCTTTAATTATGAAAAATTATTTTAAGAGCGTTAAAAATCTCATACCTGTGATATGTACATTGGATGGAATCACTTGAATAAGGTTATGACAATGCTAAGGTACTTGCAAGCAGAATACAGAGACAGATCGGTTTGGAAAAGAAACTTCTTTTTAGCTTAATGTAGCCCTTCAATCATATTTCTCACACAGCCTAGAGAAGATAGTCACAAACATGAATGATGTACAGAGGTTTAAATACATCTTTTTTTTTCTACAAAGAATTAAATAACAATGTCTATTTATCCACTGAAGAGGGAAAGTGGAATTTTTAACAGAAAACATGTTTCAAGATCTAATGAGATTTTGAGGAATAGAAGCATCCAAAGCCAATTACATTGCTTTTAATGACTATTTGTTAAAAGGAGCTGAAAAGGCTAGGCACAGTTGGGGCCAGTAAAAGGAGAAAATTAGGAACATACATCTCCATAGTCAGCTTCCTAAAAAAGCTCACTTAGTTGTTTCAGATCAAAAGGTTTAGAAGCAAAACAGGGTGTTTCAGCTCCCAAAAGCATACTTTGATTACACAACGGAAGCCTTTCAATTAGCTGTTAGAGTGGCACATCATGAAGATTTGGCAGATCTAGATCAATAAGATGACCCCAGGATTTCTTTTTTTTTTTTTTCAATCCTTCAGACTATCAAGACAGGGAAAAAATAACATCCAAGGGAAGAAAAAGTAAGTGACATAGTGCATCTGCACAGTATAAACAGAACAATGGTGACCAACATTTTTCAACACCTTTCACTAGATCCTCTTCCTTGAACTTTCTCCACCCTATTACATTGCTTTGAAACAAACAAAAACATTTCTGTGGTAAATCAAAGCCAAAAGCAGGGAATTTTTCAGATGTTTTCCTGGATCTTCTAGCTGTGATGATTTTTTAATTGTAAATTCTTCTCTATATTCATATTCCAGTTTTTTTTTTTTTTCTTTTCTTTTCCTTCTTTAAACCAAACTGAAACTTGACAGAAGTCAAACCTTAGCAGTTGCCTAGGACATACAGATCTTAGAGATTGCACCATTATCTCTCCTCAGATATTCCTTTTCTGTCAGCACATACACTTCCAAACATGCTTGGAGGCTCTCCTCTGTGCCCAGCAGCCTTAAAAGCAAAATTAGATCTATGAAATTAAGCAACAATGCATCCAAAGAGGAAAATGTAACTTTACCATATTTTTTCATCACTTCAGCTTCTTCTGGATTATAAGTAAATTAATCAAATTCTGCAAAAGTTTTCTGGGCTTTTGCATTATCCTTCTAGCCCATCCAAGGCTACCAATTCATAATATTGACAGCTAGGAAATCAAGTTCAGAAATTTATCTGAAGTGCCTGTGCTAGAGCCACGAGAAAGTTAAAAAAAAGTGGGTTAAAAAATGCAGCATAGCACACATCTCTGTGTAAAATCTAAGCTATGTATCAGGAGGTCCTCTTTTCCCTTTATCCCATAGAACATAGCAAACTACTGGGCAACGAATTTGTGTGGTGGACTATAAGGCAGAATTACGGCAACAAAATGTGAGCACAGAAACCACTGAAAACTGATGTTACGCAGAAGCAAAGACAGGAGAAGGAAAGGGACATTTTTACCAACAGAGCATATACCTTGGGGCTTGGATAGAGACAGCCAGGCAGAAGACCCTGTCCATACAGGAGGTTACTGCAATGGTAGGCTGTGGGACTGTCCAAAATCTGCACATCAAAGGCCACAAGCAAAAGTACTGCATGAGGCCAGGAATTGCTGACAGGCAAAGAGAAATAGGACTTTTCCTCTCCTGAAGCTACACTGTAAGTGATATAGCTTTTATACAACCAGGCAAAAGTACTGACTCCCCAGTTTGAAGCCAGGACATCCAATAGAATGAGAAGAAGAAGAACCAAGGCACACCTTGATCGTGAGTGGGGGACCAGCCTCTGGCAAAAAGCTGTTCAGCCTTTGGCTATGACAATAAGATTCCAATAGCTGAAGAAGAAAGTGTGCACTAGATTTTAATACATTTTTGCTGGTGTCCAGTTGTCTGTCTTCTGCATTAAGTGCCGACCTCGTCCTTTAATGACCTGCCTGTGTACTTCCCCGATCAGGGAAAAAAGGCACATAATATGAGGCCCTCCTTGTATAAGCATGTGCTGAGAAGGCATAAGAGAACGCATGCATTATGTGCCTCTACAACACAGGCAGGACCCAGTTCAGCCTTTGAACAGCCACATCAGCAAACAGAGCAACTGCTGGACCTGTGCCGGCACGAACTCTGTGGAGCCGCCGACTGCTGTACACAGTGGGCCCCATAAAAAATGCAACATCCATCAGCAGGCGAATGGGGATCTTTATGCTCAGAGTGGTTCATCTGTGCTTTGCAACCTCCAAGTAAAATTATTAGTGTTGCTCCCAGTGAGAGCAGAGAAAGATAAATATGATAGCTCATTTCTATCTTAGGCCAGGAATTCCAAACAGACGATGGGGATTATTTCCTTCTTAATACGCATTTGAAGGGAGGAATGGGAGAATGTGTATTAGGGCCACAGAAAATTTCTTTCTTGAGCTTGTTTAGTGGGAAAAGTGCTATTCAGCTACCACTGACGGGTTCTACTTGCAATAAAAAAATAAAAAATCTCATTATAGTGTGCCAACATCATGCTTTGCCATATCCTAGATTTCACAGCCTAAAATTACAAGCAAACTTGCCAAAAAAAATGTGAGCATGAGACAAAAAGCAGAGTGAACCAGAAGACAGAACACTGTCAGAAAAATCACATAAAAGCAATGAATTATACCATGGGACTTAAGCATCATAGAGCCCCATGAAATGAAAAAAAATCCATTGATTTCCTCTCAGCTCAATGAGTAGGCTCCTTTATCAAATGCCTTTGAAAGTAAGACCTCCCGCTGGTTTTCTTATATTAAACTGCAGGAAAAAAAAACATTCCATTGTCAGGATTGCTGCAAGGATGTAATCAGAGATTTGGCATCCCAGCTCACAGAAACCAAGCAACTTGGAAAAAAATCCCCATACTTATAGTTGCCGTTTTTCTTTTCTAATAGAAGGATGAATATAATTACTTGAAAACTTAGTGACATCAGGGGTAGATAACATTAAAACAAATTACCTTCCTTCCAACTCTGCATTTTCCTCATCATTGTGATAACGTGATAATTGCCTGGAGATGGCTTATTACAAAGGCAAGCTCTCATCACACATTCCCTCTTTAGGTCACTTTCCTGACAAGCAGAATCATTTACAACATGAACCATGAACCTGAGCCACATTTCTATGCAGTTGTACTGAAAATTAATATGTGAGTAGCAGAAGAAATAAGGCTAAGAGAGGACACTTCTGTAGGCATCAGGTATTTTGGGAAGCTACTTGCATTATCTAAATGAACGGCTGCTATCATCCAGCTCAGCTCAAGAGTCAAAACACTGTGCAATTAGTATGAGAAAGAAAACGATCCAATTGATTAGCTTATTAAGATCCACCGGTCCAGAGGGGACAAACATTTACCGAAGACTTCCTATACCTGAAAATTACAACTTTTGTGTTTTCAGTATTAACCCCTCTCTGGGAATAAGTATAGAATTATCACATAACATTTGGATTTCCATGAACTCCATACATGGGCTGACATGGACTTACTGTGTAGGCAGAACAGATAAGATGGAGCAAAAAAATATGAACAGTATTTTCCATATAAAAAAATGCATCAGATTATGTTTATTTATAATTAAGTTCTTCTTGCATAAGGGGAAAGCAAAGGAAATAAGAGAGCACACATGCGTAAAAGATGCTAAAGCTTTTCCTTTAAGAGGATATAGCTGATGTGAACAAAAAATTGCAGCTGTATCCAGCAGACACCTAAAAAACCCACAGCTGCAGTAGTAAAATAATTTGAAACACACACAATCGTCTATATACACTTCACACACATTTATATATACACTTCTACATAAAACCTAGAACAAAACTTGGCAACTACAAGCTGACATGAGATGGGTGCTACTTATTTGTCTATTGCTTAGTTGCCAGCTGAATCAGAAAGATTCAGCTGCTGTTGTACAGTCTCCCATAAGCAGACACGGAGAAGATGTGAGGTGAGGGAACTCTGTGTGTGTGGCTTGTGTCCTAGAGGCAAGTTTGCCCAAACTGCAGGCAGCCTCAGGGTAGCTCTCACTGCGCCTAACCATCACAATCCTCGGGGGCTGTATGATAAGCAGGAGCTGCAACGGGCAGTGAGGATCAGGTCTGAAGGGACCTGTATATAGAGCAATGTAGATTTATGCCACTAGGCAATTCCTTCTCCCTGACCAGAGTATTCAGGAGGCTACTTTCACCTGCTGTGGAAAAGTTTTCAGCCACTGTCATGGGCTGGCTGAAGGAACCACCTCAATAGAGAGGATAAAAAATCCTGCCCATGACCCTTTGCAGGCTAAACTCATCTGTATTATAGTCAATGTTCTGGAAGATAAGTTCATATACACTAGAGGAATCTCTATTCCCCTTCTCCATACCCTTTCTTTCTAGTTAACATGTAGTTAACTATTGTCATTAACACTACCAGTTAGTTAAGTTAGCTAGTTAAGAATGCCTGTAATTGCAGTTTCCTTTGGAAAATACAGATACTGTTCTTCCATCAGTCTTCTCTACTAGTAGCACAGACACTCAGGTTTCATCCGACTTTATTTGAACAAACCTTAGCAAGTAGTGCAGTTTTAAACCATCTTTTATCATTGTCTGCCTTTTGAGGTTGTCAGCACCTCACTTTGGTTAATTAAATATATTTAAAGTAGTTTGATGGCAACCCAGACTGATGAGCATTTAGAAAAAAACAAACAAACAAAAAAAAAGATAAAGGAAAATAAGAGAGACGTAAAGAAATAGTGCAAGTTTAAAAAAAAAGATTAAAGATAAAATATTATGATTTATTATTATTATTTCTTCTTTTAAATACAGCTAAGCTGTCCACAGATAAGCTATACATCTTCACTGTCTTCCTGCTTTTTGCTGACTCCAGTTCTAAGCTGTTCTACCAGTAGTTAGAATGACAGCTAAATAGCTGTATTTAAAAGAAGATATAATAATAATAATAGCCTATTAAGCATTTTTAAAGGAATTTTCCTTATAAATTTAATTGCTCTCTAAACTGCTGTAATCATTTCCCTTTCTCTTACTTTTCAGTGGTTTTGGTTTTTTCCAAACATGCTGTTTTGCCTTACCTACGATGACATATGCATACCCTTCTCCATCTTCACTTTTCAGAAACCATTTGTATTAGAGAACTGGAAGTAACCATCATAAGGCTAGTTATGCCAGTGGTATACTAGCCAGATATTTGCCTGTGTGAATGCCTGATCCCTTTAGACCAACTGTTTGTTCTACCTATAGCTAACAGATACATGTGCTATGCAATTTTTTCTTTATTGTTATGAAACTGATAAAAAGTTTCCATCACATAGTTCTGATATTTCACTGTTCTACCTGTACTTAATAAAAAACAGAGTATTAAAAATATGTAAATCTGTGAACCAGGAAACTTTTTAAAAAATCTATGCAAAGATATCACTGTGTTTTATTCTTAGTCAATTTAACATGGAACAGCTGCCTGTACTATTTTTCTCTTTAGAGAGAGTTCTTGTTCAGTTTTGTTGTACTTCATGGTTTCATATGGCCAAGCTTCCCAAAGCTGCATTTCTCATTAAGCATCAGGACTTAAGAATTCCCACAATGCACTTCTTCAATTCAACAAGACAAAAGAGTATAGTGTATTCTGGGGAACATAGTTAAGGTTAGTAGCTTGCCTGATTTTGAAAAAATGAGGATATATTTAAAGTACAACCAGCATGTTGTGCTATCACATGTGAAGTAAATATGGATTAATGTGAAAATAAAATAATTTTATTTTGTTTTTTACATAAAATAGACATATTTTGTTTCACTCTTTCCAAAGGAAACTTAAAAATCAAGCAAAATCTACACTTTATTTCTGAGTTTGCAAATAAAAGCACAAGGAAGGTGCTTCTTGTAAATACTCCAAATATAACCTTGTGCTTATGCAACTGCTTTCTTAAATTTCTATCAAAATAAGTACAAAAGCAATTGAGATGGATTAAGCTGCCAAGATGTTGAGGGTACTAATATTACCTCAATACTTTCCTCCTGTTCCATCCAGCAGTTCCTTCTAGTTTTCAGTTTCTTCTCTATATAGTCTTACTCATCCACTGGTCAGTATATCAGTCCAGAAATGGTTCTTCTGTTTTAAGTTCATATGAGCCAATAGTAAATGCATGACACATATGGCCACCTCAGATAAACGAACACAACTATTGAACGTTAGTTCAACATAGCAAATCCATGCTGCAGTACTTTAATTTTCTGGACATCCCTGAGGTTTCAGCAAAGAGGGCAGCTGTAATATATTCACTTCAAGCTTTTAGCCTATAAGTATTTCTCTAGTACAGTCAATGAATAACTAATTTATGTGGGGAAAAAAAATCTTTGTGATTGCTTAAGTATTCAGCTAGAAAGGAATCATGTCCAATGCATAACTTATTTTCTGGCTCCTCTGTAACAATTTAACCAAACCTGGTCATCTTAGGCTGTCTGTTAATCTACTAGATGGTGTTTGCTGAGATGACAGTATGAATTTCAGGGGATCCCAAGAACTGCTATGGCCTTTAATATTTCCACACAAAAGGCAAGATACTGCACTGTACCTGGAAGGTATATTTGGGCAGTACACAAAGCCCCAATGCCAAACATATGGACTAAAAAAACGCGTCAAAAAAATGAATCAGAAGTATCAGCTAAGGGAACCAAGTCTTAGATCGTGAAGGTGGTATGACTATGGCATAAGTGGTAATAGCAACTAGTTGGAGGGAAGCAATAACAATGAAATGTGTTTGAGTCAGTCCAGCTGCATTGTAACCTATAGCAATAGTCCAGGAAGGGAGTTACTGGAAATGCAAAACCTTGTTGTGTTTCTTAAATTATGAAAAAATATTCTGAGGTCTGAAAAGAAAGACAGAGACTGAAATGCTACATTTCTGGTATGTAACAGGTTATTATTCTTCTGTGGTTAGCTAAAGCAGGGTTCTACTTCCTCTTTCCATTATAAAAGAATACATGGACTTTTTGAGTTACCCACAAAGCTCAGACTTCTCAAAAAACCAAGTCTCTCTTTTGTCCCTAGAAGTAGAGATGAGCTGATTCCAAAGCAAAGACCACAGCCTGACAGAAATTTTCCTGATATTGGATAATGGGAACGCTGTCTGAACTCAAGACACCAGAGCAATGTCTCATTCTTAAAATTCTAGGTTTGCACCAGAACTCAAATATATCAGCCTAACTGAAGAAAGAAGGAAATTCTTTCAAGACATTTGACAATATTTTTTGAAAGTAAATTAAAGATGATAAACAATAATAACTACAAACTAACACATTCCTTTCCTTGAGAAAAGGCACAGGAGGTGGCGAGAAGAGAAATTTCACACAGGAACGTCACCAGTGGCTCTGGAAAATGTCATGATACAGGTGGTAAAAATGTAAATGAACACATGGTACTCTGGAACAGGAACTTAATGTTTGGGGTTTTTTTTTCTTTTCTTTTCTTTTTTTTTTTTTTTTTTTTTTTTTTAAATCTTTATGGATTTATTTTGAATACTGAGACTGCTGTCTGTAAAGTTAAAAAGTTATGGGTCGCTGAAGGGACACTCCATGACTACTAGTTTCAGCCAGGTGGCTCAATATCTCTGAGGTTTTCATGAAGATCCACTCTTCTTCAGGTGTGTTCTTAATTTACACTCCAAGATTTACACTCCAAATAAAAGAGTCTTGGCTATGATGAAAATCAGTAAGTCTGATCACTCTTTACTATTGTCTTTCTGAATCTTGATTTTTATAGGGAGTGATATCATTTCTATGGTCTCAATTTACATTTCAGTTTCCGATGGAGATTCTCAAGCTGTCTCAAAACATGCTGCTTCAGATATCAAGAGTGCTGTAGCCCTCTTATCCTGCTAGGAAGGTAATTAATTTTGAAAAAGTGTAAATGCAGCTATGGTGCTTCTAAACTAACATTTTTTTAGAACTCTACCTTTCATATATTCTTTTGTGACTTGCAAGAAAATGTAATTATTTACTGCACCCTACAGATCTGTGGCTATTTCCCAGATATTTCTAAATGGAGCCCACCAATTAGCTGTACTTAATTTCCATTGTTGGAAATGTAAATTGTTTTCATCAGGTAACTTTTAAATGTATAATCAAGATAACATATACTCATGTCATGATATTTTATTTGTAGCAGCCTAGAAGTGTCTTCAATCCCTTTTTAATTTGTTTACCATAATCAAAATATAAAAGTGCATGCATGGATTTTAAACAACTTTAAATGGTTCGATTTTATAGTATTTGGATAATTTTCATAATTACCAGACATCTGTCCTCTCCATTTTATAGATCAAGCCCATAAAGCTAGCACTCATTAGTATTCTGACACTGCTTACATGCCTCATGAGTAAAAGTCTTTTGATAAGTAAGATGAAAATAGTTATTTACTTCATCAGGTTTCTCACACACCTCTAGATTCCTTGTTGAAACTGTAGATCCTTGAGTGTGATTTTTTTCCCTAAAATTCCATCAGCTCACACTGATATGAGGTTTACTAGTCATTCTTGGAACTAGTGATTCATAATGGTTTGATTTAAAATGAAAAATAAATACAATAAATGTGAAAGCAAACACACATAAGGTGGTAAAACAACAAAGCATTTTGAAAGGAATTGAAAAAAAATTAAAACATTGAAGTTCTTGTTCTGCTGAAGGGTATCCTTAATGCATGATGATTTAATCTTCTAATGAATTTAACAACTGCTCTTTCGTAGGCTCATAAAAGTATGGTTCACATCTTTCTCACAATTATTTCCTGATAGGACTAAATAAGCCAACTGACTAGCTCCATCCTCCAAACTGTTAGCAGAGTAGTC